>CAMZMU010000034.1:32760913-33293268 GCA_947311845.1 Poa pratensis | reverse complement strand
CTGCTAGTCCATGGGGGAGGGGGGCATGTGCCCCCCCCCCCCCCCCTCCCACTGAACGACACAAACATCACACCGATGTATCATGGGGGAGGGGGCATGTGCATAAAATGGACCACGGACCAAATTTGGACCAAAATTTTATACTTGCCCCTGTAGTTGAGCTAGTGTTCATGGGCTCTGCCTTGGTGGTGAACAGGAGAGGTGCAGGCGCCGTTGCAGCTGAGCCCGTTGTGAACTCGGCTTTAGAGATACCGCCGCATTTGACCTCACCTAGGTACCCAGAACCAGCTCTTTCTCCTGATTTTCCTTCTCCCGTCCTCTTTTATTTAATCCACATAGCTTCTTATTTTTGTTGTGGAGATGCTTTTTAATTTCTGCTATGATGTGCTTGATGAATCTCCAAGCATACTGAAGAGGAAAATGAAGTTATATAACATTTATGTTTTGTCGTCCGCACAATATTTTCCTCTTCAAATTGGCTCCAATGGATTATAACAAGATATGTAGTCAGTCTGACTTTTACAAGTTATTGTTTTTAGCTTCAAATGTTGATAGGTGTGTGGATAGTGGATAGCCTATGTAGGGCATACATGTTGTCACATTTCTTGCATTGTTGTTGCTTGAATAAGTATTGGATCATCCCAGTTATGTTTACCATCTGTTATGGTGCTTTCGTAAAAAAAAATATATGGAAGATATCATTATAATTTGATCATATATGTGATCCTTTCCTACAGGTTCCGCTGCAAGGCTTGCCAAGTTAGGGTTTACTTCAGCTCTGATCTTCTTTGTTATCTCCAGTGGCTGGCTAGCTGGGTGCAAGATCCTGCAGTTCCAACTTATTTATGGTACTGTAAATATGAAGGTATCCTTAAAAGTTAAAAGTATCTTGGCGAGGTTTCAAGAATTTGGGTCTTAGTGATGTGGCACCTGAAATACCTTGCAGGATAATAGTCACTAGCCATTTTTAATTATTAATGCGAGCATGGTTTTTGTACCCTACTAATCTACCCTGAATATTTTGCTGCCATAAACTTGCTCCATTGACCTGTATTTACCTAGAAGGACCTTGTGTTATCATCAGTATGTGGAGACGTTTAATACTGGATACTACTGCATACTAGATTACTAAGTTGCTATGCCATTTATTTCTTATCTGTGTTATTTTAAGGGTGCTGAATTTTACTTTAACTTCGCAAATGAACGTCGACATCCATGGATGGATAAAATTGCAGATAATAATGTCCTTTGGAGATAAGCAAATTGCAACTGGAGATGGCAGTATGATAATCAACACGACAAAGCTGTGAGCCTGGTCTCAAGTTGGCATGACATGACGAAATACAAAAGCCGTCAGAAACCAGCTCATCAAACATCTCTTGGTTAGTGGTTCGGAGATCTCTATCTTCTACTTCTTCTATTTTGGTCTGAGGCGAGCATGATTTCTTCTTATTTTCTTCGTATGACCAACCCTCTGGGTTCTGTTTTACTCTGTTTTTTTTAGATAATTATTAATGTTTACAGATTTGTCAAGTTACATAAACCATCGTTCGTCCGTCTAATGTGGTTTCAGTAGTTCTTGCAGTTTAGTTGGTATGGCTGCTGAATCACGGAGTTGCAACTGTAATGCTGGGCAGCAAAAGATCCTTCTGGAAAACTGTCCTCATACAGATTCAACCGAAGGTAAACTACAATAACACTGCCTTGTGATTGTCAATACAAAATCAACTCTTATAGTAAACGGGTACTATATATTATTTTCCACTATTTAGAGGATGCTGAATGATAGTTGGTTGCTAGCTATGATCAGCAGGGGCCAATTGATCGATCGATGAAGGCACAATCAGCGCTAGCTATGTCTCGGTGGTTGTACAATGCAGAGCCAGACAACATTTCATATACAATCAGCCACATTCTGTAAGTTTCCCTTTTTTTTTTGATAAGTTTCATTACATTCAACACTTATCAGGAATCCCGTCTGAATCGAAGTATTTCAACAGAGTTTGGATGATTGAAATTCTTACAATTTTTTCTGATGGGAGTAGTTTGATTTGTTACTCAACTTTTTATAGGATTTATCACACACTACATTGGAAATTTTCCATTGAATCAAGATTATTATAGTTTGGGTGGTGTGACATTGTAATCATACTTTGACCCATTTTGGGATTCTGTGAATCGAGCCCTACGATTGCATAAAACTTCATACAACAATGTTCTGTTTTATTTTTAATATTAATCACGTTTGCTTCTGCTGAAAGCAGTGTACAGTATATGTTTCTGTTATTATCTCGAAATTAATTCTGTTTGCTACTGCTGAAAGCAGTGTACAGTGTATATTTATAATAGTGTACAACACACATGAATTATGTTACAACTTTCAGCTATGGGTCAACATATTATAACCTTCGTTATCACCACACGGGCGCGGCGTGTCGCCGCGCCTAATTGCCTAGTAATTGATAAATGTGCCAATATGAGCTTGTTGATGGGAAACGATCAGCGTGACAAGCAACTTAGAAATAATGCACAAGTCCTTTAGGTAAACCCAAGTCGTGCTTTCCATTGTGAGATGACAAATTTGGAAAAAGGAGGAACACCCTATGCCCTATACGTTGTCCTATACGTTGTCCAGCTACAATTACGACATCTCTTCATCCACAGTCAGTAGGGAGGATTAACACGAAATAAGGAGCAGCTAAAGAATTATGTATTGTGGTGTCTCATCCAGATCGAGACACGGTTATTGCAGAACACCCACGCCATGGCTGACATCTCAGTTGTTGATCGTCTTGCCGGCGCAGCCTGTGTCGCCTCCACCGCTATCCGATATACGACTCACCGCCACCATTGCCATGCCCTGACAAAAGGCTAAGGGGACACCGCCCCGGTTTCTGAACTCATCGAACGAGCTGCCATCTTGGGCCAGACGCAACGCTCAGCCGGAGGTCCATCCTTTGGCGCTAAAAACACTTTTCCTATCCGCATGAAACGGGAAATACAATGTTATTTCTCTTCTACTGTTTTTTTACTATATTTATTTTTTTATATCAATCTCTTTGATAATGGAAGCAACAGATAATGGAATAGCAGATTAACCCTATTGTCAAAGTGGGTAACTCTCTCAATAAACTTGACTCAGTAAATTTCTAACTCTTCTACAAATTCAAATGGATTTTTTTTTGAAATTTTCCACCACTATATTAGGTCAGCAAGCCGCCTCATTAAAAACCTTACCAGTCCCCTTAGGTACCCTGGTAAGGAAAAGAGTGCGTCAGAAACTTGCCGCCTCAACCAAACAAAGATACATCGTTCATTACATCAGGAATAATAAAGCTAGGGGATCGCAGTCCCAGAAAATAGGAGTATCTGAATCAAAACAGGACCTAGCTAACTTGTGTGCAACCTTGTCGCCTCACGGAAGCAATGATGCATGGAAATATCGCCAATTCTGCTAGTAAGTTGAAAGCAATCCGCCAGCACAGCAGTATAAGAGCCTCCAATCTCAACCTCACCATTGAACGCCTGGACCAACTCAAGACAGTCGGATTCAATGACAACCGGATGGCAGCCCACATGATCAACTAGCTCCAGACCTCTCTTCAAGGAAAAAGCCTCAGCCGTAGTTGCATCAGGAACATGAGGCAAGCATGACTCGAGCCAGCAATTGCTTGCGCCTCTATTATTTCGGAGAATTGCGCCTGTAGCACCTGTTCCATTAGGAAAGAAACATGCATCAATATTCAATTTATATGTGTTTGGCTTAGGCTTACACCACATAACCTCCTTTGGTTGTGCCTTCTCATGGGCAGCACAATAATTTGATTTCAACGCTTGAATGGCAAATGCAGTTTGGCGTGGCTGAGCAATATTTTCACCCTTTACATGCTCTCTTCGCTGCCACCATATGTACCAGGCCCCCACCACAATTAACTCCTTCAGATCAGTTATTCCAGGAGGATCCGGTTTATGATTTCTGAGAAACTCCTCAAAAACTACCGAACCAAAGATCCACCAAGGCCGAGTTAATCACATGTGAGAGTCCGAGAGACAACCTGACCTCCTTCGCCCTTTTGCAAGTGAACAGAATATGTCGAATGTCTTCAGGTCCTTGGGCACACACGAGACATTGGGGGGGAACCGGAATGTGTCTATCAGCAAGAATTGCCATCCCAGTAGAGTACCATGCAAAGCTTTCCATGCAAATTTTTTAATCTTACTCGGTATCTTAAGCTTCCAAAGGATTTCCCAGACCGGATTGGTTGATGCAGTACCACGTTCATCAGCAGAGGTTAATCTGTGTCCATTGACATGATTCCATTCTGAATAATATGCAGACTTGACCGAGAAGGTGTACGATTTTGTCAGGTTCCAAGCAATAAAGTCCTCATCCATATTTGGACTCAACGGAATCTGTAGAATTCTTGAGACATCAAGTGGATTAAAATTTTCCCTGAGCAGCTCTTCGTCCCATTGCCCAGTATTTGGTTTTAAGCTCATCAACCATGGTTAACAGAAGCTGGCCCCTTGGGAAATTACCATGCGGTTATGGCTAGACGGGACCCAGGGATCACTCCAAATATTAATCTGCTGCCCTGAGCCAACACGCCAAATGAAACCACCTTTTAAAAGTGGACAACCCCGCAATAATGCTTTGCCATGTAAAAGAAGAGCCCTTTTTCGGTCCAGCTTTTAGAAGGTTACCATCCGGGTAATACTTAGCTCTTAAAACAGTTGCACAAAGAGAATCCGGGTTTGATATTAGTCTCCAACTCTGCTTAGCTAGCATCGCCAAGTTAAAGGAGTGTAAGTCGCGGAACCCCATTCCACCGAGCTTTTTCGGAATACATAATTTCCACCAAGCCATCCAGTGCATCCTTTTTTCTCTTCCGTATCTCCCCACCAGAAAGCAGCCATAGCATCAGTCATTTGTTTGCATAATTTTTTGGGGATATGAAAGACACCCATAGCATATACCGGTATTGCCTGGATAATAGCTTTCAACAAAATTTCTTTACCTCCCAAAGATAAGAACTTCTCTTTCCAACCTTCCAATCTCTTGATAATTCTTTCAAGAAGATAAATAAAGCTATCAGATCTGTCCGCTCCAACAAGTGCAGGAAGACCAAGGTACTTGTCAGAAATAGCTTCAGTCATGATATTTAGTTGAGTACATATATCTGCACGGGTATCAACATTCACATTTGGGCTGAAGAAAATACTGCATTTCACTTGGCTCACCAATTGTCCCGAGCTTGCACAGTATTGATCAAGAACCTGACTCAATGAGGTTGCATTATTCATATCTGCCTTCATAAGGATTAGGGAATCATCAGCAAAGAGTAAATGCGAAACTGATGGAGCATTTCTGCAAACCCTGACACCTTCTAAGCCACGAACCTCCTCTCTATGAGCCAGAGGACTTGAAAGTCCCTCTGCACAAAGTAGAAACAAATAGGGGGGGAGAGGATCACCCTGTCTTAAACCCCTACTCGGAATAAAGCCTTCAGTCTCTTGGTCATTAAATCTGATTTTATATTTGACAGACCTAACACAAGACATTATAAGTGCAACAAACCCTTCCTGGAATCCCAGTTGTAGCATTATCCTCTCCAAGAAAAACCCATTCAACTCGATCATAGGCTTTGTGCATATCGAGCTTAACAGCACAATAACCCCATTTTCCATTCTTCTTATTTTTAATTGTGTGGAGACTCTCATAAGCCAGCAAAACATTATCTGTAATGAGTCTTCCAGGAACAAAATCACTTTGGGTTGGAGAGATAACATCATCAAGAATATGCTTAAGCCGAAAAGCAATCATTTTTGAGATTACCTTATACAGCACATTACACAAGCTGATCGGACGGTACTGAGTAATGAGCTCCGGATTCTCGACCTTTGGGATTAGAACAATAACAGTATCATTCCAACCAGGAGGGACCATTTTGTCATTAATTCAAATGGATTTATTACTACCTGCAGCAGGAAGGAGAGAGGGCATCCTGCAGGTGTGTCGTGGTACCCGGGGTAGTTTGGGGGTTGGTATGGGCATAGTGCTTCACGGTCAAAGCAAATTAACAGTTCGTGGGAAGCAAAATATCCATTTCTTGGGACATATACGCATATTTGTTTGAAACTAATATCTTATATGTGAGGATATTTTTCTGTTTAATTGAAGCAAATCCGTATTCCGGTCGAAATGATTTTCTAGTCGATCGGAACAAAATTGTATATTTCTTTAGAAGGAATAAATAGCATCAGATAATAAGGCAGAAATGTTTGTTGTATCGGAGCAAATTTCGGTCACCTCGGAAGCAAATTCTCCCGTTGACGGAAATATATATTTGTTGCATTCAAGGCGATCCATTGTATCAGAAATAAGATACGTTTACAAAACAATCTCCAGTTGCCAAATTTGCTAGCAATTGGAAATAAAATTTGTTTCATGACGAAGCAAAGGAAATACTCCTACATGGAAACTCATTTTTCTAGAATAGGTAGTATCCTTGAAATTCGGGATTGGTTTCTAAAATCAGGAACGGAAAGCGATTGCCAAAAGCCATAATAACGAGGCAATAATTGAAGGTATATTGATATCCTACCAAGTTATATGTCCAGGAAATTAAATGCATTTGATAGCATGCAATTTGTGTCTACCTCTGCTGGTATATAAATAGCAAAGGCTCGACTCAAGCACGTACAGGAGTCGTGATCGTCGATAAATAGCGGTAGCCTCCACTCGAGCAGAAAAAAGTGTTCGTCGATACATAAGATAGTTTAGCGAACATGATGTGCCACAGATCCGGCAGCCAGATGAGGGCAAGGAAGCAATGGTGTTATTCCTCGTCGTCGTCGTACTTGTTGCAAGCCACGCCTTCTCGGTACAAGGTAGTACTACATATTCAGTTCATCCGTCAACTGAAGATCGATCCCATCGTATGTCTGATACTCATCTTGTCCTTTCCATCGTATGCAGGCGGCCGTCAGCTAGATGACCACCAGATCCAGGGCTTCGGACCGGAGGTTAAAATGTGTCTGAGGGGTTCATGCGATTTCCTCCCCCATTGTTTCTGCTGTGCAACGCTTCCCGATAATCCTTGTTACGAGACAAAGGATGATTGCTGGAATAACTGCCCGGCGGCGGCTGTACCATCATCAGTGCCATTATCATCTGGCGGTAGCAATTGATGAATGAAGTCCTGAGATACGAGGAGAATAAACCATGTTTCCTTTTGCTTTATGAATAAAACGAATCTATTTTCCTGTCTTGCTAAATTGGCAGTCATCCGCTCAAGATTTCTGTGTGCTCGCATCCGGTAGCCCTACCAGACAAACACCTCAGAACAACCCGACGTTCAATCACCGACTCGTCCCAGATAGGTGAAAACAACTTTCAGCTAGTGAAACTCGAGAGAACTTTAAAAAAATTGCAGAACTTTGAAAAACAATATTTCATGTAAAAAGTGTCTCACGAAGTTCGTAAAATTACAAGTGCTTTCCGAAATTACAGAATTTATCAAACAAAATTTCAGAAATCTTAGACCATGTGATGATCAGCCGAAAAGAAACACGGACATCTCCGATCTCCACGCATTATCTTGTTCCCCTGAGCAGCAACCATCAACCCAGCGCAGAAGCACAATGACTCCCAGAACCAGAAGCCGCCCTTCAAGCTTATTAGGGAAGGAGGGCGCGGCGCCGCTACCCTCAGCAGACGGCTCCATCCACCGGAGCACCACCAGAAGGAGAGCGAGCACCGCCGTCCTGCAGACACGGCCTGGTCGAATCTGCAGACGAATCCTCGTTGAGGGAGAGAGAGACGACATAACGCCAGACACCACGACGGATAACAAACTGACAGGGATATACCTTTCGGGTACCCTACCATGATGGTACCTGGTGCACGTATCGACTAGGCCCAACTATCAAGAGCCTACATGAAGCCCATAAAGGAAGGCCCAAGAAGACGGAGTATCCTCCAAGTTAGACGAAGTCATAATCGGTTTAGACTTTCCTTACTTGTAAATCTGAGTCGGTTGCGAACTCTCGAGACCCAGCCTATTATATAAAGGCTGGGAGGGCCGCCGATCAGGGGACACGCAATACTCGAACCACCAAAACCCTAGCGAGATCAACATCTCGCCGGGACTCCATTGTAACTCGCATATTCCCTCAAATCAATACCAGACAAGTAGGAAGTAGGATGTTACTCTCCGGAGGTCTGAACCTGGGTAAAACCTTGCTTTTGCTTGTCAGCCGACGAAACTACCAGCTCTACCATGTTTCTCCCCCGTAATCTCAACCCTAGGTACTTAACCATGGGATTTGATGAGTTAACCCCTCGTCAATTGGCGCCGTCTGTGGGAAAGAATAGTGCTGGACTCGTGGTTTCGCCGTTCCATCGGAAAAAGGCGACTCGCCGATCGCATCTACGAACGGCAACTCGCCGACTGCATCGACAAACCACAACTCGCCGACTCAGTCGACATACGGCAACTCGCCGACTCGCTCGAAAATTGGCAGCCCTCCAACTTCACCAACAAAAGGCACATTTGATCCACACTCGCCAGAAGCCCGAGAGACGTTTGCTGGTCTCGAATCAGGTTTGGATTTAACTGTTGGAGCATTCAATTTTTTCGTCAACAAGTTTGGTACGTAGGACTTGACAGGTCCACGACAACTCGCGACTGCCGCACCCGAGGCTCCATCGACTGCGTCCGTCCATCGTCGATTCTCGAAGCCTGCTCATCTGCAACAACCATGTCGACTCGAGAGATCAACAAGTACTTGGCAAAAGAACTTCAAGGTGAGGAAGCTGAATCAGCGTACCGCAAAAACGATCTCGAGCTTGATTTTCCACTCGATGACACCCTCGACTACGGGATCTCCCTCGACGACTTCCACGAACCTGAAAATCATAATGACAACAACGTCGACTCTGAGATCTCCACCAACAACAAACTCGACTCCGAGGTCCACAACGGTTTTGCTGACGCCGAGACGAGCATAGATGATGAACGCATCGACAACGAGATCCGTCCAGACGGACCACTCGACGGGCATACCGACTCCGACATGAGTCTTGATGAAGCCGTCGAGTCAATGACAGGAATTGGCAGCACATACACGTACCCGCGGGTCATCCCCACCAGGTTTACGTTGCCATCAACGGAGAATCATCTGAATCCGCAGCCTCCCGCAGGCCTACAGAATTCTCATGCATGGTAACTATGCCGGATGGGGTCACAACTCTGACAATTACTGCTGAGATGGCAGCAAAAGTAGACAAAGTAATTAAGGAGTGCACAATGATGCCAGCCGATGCAACTCCGGAAGAGATGTTGACCTTCCAGTACTTCAACTGGCAGGAATCACTTCGCCTGCAAAACATCAGAGCAGCACTCGATGAGCGCAAAAGGCAAGCCAACATCTCAAGCGCACGAAGAAGACAACTATCACTTAGCTCCACAGGGCGGGCGAGCCCAAGAGGCAGATCGAGGTTGGCGCGCCTCCCGGAAGATGAGAGAGGCCATTACTCGCAACCTAGGCTTGTCATTCATGACACACGGCGACGAAGGAATGGCAGTACCCAAAACAATTGCGGGTGCTTTTTTCTCTGTGGGTGCTTACCTCAAAGCAATGCAGCCTACGGCGGACGATCCCAACGCAGCCCTGCATCGCCAACAACTCAAATCACTGGCTCTAGCGGTGAAGGCCATACATCCGGATGCAAAAACTCCAGGAGGGAGTCGAGATCGCAACATAGTCAGCTCGTGACAGGCAGCACACGATCGTAGTGGTCGCAGTCACCACTCGGAGGAAACAAGGAAAGGCACACGCCGACACAGGTCCAGCAGAAGCAGATCTCGAAGGTCTTCAAGTAGCGACTCATATTTCGATCGGGAGCCCGAGCCATGCGGAGCCTTGTGTTTCACTCGCCGCATCCGCGAGACACGGATGACCAAAGGGTTCAAGCTAACATCTGAACAACCCAAGTACACAAATCGACAGGAACCTTCAGAATGGCTAGAAGACTACAGACTCGCCGTCTCATGTCAACGAGGCACGAATACTACGGCAATGCAATACATACGACTCATGCTTGAAGGTACAGCCCGCGACTGGCTCAAGGCGCTACCCCGTCGTCATACGACTCGTGGGATCACTTCCGCAGAGACTTCATCCAGAACTTCGAATCTCTGCGCGAGCGACCGAAAACATTCGAAGAACTGTGAGCCTGCACTCAGCGGTCAGACGAAACATTGAGATCATACATACGGCGATGGACCACCATACGCAACTCAGTCGGCGCAATATCGGAAGATAGGGCCATGGACGCCTTCATCATGGGTCTCGCCAGGCGATATTTCAAAGAAGCGCTTGGTCGAGAAAAGCCAACCTCCATGGCTAACCTCATAAAAATCGCGACTGAGTTGGCAGATGGAGAAGACTCGGTGCGAGCAACCCGCGCCTCTTCACCACGCGACAACCATGACAGCGGCAGTCGAAGCCGCGGGGACACATACAGAGATGATCGGAGGCGCAAGCGTTCCAAACGTCATAACGACGACGACAGATCCGAGTTCATGGCGGCTGGGTTTACACAACCCCGTGACGACCAAGATAGGAGCGACCGGAGGCCGGATGATCGCCGGGATAGTCGAGACCGCGAGCAACGAAGTAACAGCTACAAGAAGCAAGAGTGGCGAAAGCCACGTTCTGATGCACAAAACAAGCGCTCATTCGATGACAAGAGGGATGACTATTGCAGATTCCACCTGTACAAAGGGGAGGACGGAAAATTGCGCTCCAATTACTCGTTGAAGAACTGTAGAGAATTCGAAGAATTGGCATCTGAATACATGCATCTCAGAAAGGCAACCGCCGCAACTGCACCCTAAATCATCTCCACTCCGACCAGCGCAGGCGCTGGCGGCAGGAGAGGCCGGATCTGAGGGCGGACGGTGGACTCTCAAAGCAGGGGAGGGAGAGGAGAGCAAGTGGAGCTAGCTCGAGAGTGGGAGGAAAAAAGGAAAACTCTGTTCTGTCAAACAATTCGATTTACTTGTGGTTACACAACAAGAGAAAGACCCAGTTCGTAAAAAAATCGCAACATCGTTCGCAACATCGAAGATTTCCCTAAAAAATCACTAGAACATGCAGGCAAACCCCTCATGGCAGCCGTGTGTGCTTGCCTTCGGCGAGCCCATGCTGTGGAAGCACCGATTATGGATACACTTAGGGGAGAAGTTAGAGAGAGACGTCGTCACCGCTAGCGGCGGTGAAGGCTCCGCTTCCGTCAAGCTCGTGGTTGCGAGATCTCGGGCACAGGACCTCCGCGGCAAGCAGCGGTGCTTTGTTCGTGTCGACGGCCGTGAACAGGTTGACCTCCTCTTGGAGCGCCCAATTTATGGTTCTCCATGACGCTAGCCTCGAGTTCGCAATCGACGACTGATGGCTACGTGTTGGTGAACCCCAAGAGGAAGGTTATGATGTAGACAGCAGAAGTTTTCCCTTGAATAATCTACCCAAGGTTATCAATCCAGTAGGACTTGACGATCTATCGGAAGGTTGTTGATGTTGACTCCCCTGGCGCTAGGGAGCTTGCACCAACGTGGAATCTGCACAGATACAAACCAGAACTTTGACCAACACGAAACAGAGAGGTTGTCAATCTCTCCGGTCTTGCAGAAACAAAGAGTTAAACGTATGGTGTGGAAAACAGCAGGAAACACAGCAAGTAACAGGAAACAGATGATTGCAGCAGGTTGTGTAAACAGTATGAGGAAATTGGATCAGGGTCCACAGTTCACTAGTGGTGTCTCTCTCAGAACAGATAACTAGCATGTTGGGTAAACAAATTACAGCTGGGCAATTGACAAATAGAGAGGGCATAACAATGCAATACATGCCAAGATGTCTACTATGAAATCTAGTTGGGCATTACAACAAAGTACATAGACCGTTATTCCAACCGCATCTATGCCTAAATAATCCACCTTCAAGGCAGCATCCGCATCCTGTTCAGTATTAAGTTGATAACAACAGATTATTGCATGAAGTAAAGTGTGTAATGTAATCAATACAAGTGCCCTTGGACACTGCACCAATGTTTTATCCCTAGTAGCAACAGCACATCTACCATCTTAGACCTTTCTGTCACTGATCCAGATATCTAGAGACTGAACCCACTATCTAGCATAAATACCCCCTCTTGGAGTCACAAGCATCTACTTGGCCAAAGCATCTACTAGCAACGGAGAGCATGCAAGATCAAGAGCACATAGATAAACAACTTGAATAAACATGGTATCAATATTCATCGAATCCCAGCAAACACAACATCTAGCATTACAATAAGATGATCTTGATCATGTTAGGCAGCTCACAAGATCTAAACATGGAGGCACAAGGTAGAGAGACAACCATCTAGCTACTGCTATGGACCTGTAGTCCAGGGTGGACTACTCACGCATCACTCCGGAGGCAGACATGGTGATGTAGAGCCCTCCGGTGATGATCTCCCCTCCGGCAGGGTGCCGGGAAGAGCTTCAGAACTCCTCCGATCTGAGATTGACGATGACGGCCGCGACGGAACTTTTCGTGGAATATGATCGACCGTCATAGGGTTTTCGCGTCGCGGAGAATATATAGGCGAAGAGGCGGCGTCGGTGGCCGAGGGGGGCCACCACGCCATAGGGGGGCGCGGGCCCACCCTGGGCCGCGCCCTAGTGTGGCGTGGCCCCCTGGTGGGTCTGCTCCGACTCCCCTTTGGACTCCGTGATCTCCTCGTGATATTATTGACGATGTCTTTTGTTTCGTCCAATTTCGAGAATATTTCCTTAATAGATTTTCTGAAACCAAAAACAGCAGAAAACAGGGAACTGACACTGTGGCATCTTGTTAATATGTTAGTCCCATAAAATGCATAAAAATGATATAAAGTGTAGCCAAAACATGTAGCAATTGATATAATAACAGCATGGAACATCAAAAATTATAGATACGTTTGAGACGTATCAAGCATCCCCAAGCTTAGTTCCTGCTCGTCCTCGAGTAGGTAAACGATAAAAACAGATAATTTTTGAAGTGACATGCTACCAACACAATCTTTGATCAAATAACAATGTAATGCACATGATCTGAATGAAGTGATCCAAGCCAATGGTCTATAGTTTGCAAGCAAGTAAATAAAGAGTAAACATAAGTGATCACACAAGTGCAAACTTTCATGAATAATACTATAAAACATTTAGAGATATAATAGTCTAACATAATAGTTAGTTCACAACAGCAATAACTTTCAACATGAAAGTGTTTGTATCAACACAAAGGAAGATAATAGATTCAGCATTTGCTTCAACTTTCAACATGTATATCATATAGATAATATCAATGCAAAGAATATGATCAACCAAACACAAAGTTATGTAAAAACTGTTATACTGAAGTTGACAATGATGTTTGCTTAAGGAGACAGAAAGAAGTGGGAAAACTGACTCAACATAAAAGTAAAAGAAAGGCCCTTCGCAGAGGGAAGCAGGGATTAACATCATGTGCTAGAGCTGTAGTTCCCGAAGGCATATAGAGAGCATAAAATATTGTTTTGTAAGGTAATGGTGTATACAGGTGTCAACAAATCAAATAGCAGGTACTTGTCATCTTCCATGGCTAACTAACTTTTAGAGCGGTTCCGAGAGTTTTTCGGACTGCACTTGCAACAAGCACTTATTGGTGACACTCCTCCCAACCATTTACTTTCCACAAACCATGGCTAACCGAATCCTCGGGTGCCCACCAACATTCACCATGGAGGAGTGTCTATTTATTTATTTATAGGGTGGACTAACCAGCTCTTTAATGCAAAATAAAAGGTGGAGAAGCAGATGAAGCTGCCAATCCTTGTAAATTAATTAGCATGGATGTCGCGGTGGTGTCACGGCAGATGCCATAGGATGGCTTAAGTTGTGGGCTCGCTAGGACGTTGGGGGATCCGGGGAGGGTTTGCGCGCTCACGAAGCACGCATGAAGAACAACCAAGAACTCGCAAGAACAAACAAGAACAAGCAGAACCAAGAAGAAGCAAAGAACACCACGATGTACCCTGCTTCGGGGCCCTCTTGTGGAGGTAACACCCCTACTGCAGCACTAGCCTACTCTCTTTATATCTCAAGTGTTTACAAGTACAGAGCGCTCCTTGAGCTGTATGAAGAACAATGGTGAAAGCTCTAGGAAGAAGATGGAGCTTGGGGGGAAATGATGCTCGTTGTCTTCACCGTCCCTTGCACTGGAGGATGTGGTAGCTTACTTATACACTAACCGATAACCTTTTTGCCCCTGGCTGAGACAATGGCATTGCCAAGAGGAAAAGGACAAGCCTCTGCCCCCTGTCAATCCAACGGCCGGACTGTCAGGCCTATCTTGCCCCTTCGGGCAATGGCAGCTGTAGCCCACGGGTCTAGGTCACATCCTCTTTCCCGAATTGGCCGAGTCAGCTCCTAGGTCGCTGCGCTCCCAGGAATCCCGTGGCTTGACCTGGCTGTCAAGTCCCAGCAGGCCTATCTTGCCTCTTCAGGCAATGGCAGGCGTAGCCCCCGGGTCTAGGCCATAGCCCCTTTCCCGAATTGGCCGAGTCAGCGCCTAGGGCCTTGCGATCCGGAAAACCTGTGGCTCGACCTTGCTGTCCTCTGAACCTCGGTCAGTAGAACTGCAGGTCCCGTGACCTTACTGACATTACTTGGCCCCCGTGCCATATCCGGATCACCTTATCCGGGTCCTTCCTGACCAACCGGCTAACTTAGCCGATACTTCTTAACTGATCCGGTTTGGCTTTACTGGATCCCCTTTGTTTCTTCCCACACTTTAGCTCGATAGAGAGCTAACCGAATTCAAGAGATTCGGCCCAGGTGATCCGGCTGAATATTGATCCGGCCAGCCTTTAGAGTTCTCAACACCACATCTTTGCCCTACCCGGGGGCAGCCCCCCGACAGTAGTCCCCGAAGCTGGTGCGGTCCTACAGCCTCGGCTGAAGGGCCGTAGCAGGTTCAAAACCAACACCATAACCGAATTGCATAACTCATCCGAATTTCCCGGGACGCTTGGCAGGAAATCTCTGCGCAAAGCCGCGTAATCCGGGTCTTGATTTGACATCACTGTCAGCACATTATCCGGATCCACCGGGTACTCAGTGAGTTTGACCAAATGACCGCGTCTCCTCGATTTCTTCGTTGACCTGCACACCCGATCCGCACGACCGCTTCCATTCTGTGGCCCACATGTGTTGAATACACGGTCACAGCGGAGACCACAAAGTTCCAGGGCGCAGTTATCCTGCGACGCCCCGAAAACCGCGCAGTAGTGCGTCAGTTACCACTTAGCACTATAAATAGGGGTGCGGGGGTTTCTCTTCTTCTCCGCTCGTTCCCCACTCCGAAAACCTCCATCTGCGCCACTGCCGCCGCCGCAATCTCGCCCTCGCACCTTGCCGCGCCGGAGACGTCCTCAACACTGAGAAGACTCGCCGGAGCCGCGCACTGCGCCCTGCACCGCCGTTTCTCCACTGGGCTCCTTCCTCGCCGCGCCATACCCGTAAGTTCTTCTTCCTCCGGCCATGGCCACCGCGACCAAGTTCATACCCACGAGGAACTTACGCCTGTTTCTTTCTGTAGATTCATTCCCATATAAATCCATGGTTATGCCTTAGCACATTCCGTAGATCCCTTTCTAGTTTCCTACTAGATTGCCTTAGATTAGCTTGCCACCGTTTGAACAGTTCTACTGGCCTTTTCACTTGAATTCTTTTTCTTTTTTACCGCTGGTAGATCTTGTGTAACCCTAGACTTTTGCGGAAGGTGTTTGTGATTGCCATCCGAATCACCTTCTCTGCTGAACCCGGCTAGTTTCATCTTAGCCGAATCACTTTAGATCTGGTTCGATTATACCATTATCCGATTCATTTTGACTCGGCCCTATCCGACCTCTTGCAGGATTGATCCGGATATGGCGAAGCTTCCTCCCGGCAGATGGGAGGGTTCTGATGTGACAAAGGACGATCTGGAATGGCTATTAAGCACCCGGCGTATAACCTCTCAAGTTATATGCCGCAAACCGGGGAAGGAACTCGCACCGGTCACCGAACCTGGTGAACGTGTGGTGTTTCTAGCGCACTTTGAGCGCGGATTCGGATTGCCGGCGAGTGATTTCTTCCGGGCTTTCCTAGATTTCTTTGGCTTACAGCCTCATCACCTCCCGGCTAATGCCTTCGTTTCTCTATCGGCCTTTACTTCCTTTTGCGAGGGCTATCTCGGTGTCTGGCCGACTGTCGATATATGGGCAAAGTATTTTCACCTCCGCAAGCAGACTATTCCAGGCACCAAGCCGAAGCTGATGACTGCTTGTGGTTCGGTTAGCATTACGCCGAGGACGGGATCCATCTTTCCCCGTATCACTGGCCTAGACACTGTCAGGAAGTGGCAAAGGACTTTCCTTTATGTGAAGAGTGCTGAAGGCCATGATGCCCTCAATCTGCCCGAGTTCCAGATCGAGCCACCCACAGCCGAATTAAACTTCGGATATAATCCGGCTGAAACTATTGCAGAGCTCCAGACAATACATGAAACTCTGGAGGACTTTCTGAAGAAGGGCCTGGATTCGGACGATCTCCTCCGGACCTTTATCTCCCGCCGGGTCAATCCTCTTCAAAGACGTGAACACAAGATATGCCACATGAGTGGTCTGCTAGATCCTACCCGGATCAGCAAGCATGACCTTAACCGAGCTTCCATCAGGAGACGAGTAAATGCGATTGCCTATACGGAGATGTCGGATAAGTGGCGGTGGGGCGTAAAGCCGTTTCACCGGAATGCACTTCCACCACAGGTTCGTTCACCACCTTCCGAATTCATCCATACTTCATCAGAATGCCATCGGACTAACCCGGATTTACCTTGACTCTTATGTAGCTGTTTGACCGCCAAGCTACTGAAGATGGAGATCTCTCCACCAAAGTATGGGGAGCGGATCGCAGCCCGTTGCGCGATGGCGAAGAGGATGCGGATACGGATGACTATCTGCCGATTCCGCGCGCCAAGCCAATCCGCAAGGGTAAGCAACCAACTATTTACGACCTTTCCGACGAGGAAGATGATGATTGCCAGATCTTAGATCCCATCGACGCTATTCCGATTTCATGGTCACCACCTTGTGTTCCAGCCAAACCAGATGCTGAAGGGACATCTCGGAAACGCGCTGATGCGCCCGGATCTGATGCCCCTAAAGCCAAAAGAATCAAGAAGGCTGGCTCCAAGCCGAATCGGCTCAAGCCCATGCCTACCACGAAGGGGTAATGCGTACTTAGCTTCATTTGCTTTCTTCCTTTACTAACCGAGTCATCTTCATCCGGATTAACTGTTTACTTTGTTTTATGTAGTGACGTCATCGTCACCGAGCAAACTCACTCATCCATTTCTTCTCCCATTCCTCCACTGGATACGGCTACGGAGAACCAGTCTCCTGAAAGGGTTGTTACTTCTCCAGCACGTACTACAACTGCCAATATTCCCCAACCGACTTCTACATCAGAGCCGGTTATTGACTTGGAGAGTGAGGAAACCCTGGTTCCTGTCCGAGATTCAACTTGGCCACGCCCTTTGAAGGAGCTGGAGAAGGAAAAGGCTAAGACACCGGCTAAGCCCTTGCCTAAGCCGGATTCTCGCCCTACACCCGTAGCTCAAGCCCTGCTGAATCAAGAGCAGCAGAAGAAGAAAAAGCAGAAGCAGCAACAGCAACAACAAATTTCCGAGAAGCAGCAAAAGGAGCAACATCCGAAGCAGACCCGGGTGCGTCACCTCAACCCAAGCCGACTCAAGGTGCCTCTGGCACAACTCCAACCACCTCGGATAAGCAGGTGGCTGCTAGCAAGAAAATTCCTGCCGCCCCATCAGCGATTCGATTCGGCCAGGCCCTGTCGAATCCCCGCCCTCCGAGCAGCGATAAGCTCGAGTCCGCCAAGCAATTCATTGAAGCTTGGAATGATGCTGACCTCGCCAAAGACTTCTCTACTTCAGCGCCACATCCGGCTGGGCCTAGTCGGATGTTTCAATCTCTACACTCCGTGCAGACCTCGGTTGTTGAAGCTAACCGGGTCTTGAGGTAACTTTACCGAATCTGCTTTTACTTTATCATTATCAATCTGCACTATTCCCAGTCCCCGAGATTCGGGTCGAACGACTGATACTCCTCCGAGTAAGAAAGTCATTCGGCTTGAATCTATAAAACTTGATCATGAATGTTGTCTTAACCAAGGAAATCGTGGGTCCCCGAGTCTCTTTTCCAACTGATTCGGTTAATCTCGGGCCAGTCCCCGAGATTCTTTTGACGCCATTTGCATGTTTTCTTTCAGGAAACCATGACCGCTCGCAGCAAGCTCTTTAAGCAGCTCGCCCATCAGCACCAGAAGCTCCAAACTTCCTTTGATGGGCTCTGTCTTGAAATGGACAATAAAGAAGAAGAGCAGAAGCGCGCTTTAGAGGAGCAAAAGTCAGAGGTGGCTCGGCTTCAGCGAGAGCTTAACCGGGTTGAAAAAGTGAAGGAGAAGGTCAAAGGAGAGCGGGATGCGCTGCGGACTGAAAAAGACACTATCCAGAAGGAGCGAGATGTTTGCAAAGCCGGACTTGCGGAGCGGGCCAAACTGGACAAGCAAATTCAAACGCCATTGCCGAATCTGAAGCCGAAGTCAAAGCGGCGAAAGAAGAATTGAGTGCTCACAAAGCAGCCAGTGCGAAATGGCTGTCCGGACTTGCAAGCCTCAATGATGACATGGACCGTAAGTTTTGCCGAATCTCTTCTTTTCCTTCTGCTCTTATCCGACATATATTTTTGTGTTCCTTCTCGCTTAACTCGGTATTAGCTTATTTGTTTGTAGGAGAGTTTACCAGCATCCGGCTTCAAGCCGCCAAAGCTGTGAGAGACGCCCGAGCTGAGAGAGCCAAATTAACCGGTGCTCCCTTACCAGAGACATGGGACATTGAAGATCACATTACTGCACTCAAGGCTCGGATTGCCCCTTTGAAGGATTCCCACATTGATCTGCTCAATGCAAGCCTCAAGGCTCACCGAATCTTATTTCCTGAATCTCGGCAAGTCCGGTCTGCGGAGGAGCTAATCAAAGATCTGGATCAAACGAAGAGCCGGTTACAGCAATGGAGATCTTCATCTGCCCGTGCCGGTGCTGATGCCGCCTTGATCCTCATCATGTCTTGGTATGAACTAATCGATCTCGCCAGAGTGCGCTCCCTTCGCGAGGGTTCTTCATGGGCTAAAGATCCTGACCGGATCAAGATCCGCGAGGAGGCTGCCAACTTTATGGCGGAATTTGCAAACACCAAACATCTTGATCTGGAGGCTCCGGTCTACACTGACGGGGAAGAGACTGAAGAAGAGGAATCGGACGATGCCTCCGCTGAAGAATATGCCGATTCTGAGGGCGAGTCTGATGATTCGGCTAACTCTGCCGAACTGCTCCTATCAAGTCCATCAAGATCCCAGCCGCTGACTCGGCTAAGAGTACCGAAGCAACTCCGGCCCAGACTTCGGAGATATCAGCAACTGATTCGGCAGAGATTACCAAACAAGCTTCAGCTGATCCGGATACTTCCGAATCTGCCCAGCCTTCAAGCTCTCCACGCAAGGTTACCCTGAAGTTCCTCCATCTTCTGAGTCCATTCCAGCGACGGAACCCCCTGCAACCGAATCTACTCCAACCGAAACTCCTGTAACCGAAGCTCGCGCGCCCGAGGCTCCTGCAACCGAAGCTGATGTAACCGAACCCGCTACAACCAAGTCTGCTGCTTCCTGAAGTGACTTAGTGAAAAAACGTTAAATCCCCGGTATGCCGGGAGCAGATGTAATAAACAATTTTAAGTTCTTCCGAGACTACTCTTATTTAGCTTAATGTGATCCGGACGAGGTTTATGTTGGATCATTTTAAACCGAGTCCCCGAGTCTGTTTTCTTGTTTACTATTTTTGCCGAATCTTTGCTCTTGTCTACCTTTTAGGTGTTTGACAGTCGAGTCACAAGATAGGAATCATAGCATACAATACTTGAAACATGCGAGTTATGGTTTAGAATCATCTAACATAAACAAAAAATAAATAACAGGGGTTAGTAAACGACATCTGCCGAATCGGTTTTGGACCGAGTCCCCGAGTCCATTTTCATGTTTCCCATATTCCTCATCTCTGCTCTTGACTACCATTTTGGTGTTTGTCAGTCGAGTCACGAGATCAACAACACAGCATACATTACTTGAATTTTGGGACGAGGTTCAAAGCAATTCGACACATGAACGGTATGGACAAAACAGTAATAAGAAAACATGCATGAGGACGAAGCAGTCCCCGAGTCCAGACTCGGATTGCTGCAATTTCATTTATGATAAACTGAAATACATACATTGCGCCCCTTAGGAGTAAAAGGGTCGAAGCAGAGCTACATTCCAGGGTCTCTTAGTTTCTTGTCCGGGTCTATCCAGGCCATCCTTCCTTGGTTCCTGTGCATCTACAAGGTAGTACGAGTCATTGTGCATAGCCCTGCTCACAATGAATGGTCCCTCCCATGGAGGTGACAACTTGTGTCGGCCTTTGCTGCGCTGCACCAGCCTTAGTACAAGATCTCCCTCATGAAACACTCGAGGGCTGATCTTTCGACTATGATATCGTCGGAGATTCTGCTGGTATATTGCTGTCCGAGATAGGCCAATTCTCTTGCTTCCTCTAGCAGATCCACTGCATCTTCCCGGGCCTCTTTTGCCTCGGTTTCAGTATACATTGCCACCCTTGGTGCATCATGTTCTATGTCAGTGGGTAGCACAGCTTCTGCCCCATAAACCAGAAAAAATGGCGTATAGCCAGTTGACCGATTCGGCGTGGTCCTTAGACCCCACAGTACTGATGGTATCTCGTCTATCCAGCATCCCGGAGTTTTCAGCAATGGTTCAATGAGACGAGCCTTGATGCCGGCCAACACCAGGGCATTTGATCTTTCCACTTGCCCATTAGACTCCGGATGTGCCACCGAGGCTATATCTAGCCGGATTCCCTTATCCATGCAAAACCGAGCAAACTCTCCGACAGCAAAGTTTGTGCCGTTATCCGAGATGATGCTATGAGGGTATCCGTATCTCAAAATAATTTCTTTCAGGAAAGTCACAGCCGAACGACCATCTACCTTCCGGATTGGTTTCACCTCTATCCACTTGGTGAACTTATCCACCATCACCAGCATATGTGTCATGTTACCCCTAGCCGGCTTGAAATCTCCCACCATATCTAAACACCACACAGCAAACGGCCAAGTGATAGGAATTGTTTTGAGCGCCGATGCGGGTAAGTGTGTCTGCTTGGCAAACCTTTGGCATCCTTCACATTTTCGGACTATGTCCTCTGCATCCGCGTGAGCAGTGGGCCAGTAAAATCCATGCCGGAACACCTTAGCCACCAGGGCTCTGTGCTGCAATGATGTCCACATTCTCCTTGATGTATCTCCAGGAGCATCTCCTTGCCCTCGGCTGGCTCCACACAACGCTGTAGCACCTCGGTTGCACTCCTCTTGTATAACTCCTTGTTGATGATGGTGTAAGCCTTGGACCTCCTCTGCACTCGCCTAGCTTCGGTTTCATCATTTGGCAAACTCCCCTCCGACATGAACTTCATGATTTCTTCAGCCCATTCCGGTACTGGATGCAAAGGGAATAAGTGCTCATCTATCTCCACTGGTTCGGCCGCCATTATTTCTTCTATCAGCTTCTGCCCATTCCCTAAGATTCGGTTAGCACCACCTTCTTCTCTGCTCCTCTTTCCTAAGATCCGGTTAGCAGTCCCCGGGTCTCGCCATGCAGTCCCCGGGTCTTCCCCAATGTACCGACATCAACATTCATAGGGACAGCCTCAGATTCTTGCTTTGGGATAAAAATTGACTCGGAATCAGGCGAAGGTTTGATTGAAGGGACCCTTAGGTGATTCAAGGATATCCGGGTGGAATTGCATCCCTAGACGACCCGAGTTTTGACAGGACATCAGCAGCTTCGTTCTCCAACCGAGGTATGTGCTTGTACTCGCAGCCTTCAAAAAATCCTGAAATTTTCTGGACATGAAACCGATACAGTGCCATATTGGCATCAAGAGCATCCCAATTTCCAGAAGATTGCTGCACCACTAAATCCGAATCACCAAAACATTCTATTCGGCGGATGCCGATGTCCCTAGCCACATTAAGCCCATGGATCAGTGCCTCATATTCGGCCACATTGTTTGAGGCTGAGAAATGAATCTGCAACACATATCGCAATGATCTTGCTTCGGTGACGTGAGTACCACCCCAGCACCTAATCCGATTTTGGTTTTGGAGCCATCAAAGTGCAACTTCCAGTAATTGTAATCCGGCTTGGGTGGCTCATACTGCATCTCGGCCCAGTCACAAAGGAAATCGGTAAAGCCTGAGACTTGATAGCATCCCTTCTCTCATAATGCGGGGTGTAAGGAGATACTTCTATTGCCCACTTGGCAACCCGGCCAGTCGCATCTTTGCACCCAATGATCTCCGCGATTGGAGCTTCACATACCACGGTAATCGGGTGTTCTTGGAAATAATGTTTCAACTTTTGGCCGCCAGGTATACACCGTATGTCATCTTCTGGTAGTGAGGATAATTTTGCTTTGAGGTTGAGATCACCTCACTTAAATAGTACACCGGTCTCTGCACGGATTTACCCTCCTCTTCTCGCTCTACCACTATGACCACACTTACGACCCGGTTAGTGGCCGCAATGTAAAGTAGCATTGGCTCATTCGGCAAAGGTGACGCCAGAATTGGTGCAGTGGACAACATCTTTTTTAATTCGTTGAAAGCCGAATCTGCCTGCGGGGTCCACGTGAACCCGGTGCTCTTTTTCATCAACTGATACAAGGGCAAGGCTTTTTCTCCTAGCCGACTCACAAACCGACTCAACGAGGCTAAACACCCGGTGAATTTTTGTACATCTTTTAGACATTTAGGCAATTTCATTCTTTCTATGGCTCGGATTTAGCCGGATTCACCTCAATACCTCGGCTCGATACAAGGAAACCGAGCAACTTTCCAGCCGGGACACCAAAGGTGCATTTATCCGGATTCAATTTCAACCGATATTTTCTCAAGTTCACAAATGTTTCCTCGAGATCCTCGAGGAGAGTGTGTTTTTCTTTAGTTTTGATGACGATATCATCGACATACACCTGCACATTCTTGCCCATTTGGGAGTGTAAGCATTTCTGCATACATCTCTGATAAGTTGCACCGGCATTTCTCAAACCGAAACACATGACACGATAGCAATACGCCCCGTACGGGGTAATAAAAGCAGTCTTTATTTGATCTTTAGGGTTCAGTGGTATCTGGTGAAAACCAGAGTACGCATCAATAAAAGACAACAACTCACACCCAGCAGTAGAATCGATCACTTGATCAATCCGAGGTAAAGGAAATGGATCCTTCGGGCACGCCTTGTTTAGGTTGGTGAAATCGATGCACATGCGCCACACCTTGACCACCGCTGGTTCGTCCTTCTTCTTCTCTACCAGAACCGGATTGGATATCCAGTCTGGATGCAACACCTCCATAATGAATCCGGCTGCAAGCAACTTAGCCAGCTCATCCAGCACCACTTTTCTTCGATCATCTGAGAGACGCCGAGTCGGTTGCCTCACCGGTTTTACATCCGGCCTGACAAATAAAGAGTGCTCTGCCAACTCCCTCGGAACACCAGGCAGGTCCTTAGCCGACCATGCAAAGATATCCCGATTCTCACGGAGGAAGTGACAGAGCGCGCTTTCCTATTTCTCCCAACCCGGCACCAATGATGGCCATGCGCTCCGGGTTCTCCGGGTCAATGGGATCTTCTTTGTCTCCTTGGGCATCTCAAATGTTGCACCTCCATCCGGATTGGTCATAGCCAGCACACCGAGCTGAGCTGACTTCGCCATTGCCACCACCTCATGCATCTTGCTCTTCTCAGCTTGGATCACCAATGATTCGGCTAAGGTGGAACCGATCGTGGCACACTGTATGGCCTTTTTGTAATCTCCCGCAACAGTGATAATACCATTCGGGCCAGGCATCTTTATCTTGAGGTAGGCCACATGAGTGGATATCATGAACTTGGCTAACGCAGGCCGGCCAAGCAGAGCATGGTATGGGCTCTCCAAATCTACCACCTCGAACTCGAGACTCTCAAGCCGGTGATTGTCCTTGGTACCAAACAGCACATCTACCCAGATCTTACCCATTGGGGAACAAGACACCCCGGGTACTATACCATGGAAGGTACAACTGCTCTGCTGCAACTGATTCGGCGAAATACCCAACTTGACCATTGTGTCCCGATACATGATGTTTATGGCACTGCCATTGTCAATCAAGACTCGGCTAAACCTCACGTTAAGCTTGGGTCCAACCAAAGTCGGATCCACCACCAGTGCATAGTTTCCTGGACTTGGCATAATTCTGGGGTTATCAGCCCTGCTCCAAGTGATCTCCTGCTCGGACCAATTCAGGTATTTTGGGACTGCTGGCATGACTGCATTCACCTCCTTCGCCCTTCGCAGCTGACTTTTCTTGTCAGTTGGCTCGGTCACAAAAACCACATAACTTTGATGAGCCTCCTTGTACTCATTACCGGGGTATCCACCTTGCCGACTCGGACCAGCACCATTGTCGTTGCCTCCCATGTTTACCAGGTTAACCGGCTTTGTGGCTGCCGGTCTTGGAGCTCCTGCGTTCACCGGGATTGTATTGGCTCCGGTTAAAGGCATATTCGGCCTGAAATTCGGTCTAGGAGCACCTCTCTGAGGTGGTCCCTCTGACCCTCCGCCTGAATGCGATGATGCCAGCTACAATTCCGAGTTGAATGATTGGCCGGCTTGCGTGGGTCTGTAGTGTGATAACAGCAAGGCCCGTCTAATCTTGACTCAAAAGTTAGAGGAGGACTTGATCCTCCCATACTTTCTTCGGCCAAGCACCTTGATTCGGCCTCCAAGCTGGACCCTCTGTCTTTTGTCTCTGACCATCTCCTGCTCCAGGATGGTCCATATTCACTGCAGCAACCTGATCTGAACCGTATCTATAATCCGGATCTCTTCTTTTGTAACCGAATTCATGTCGGTCACTGGGCCTCAATGGTCCTACTCGGTTGTTAACCGGTTGCCTCCTGCTTGTTCCCACTGCATCCAATGCTGGCTGTGTCGGATCACCAAGAGCATACGTATCTGCTATCCGGATCGTTTCCGCCAGTGTCTTGGGCATATCCCTCTGGAGCTTCTGCCAGAGCGGGGTGCCATGTCGGCAACCCTGCGCGAACCAAGAAATTGCCTGCTCCTCCACGACACCTTCGCAAGAGTTGCGAATGTTGCTCCACCGAGTCAAGAATTCTCGGTCTGTTTCCCGTTCTTCCTGCTTGCACGCAGCCAGGAGCTGAGGTCGGTTAGGCCTCTTGTAGGTGCTGGAGAAATTACTGTAAAATGCCTCCTCCAAGTCCACCCAAGAGTTGATACTACCCGGCGGTAAGTTATTCAGCCAAATCCGGGCTGGCCCTTCCAACATGTGCGGGAGATACCGGACCGCCCATCGGCGATTGCCCCCCGCAATGTGCACTGATGATACATAGTCTATCAGCCAATCCTGTGGCTTTGTGCTGCCATTATACGGCTTTGTGCTTCGGCCAAGCTGAAACAACGGCACGCTCGGCTCGTTCATGATCCGAGGTCCAAAGCATGGAGGACCCGGTGGGCCTTGCTCTTCTAGCTTCTCGGACTGGTAAATTCTATCCAACTTGAGACGCTGATCATCGGATCCAATGCCCGAGGTCCCAGTCTTGATGCAAGTGCATTATCATACGTCTGGTATCCGGCTCGCGCCATAGCCGAATTTCCGTCATCATAGCGGTAGCCCGCCTGGCCACCATCTTGCTGTTGCGCTCGCACAATCACTTGCTGCCCCGGAGGACGAGGTGGTTGACCTCGGCCAGCCGAATTGCCCCTTCCAGCTCCCGGGTAGCCTTGTCCACCACTGTTTCTGCTTTGGCCACCTCTTCCTTGAGCGGCTAGCTGCTTGCCGGCATATTCAGCATCATAGGTCTGCAGCTGCTTGCTCTTACCCGAGTTCACGCTCTGGGCCCGGTCAACTCCGACGTGCGGGGATGACGCCTGCCCCTTGGATCTCTGGCTAACAGCCTTAACCGACACTACTACCCGAGAAACACCTGCATCCGGATTAGCTTTCCGGTAAGCCTCATTCTGCCGGTTACACACATCTACTAGCTCATTGACTCTCTCTGCCTGCCTTCGCCAAGCGTCCCCGGTTAGTGTACTCAACTCGGCTCGCGCTGCCGCTGCAGCCCTAAGATTCTTAGCCGGGGAGCTATACACCGGCTTGCCTGTGCCAGATCTATGACTAGTAGCCTTACTTGAGCTCGATCCTGCAGCTCTAGCTAACTCGTCATTGAGGTCCTTACCCCGGTTACGCAACTCGGCTTTCTTGCGCGAGCGATGCACTACAGGAGTAAAGCCATCAGTGATACCATTGGCAGCATTGTACTCTCTCATATCTCTATCAAAGGCTTGCCTAGACTCCACCACTAACCGGGCTTCTTTTTGCAACCTCAGGCGCTCTGCCTCTAGCTGAGCTACAGTGAGCTCTACATTTGCCCCAGGTGCCACTGGCCGAGATAACTTCTCCAGGACATCCTCTAAGGGAGCCTCCCTACTTGACATGCCAAGCGGGCCAACCGGATCCGGTTTCTCCTTTGGGAACTTGCCGTCCGAGTCGGCTTGTCAACCAGATCAACTGGCGTGGCCAGCTCCTCGGGCATGCTCTTGCTGGCATCTCCTTTGCCAGCCGCAGCACTTGTTCCAACCACCATTACCTCCACGCTACTCCCGGGGCGAGCGCTACGCCGTCCGAGAGCTGCGCGGAAAGAGGGAGGATCCTCAGCCACGAGCACCTGCGCCGGGTACTCGCGGACAGGCTCGGTGGCGACGTAGGTGACGAAGCTGCCGAGCGTCATGAGGAAGCCGTCAGCGGGGAAGGGCTTGTTGGCGAAGCACCCCGCGTTGTCGCTGATGAAGTTGAACTTGCCGATCTTGCAAACGAGCCCAGAGAGGACCCGCTCGCCGGAGCCAGTGACGGAGCCCGTCCGGAAGGAAACCCCAGCCAACGCCACTGCTGCCCCACGGTGGGCGCCAACTGTCGTGGTGGTGTCACGGCAGATGCCATAGGATGGCTTAAGTTGTGGGCTCGCTAGGACGTTGGGGGATCCGGGGAGGGTTTGCGCGCTCACGAAGCACGCATGAAGAACAACCAAGAACTCGCAAGAACAAACAAGAACAAGCAGAACCAAGAAGAAGCAAAGAACACCACGATGTACCCTGCTTCGGGGCCCTCTTGTGGAGGTAACACCCCTACTGCAGCACTAGCCTACTCTCTTTATATCTCAAGTGTTTACAAGTACAGAGCGCTCCTTGAGCTGTATGAAGAACAATGGTGAAAGCTCTAGGAAGAAGATGGAGCTTGGGGGGAAATGATGCTCGTTGTCTTCACGTCCCTTGCACTGGAGGATGTGGTAGCTTACTTATACACTAACCGATTACCATTTTGCCCCTGGCTGGAAGTGATAATGGCATGGACAAGAGGAAAGGACAAGCCTCTGCCCCCTGTCAATCCAACGGCCGGACTGTCAGGCCTATCTTGCCCCTTCGGGCAATGGCAGCTGTAGCCCATCGGGTCTAGGTCACATCCTCTTTCCCGAATTGGCCGAGTCAGCTCCTAGGTCGCTGCGCTCCCAGGAATCCCGTGGCTTGACCTGGCTGTCAAGTCCCAGCAGGCCTATCTTGCCTCTTCAGGCAATGGCAGGCGTAGCCCCCGGGTCTAGGCCATAGCCCTTTCCCGAATTGGCCGAGTCAGCGCCTAGGGCCTTGCGATCCGGAAAACCTGTGGCTCGACCTTGCTGTCCTCTGAACCTCGGTCAGTAGAACTGCAGGTCCCGTGACCTTACTGACATTACTTGGCCCCCGTGCCATATCCGGATCACCTTATCCGGGTCCTTCCTGACCAACCCGGCTAACTTAGCCGATACTTCTTAACTGATCCGGTTTGGCTTTACTGGATCCCCTTTGTTTCTTCCCACACTTTAGCTCGATAGAGAGCTAACCGAATTTCCAAGAGATTCGGCCCAGGTGATCCGGCTGAATATTGATCCGGCCAGCCTCTTAGAGTTCTCAACACCACATCTTTGCCCTACCCGGGGGCAGCCCCCCGACAATGGAAGATGACAAATCTCACTACTACGTCCTTATGAGCTTTTCAAGTAGTGACACAAAAAGGAAATGTAACAGTTTTGAGTAGTTAGTAGATAGCACATGAAGAAATTTACTTGGAATGGTGAAAACACCACATAATAGGTAGGTATGGTGGACACAGGTGGCATGGATTTGGCTCAAGGTTTTGGATGTACAAGAAGCATTCCCTCTTAGTACAGAGTTTAGGCTAGCAAGATTATTATAAGCAAACATCATTATCAACTGGAATAGCAAGAGTATACATAAAACACAAGGTTTGACGAACCATAGACTCCCACTGTCTTCCTTGTTAACACATAGCCTTCATCCAAAAATTATCTAGACTACTATGGACTTCCAATTATGCAACAGATTATTATAGCAGAAAATCCTTATAGTAGTTCTTTATTAATAGCCATTA
Source organism: Poa pratensis (assembly GCA_947311845.1). Classification (NCBI taxonomy): domain Eukaryota; kingdom Viridiplantae; phylum Streptophyta; class Magnoliopsida; order Poales; family Poaceae; genus Poa; species Poa pratensis. Next base: position 33,264,477 of record CAMZMU010000034.1, on the reverse strand, counting down.
CTTACATGATGCACAAGCTTAAACATTAATTACTTGACAGCTCAAAACAATTGTCAAGCATCAAATTACTCAAGACAACGATCTAAAAAGATTCATGTAAGCATTTCATACCACTACCACATGCATAGCATTTTTCTGGTCCAACCAAACACCAATCAACTTATTTGACAACTCTCCAAACAGATATAAGTGAAGCAAGAGAGTACTTTCTTCAAAAGAAACAGAAAGCTCTAACAAGAGATGTATGAAAAACTGAGAGCTAACAGCAATAACAGCAACTAGACAGGAATACTCAACAAGTATAAGTGAAGCACAAGAGTATTCTAATGAAAAAGTGGAGCGTGTCTCTCTCCCAAACATGAATACTAGGATCCAACAAGTATAGCACAGCAAACAAAACAAAACAAACTGAAAACAAAAACACACTGACGCTCCAAGGAAGAGTACACTAGCATGAAGCAATAAAAATATAGCACCATTAGAGATGAACTGATAATTTGTAGATGAAGAAGGGGATGCCCAAGGCATCCCCAAGCTTAGATGCTTGAGTCTTCTTGAAATATGCTGGGGAGGTAAGACTCCCCAAGCTTAAGCTCTTCACTCTTCTTGATCATGTAATATCATTCTCCTCTATCAACACTTGAAAACTTCCTTCACACCAAAACTTAACAGATTTTCTCATTAGCAGGTTAGTGCACTAAAAGATAATACTTCAAAGTTCTAACAAAGACAAAACTCACAAGCCAACTATTTTAAACATTAGCCACTGTTACTAGGCTCAAGTGGGCACTTTTACACGAAAAGAAACCACTTAAGAGAGAATGCAAAATAAAAGACAGAATCTGTCAGACCAGAACAGTCTGTAATGACGAATTTTTTCGAGCCACTTACGATGCTCAGATGAAGAACTTTTGAAATAATGAAAGTTGCTTAACATCATCAGGAACATGCACAAAAAGTTTCAGCATTTTTCGATTTTTTCTGATTTTCTACTGAATTAAACGGTGACGAACAGCAATCTGTTCCAATGCAGTCCCGAAAATAAAAACCAACTTTGCATTAGTAACTCTCTTTGGCACAACAAAACAGCAAAATAAAGATACAAAGGAGTTGCTACAGAGATAAACAAGCATCCTTGACACATGTGTTATCTCCCACAAGTGCTTTTCTTTAATGCCTTTCTGCTAGGCTTTAGGATTTTAATGATGCTCGCATAAGAATAAGAGTTGAAAAACAAAGAGAGTATCAAGAGGCAAATATCAAAATCATCTGAGTCTAACCCACTTCCAATGCAGAGGAATATTGTAGTAAAACAAATCATTGAAGCATGAAACAGCTAGCATAGGAAGATGCAACAAATCCAACTTTAAAACTTCCAACACAAAGAGAGGTATTTTAGTGACATGAAAACTTTTAAAACCATCTTTCCCTCTCTCATAATAATTTTCAATAGCATCATAAACAAACTCAACAACATAACTATCACATAAAGCATGATTTTTATGATCTACGAACACATAACTTTTATCAAGCAAGATAGTGGGATCAAAAATTTCAAACCCACTTTTAGACATATTGAAACAAGTTGATTGATCACTCTCAATAGTAGAATTAATAATATTATCAAGCAACATAGGACGATCATCTAGAGCTTTATCATAAACATTTTCTAACCAAACACCCTCATTACCATGCATTTCTTAATTAGGAATAAAAAGAGGATTATCATAAGACTTATCAAAATAGCATGGATTTTCATAAACAACATTGGGGGAAATATTTGGTACTTCTATTATTTTTGCTTTCTCTTGAGCCAAGAAATGTTTGTCTACCTCAAATTTATCAAAATAAGTTATTTCAATAGTATCATTACCAACTTCCCCAAGCTTAATATTTTCCATAGCATTAGCAACAACCATGTTTAAAGAGTGTATACCAATATCATTGGTACTATCATGCAAATAAAGTTCCATAGGTTTTTTAATTTTCTCTTCAAACACATCATGTCCTAGCTCAAGATAAATTTCATAAAGGTTTCTCAAGTTGTTTTCAGCCATAGGACAAGTTTCAAGCAATGTACCCATGAATAGCAAGCAAAGAACTAGACATAATAACAAACCGAAATAAACTAGATGCAGGAATTTAATTTTTTGGGTTTTTTGATTTTTAACAGCAAGCAAAACAAAACTAAAACAAGACAAAAACAAAGTAAAGAGATTGGAACTGAGAGACTCCCCTTTCCAATAGCCTCCAAGTCCCCGGCAACGGCGCCAGAAAACAGCTGGTGCCTGGTTGACGGGAGAGTATTTGAGGATGATGATGATGGTGATGATGAGTACTTCCCCGGCAACGGCGCAAGAAAACAGCTTGATGGCTACGTGTTGGTGAACCCCAAGAGGAAGGTTATGATGTAGACAGCAGAAGTTTTCCCTTGAATAATCTACCCAAGGTTATCAATCCAGTAGGACTTGACGATCTATCGGAAGGTTGTTGATGTTGACTCCCCCTGGCGCTAGGGAGCTTGCACCAACGTGGAATCTGCACAGACACAAACCAGAACTTTGCCCAACACGAAACAGAGAGGTTGTCAATCTCTCCGATCTTGCAGAAACAAAGAGTTAAACGTATGGTGTGGAAAACAGCAGGAAACACAGCAAGTAACAGGAAACAGATGATTGCAGCAGGTTGTGTAAACAGTATGAAGAAATTGGACCAGGGTCCACAGTTCACTAGTGGTGTCTCTCTCAGAACAGATAACTAGCATGTTGGGTAAACAAATTACAGCTGGGCAATTGACAAATAGAGAGGGCATAACAATGCAATACATGCCAAGATGTCTACTATGAAATCTAGTTGGTCATTACAACAAAGTACATAGACCGTTATTCCAACCGCATCTATGCCTAAATAATCCACCTTCAAGGCAGCATCCGCATCCTGTTCAGTATTAAGTTGCTAACAACAGATTATTACATGAAGTAAAGTGTGAAATGTAATCAATACAAGTGCCCTTGGACACTGCACCAATGTTTTATCCCTAGTAGCAACAGCACATCTACCATCTTAGACCTTTCTGTCACTGATCCAGATATCTAGAGACTGAACCCACTATCTAGCATAAATACCCCCTCTTGGAGTCACAAGCATCTACTTGGCCAAAGCATCTACTAGCAACGGAGAGCATGCAAGATCAAGAGCACATAGATAAACAACTTGAATAAACATGGTATCAATATTCATCGGATCCCAGCAAACACAACATCTAGCATTACAATAAGATGATCTTGATCATGTTAGGCAGCTCACAAGATCTAAACATGGAGGCACAAGGTAGAGAGACAACCATCTAGCTACTGCTATGGACCTGTAGTTCAGGGGTGGACTACTCAAGCATCACTCCGGAGGCAGGCATGGTGATGTAGAGCCCTCCGATGATGATCTCCCCTCCGGCAGGGTGCCGGGAAGAGCTTCAGAACTCCTCCGATCTGAGATTGACGATGACGGCCGCGACAGAACTTTTCGTGGAATATGATCGACCGTCATAGGGTTTTCGCGTCGCGGAGAATATATAGGCGAAGAGGCGGCGTCGGTGGCCGAGGGGGGCCACCACGCCATAGGGGGCGCGGGCCCACCCTGGGCCGCGCCCTAGTGTGGCGTGGCCCCCTGGTGGGTCTGCTCCGACCCCCCTTTGGACTCCGTGATCTCCTCGTGATATTATTGACGATGTCTTTTGTTTCGTCCAATTCCGAGAATATTTCCTTAATAGATTTTCTGAAACCAAAAACAGCAGAAAACAGGGAACTGGCACTGTGGCATCTTGTTAATAGGTTAGTCCCAGAAAATGCATAAAAATGATATAAAGTGTAGCCAAAACATGTAGCAATTGATATAATAACAGCATGGAACATCAAAAATTATAGATACGTTTGAGACGTATCAACGACACGGCTGATTGGATTTCAGAGTTTTCTAAATTTTAATTACCTCTTGTGCACCAAAAAATGCTCTTGTTTGATAAACAGAAGTTGTTATTGAGAATAGTAGATCACCTCTTTGGTCCATGACGTTCTTATTTGATGGCGATTGTGTTTATTTGAGGAATTAAGAGACGTGGCAGTGCTGGTAATTTTGCCTATCATGTGTATTTCAAAATTCCTATTTGAGTTTCAGATGCATTTTCAGGCTATATAATTATGTTGTTTTGCACCTTTTCCCACGGAAAATTACATATGCCTCAGCTCACACCTTGAGCTTCCAAACAAAGTACAATCCGATCCAGTTTATCTTGGTTTCCCTAGTACCCTTCCTTGCCAACATTTTAATATCCTTAGCTTCCAAGTTTTGAACCACGATGCAATCCAACATATATTTGCAGTCTAGTACATGAATCTATCACACAATTGTTATTGGAGTGCAGGATGTGTAATCACCATAGCTTGAAGAAGATTTGGCCACCGCCGACAAATGCATTGTGGCCCTCACTCATATGGCAAGTAACTCTGCATCCTTCAAATCTCCAGATAATTTGTATTTATACATTTTATGTCTAATACTTTGTCCGAAGAACTGCACAACACAACTTATGAAGATAGTTTTTTGAAGTGCATTGCACATGTATGTAAACACTTCCGCTTCGATGCACCCCCTCCCAAAACTTAAACCCAACAACGGCTGCGATCACTCTGCATTCCTTCATAATTAAGAGTTTGATGGTCATTAACGATTAATTAAGTTGTATCTAGCCCACGCCGCCGCGAGCGCTCTCCCTTTCCTCCGGTTCTGGCGGGTGACGCCACCAACTCCCGAGCGCCGGCCGAGCTCTACCGCCCCACCCCCGCGGGACTCGTTGCCACGCCGCTCGCCCTTGCCGCGCCACTCGCTTACCTTAATTTTGTTGTGCCTAATCACTACAGATAATGAGAATGCGTGCTCTGAATGGCCCAGGGAGGAAAACAGAGGACTTATTTGTGCATGCATGTGATATTCCAATATCATGTTAAAAAAAAGTGCAAACCAAACAAAACCTTACATGTGAACAATGTACACCTATTTATTCGCAGCAAAGATACAAGAAAAGTGTAGTTACTTAATTTGATCATAATTCAACCATAATCTAGTGTAAATGTAAGAAATAGAACTTAGGAATGTACTCCCTCCGTTCTGAAATACTTGACTCTAAAGTGAGTGTATCTAGATGTGTTTCTTGTCTAGATACACTTAGTTAGAAGTCAGTATTTGTGAACGGAGGGAGTAGTACGTAAGTACAATGTAAGGCATAGAGTCAATCCCATGTTCCTGATTGATGACGGGAAATCGGCAATGGCATTACAATGCAATGTCAACTATCCGAATTCTCGTGATCTACACCCCGCACAGATCGAAGCTTCATGTCAACGCTGAATGCATGCTCCATTGTGCTATCGATCATTAGGTCAAACATCGATTAGAGAAGGCACGTTTTTTCATGTGGGGAGACCGTATAAGTAATCATCCACTGGCCAAAGAGTGTATATCCGTGTCAGGAGATGCAATCTCAACTACTTTGTAATTAGTTAAGCTTTGGGAGAAACCAAACTTCTGACCTTTCTACAGCTGACCGCTTCCCATCAATTAACTACTGACAGGCCAAAGATATGCAGGGATTTGGTCAAGAAATTAGTGCTACCCAGATTTGCTAGGAATAATCAGTCTATGTCAAGTTACAGGCCAAAATATATATCGGTGTCAGAAGGTACAATCTCTAGGTAATTACAGCTAGGCTTTGAGAGAAGAGAACCCAAGCTGTCATTAACTTCAGAACCTTCTACAGCTGACATCTTCTCAGTTGACTCTGACTGCATAAAGATATTTAGAGATTTGATCAAGATGTTAATGCAGTCTAGCTGTAAGAAGGATGCCAGTGCAAGTCAGCGGTATGCATGTTACCGTGATTACAGAATTTCTCATCGCCACCCAAAGCGTGCAAGATAACGCACCATGCATGACCTCTCTCTACCACTATAAATACCCACGCAACCCCGTCTGCTAAGCATCCAACTCATCTCACAATCCAACGAGCTCATTCACAATGGCTCCTAGCACTAAGCTTGTAGCTCTCGGCTTTGTTGTCCTCGTGAGCATTGGGTTCACCAATGCTTCACGTATGTTAGCTAGCTCATCCAGTGCGGGAGGAGGAGGCGGGGAGGCGGAGGCGGTGGCGGTGGATCGGGTGGTAGTGGATATGGAGGAGGATCCGGACAAGGTGGTGGTTTAGGATACGGTGAAACTGTTGTAGATTCAGGTACCAAATATAACTATGCCAAGGGAGCGGGTGGAGGAGGAGGAATAGGTGCGGGTGGTGGTTCAAATGGTGGATTCGGATCTGGTTCCGGGTCTGGCCATGGCACCGGCACTGGTACGAGTGGTTCGGCATCAGCCCCTAGTGGCAATGGGTATGCCAGTGCCAACGGTAACGGTGGGGGTGAGGGCACAGGTGCTGGGGCCAATGGGTCTAGCGGAAAAGGAGCCGGAGCAGGCGGTGGTGAAGGAAATGGTGAGAGTGGCATAGCAAGAGCACCAGCTCCTGGTGCTGGTGGTTTCAGCTACTCTGAGGCCGGTGGCGGTGGTACCGGTGGAGGGGGCGGGAACAATGGAAACGGAGGTGGAGAAGGAGCTGGTGCTGGAAATGCCGGCAGCGACGACACTTCAGGTAGTGCTAGTGGAGAGGGTAGCGGCAACGGTGGTGGCATAGTTAAAGGTGTCGCACCAGGACCAAGCGTCGGAGTTGGTTCTGGTTCTGGCTCCGGAGCTGGACAAACCGGAAGCGATGGCTCTTCTGGTTCGGGCTATGCCACCGGAAGTGGTGCCGGCGGAGGTGGTGGCGTAGGTGAAAGCAGCAATGGCGGGATCGGCAGTGGTGGAGGCACCGGATCTGGATCCGGTTCCGGTGGATACCCCTAAATTTTATTTTTCAGACAAGCTAGAACGGGAGCCCAACACGCATTTTTAGTCTCCTTATTCTACTGTTATACGTCAGTAGTTTCTCTTCATTTCTAGGTTTTTTTATTAGGCTCCAAATAAAGGGCTCCAGGTATGATTCTAGTCAAAGCACGTAGTTATTAGTCGAACAATCAACTGAGATGTAATCGCTAATCTCAATTTGGTGATCTTCTCGATCATGCATGCCACGTTGTTCTTGTATCTGTTGATTCTTGCCAATTAACCACTGTTTCGTCCCTTCTATACATCGTGAAGTATACAAGTGACAACTCTGATGCATGTACCCATTTTTGTTTATTCTACTCGTGTTTCCTGCTTTCAATAGTGTCCTTGACGACCAACTTATGCGTGTGTATACTGTATACTCCCCACCGTTTATAATTATCATGTATTCTGAATTTTGTCGAAGTCAAACTTTTTAATTTTGATAAAGAGTAATAATATCAAAATCTATAAAGAAAAATTCATATAATACATAAATATATTTTATGAACTGTGGTTTCTATTATAGATATTGATATTTTTACTATATAATGTGTCATACTTCATAAAGTTTGACTTCCTGAACTCATAGGAAGTGTATCTAAGCAATCAATACATGTGGATACATATGAACCATGTTATTTTGGCATTGGCACTGTCCATATATATCGCATGGAAAATTAAAATGATACTAAATTTTGGTTTGACATTTTGAGTCACATGTTGAATTTATATGCAAGTCTATCTGGCAAAGAACAAGTACTTATGATTGACTGATTCCGAATTTCCGTTTAAACTGAAGTATGATATAAGAGACCAATTTGAATAGCATTTGATATAGTTGTTTAGCCAAGCTTAAGCGTTTGTACATATAAGCAATGCATGCATATGGATATATGCGAGTCATGGTGTCTTGGTACTGGCCATTGTCCCTAAATATTGACTAGATCCGTTTTGCGCCCTTTGGGGTTGGTGGTTTGGCACTTTGGCACATCGTTCATTACACGGGCGCATAGAGAGAACATCGCAAGGGTGGTGAACATGGAATAATTAGTATGCGCCCAACATGGACATGCATGGTGCACGTCAACATAAAAAGGTTATCGATTGGAAGTCAAGAAGAACACAAGCATACATCAGATAACATAACCGTTGAATTAAACATGATAGATCAAGTGTCCTGGACGATCTAGTGGATCATTAATGCAGTCTACAAGGTTTATAGCCAAACATAGGAAAATGAAAATGGGACTAAATAATGAACTAAAAGTAGGCAAAAATAATGAATCATAACGCCCCATGCCTCGTCGTAGTCCCGCTCTTCGTCATCTTCATCGCGGTAGTGCACCCCATAGTCCTTCCGCACAATGTCAGGCACGGAAGCAGGCTGTGAGGTCCATGTGGTAGCATGGAGAGACATAGCCACTCTAGTCGTGTTGGCGTGAACCTTCAGTTCTCCCCTAGCGTCTTTGTGGTGGGTGCCTTCTGCTCTGCTAGTACAGGGCCGACGTTGACGTGCAACATTTTCATGTCATACCGGGGCCATGTGGTCTGTGGAGGAGATTAACAATGCTCTCAACTATAAGGAAGAGAAGCGAGGAGAGGAGAAATATTATATGGAAAGACATCAGTCCCGTGAAATCTAGGTGGTAGCCATCGAACAATGCAATGTGAGTAGGTTTTCGTAAATATGAGGGGTACCCGATAGGTTCCCCACGCGTGTTTATATCTCCTAGAGAGGCAGTGAAGCTTTCTCTCCTATACGAACCTTCTACCCACCTGTGGGGCAATGATGGTCCAACTCTACGCCCTGATGATCGTCTTCCCACTTTCGGCAACGACGGGCAACATTTCTAGTATTCTATCTTGCAGCCGAGCACATATTTGGATGATTTCACGGGAGGCCCTAAATCAAGCATGTCAAAGCCCACTATAGGAACCCCGGATATAGGGAGGAAAATATTTTGACTGGAGGCCATAATTAAATTAGTAAAAAAATATAAAAAATTGGGACAACCTCAAAACGAATTAACAGAAGAGTTAACAAGGTGTGGCACGACGACAGCCGCTCGTACTAGCGGTCATACCATGTGCCGTCAATGCCCCCTCATCAATTATTTTATACATATGTGATTGATGCGTCCTAAATACGTCCATCTTTATCTATGTTTAAAACGTATATTTGTCATGAAAAAAGGCAATATATAATTCTATACCTTCCACTAATTACTAATATGCAAAATACTTTGCACATCTCCTTGTGATTTTATTTTTTGAAGTTTGGGAAGCTATTCTGGTGGAAATCAAGCAATTATGAAAAAAATCTCGATGGGGAGTTGCAAAAAATCAGGAGTCCAAAGATCTGGCAAAAACAAACTTAACGAGTCGTGGTACGGTTGGGTCAGACCGTACCGACCGCCAGCGGATAAAGAACGTCAATCTAAGCAACTTCCGTAAAGGACCCGCAGATGAATTCGCTTCGGAACTGCCTCGAAACCCTACCAGACTTCTATAAGAAAGAGAGAAGATCACCACGAGAAAACCCCCCACTATTTTCACCCTGTTCCTCCACGCCAGTGCCTTCTCCATCATCTCCATGAAGTGTTGCCGCCATCTTCACTCCATAGCCATTCTACTTGTAATTTAGATCTCATCGTGATTGGCAACATTGTATGAACTATTATCAATCATTCATTTTTTTGTTTTCTACAATGTTTTCTATTGCTGATATAATTGCGATGTGTGAGTAGTCCACTCGGGTTAGGGGCTGAGGCCTAGGCTTGCAGCTATGTACATACTAACCAATGGGATATTAGTGTAAAGAGTAGGATATGATGCATGTGTATATCTCTTGTCAATGCCTCGCACCTAAGACTTGTCAGGTACCCAAGACACCGAAGAGTGATCAAGGTAGAGGTAAGGGAAGGGAAAAGTGGAAAGCTATGCGATAAGCTCGGTGACAGTAAGAGTTGTACAATAGCTGAAAGCAATTCTCTCGAGAATAAACAATGATGTCAAAAAACTTATTGCTTCTGTTTGTCTTCGTGAAAGAGGACTTAACTACCAAAGGCAACCACGCAAGACAGTTTAGGCAGAGTGGACATATGATCCATTGTTGTGATGATTTATGAAACATTGGTGTTTTATGGACGCATCGCACATATATAATTTTTCACTCATATGAATTATTTATTACTAACTGAGCTTCATCTTATTTTTATTTATCGTATACATAACATGCACTGCTGCAGGTGAAACCTTAAACCCTGGCCTACTTTTAAACATTAATACAACAACCACAAGCAAATAGTTGGTCCGGTAGAACAAAAATGCTTTAAGGAAACTTTCTTAAACTTGATCCTATTTCCTTGCCAAGCAAATACTTTCCCATTTGATAAACCCTGGGTCTCACAGGGGAAAAAGCTATATACTACAATCCGATAATCCGGATTGAAGGTATCGGTGATACCACCTAGCACAATACGGAACACAAAATACATAACATTCAAAACAGTATCAGAAACCGCACCTCCGGAAGGTATCCGAAGAGGGGATCAGCATAAAGGCATCTATCCCGACATAGCTCCAACCTCGGAGTCCACATCATCAATCTAGACCATCATCACCACCATCTATGCCCTTTGCATCAACTCCTCCTTTGATCTCACTGTAACCCTAAAGTCTAGATTGGATGCATACGTATGCTAGTTTATCATTGATCTGCCATTCATCTCAATCGACCTATTATGCTAGTGGTGAATCCTAAACCACTCAAAACACTTTTACCTCTATTGTGGTTTCCAACATTTCATCGCTTTGTTCTCCGAATTTACTCTTGCTCCCATGACATCCATTACAAGACGTGACGTGGCGTGCCAAAAAAAAATTATGTACGTGCGGGCGGTGGTTTCCTCAAAACGCGCCACGAGTTTGAGTGTCCGTTAGATATCTGTCTATTCAATCTAATGTAGACAGCTATGATTATTCTGAGGGGAGGCGATGAGTTATCCTCCCTTATATGAATTCTAACTATACCCCGACATGAACCACTCATTCATGTTCATCTTCTTCTCCATTCCAATCCTCGTATTGCTCCCCTTTGAGAGAGGGATCCTTCACGCCAGTAATCTCTTAAGTGAGATGTTATCCTCCTCGCTAATTGAGCATGGTCGCATGTCGGAGCTCTGTCGGGGTCAAGCTTCTTCCCGTCAGCGCCACGACGGGGTATGATACGTCTCAAACGTATCTATAATTTTTGATGTTCCATGCTTGTTTTATACCAATTACTACATGTTTTGCATCTACTTTATATCACTTTTATACTTTTTTGAACTAACCTATTAACAAGATGCCGAAGTGCCAGTTCCTGTTTTCTACTGTTTTGTATTCCAGAAAAGCTAGTCTGGAAATATTCTCGGAATTGGACGAAACTATACGGGGGTGCCTATTTTTCCAGAACACGCCTGACGGAGCGAAGGAGCAGCAGAGGAGGGCCACCAGGAGGCCACACGCACCCAGGGCGCGGGCCCCCCTTCTGCCGCGCCCTGGGGTGGTGTGGGCCCCTCAGGGGTCCGCAGCCGCCGCCCTTTCGCCTACTTATTCCCCCCGACGCGAAAACACTAAGTACCTGAGCAAAAATCCACGAAAAGATCCAGAGACGCCGCCGTCGTCAACCCTAGCTCGGGAGGGTTCAGAACCTCTTCCCGGCACCCTGTCGGAGAGGGGAATCGTCACCGGAGGCATCTACGTCACCATGCCTGCCTCCGGAGTGATGCGTGAGTAGTTCATACTTGGACTACGGGTCCATAGCAGTAGCTAGATAGTTGTCTCTCCACTTTGTGCCATCATGTTTAGATCTTGTGAGCTGCCCTACATGATCAAGATCATATTATTGTAATGCTACATGTTGTGTTTGCTGGGATCCGATGAATATTGAATATTATGTCAAGTTGATTATCAATCTACCTTATATGTTATTTAAGATCTTGCATGCTTTCCGTTACTCGTAGATGATTTGGCCAAGTAGATGCTTGTAACTCCAAGAGAAAGTATTTATGCTAGATAGTGGGTTCATGTCTCCGTTTAACCTGGGACAGTGACAGAAAGTTCTAAGGTTGTGGATGTGCTTTTGCCACTAGGGATAACCTAACGATGCTATGTCCACGGGCATATGTGTTTGTTTACATTACGCACTTTACTTAATGCAATTATCCGTTGCTTGCAACTTAATACCAACGGGGGACTCGGATGACAACCCGGCGGTGGATTATTAGTCATAGATGCTGTTGGATAACGGTCTATGTATTATGTCGTAATGCCCAATTAAATATCATAGTAGTCAACATGTCATGTATATGCATTGTCATGCGCTCACTATTCGTCAATTGCCCAGCTGTAATTTGTTCACCCAACATGTTAGTTATCTTTTATGGAGAGACACCACTAGTGAACTGTGGACCCCGGTCCATTCTTTTAAACTGATTAAACAACCACAAACTGCAAACTGTTCCTTTTTCATTCTCTGCAATTTAATACTCATTTTCCACACCATACGTTTAATCCTTTGTTTTCAGCAAGCCAGTGAGATTGACAACCTCACTGTTTCGTTGGGGCAAAGTAGTTTGATTGTGTTGTGTGCAGATTCCACGTCAACAGTCCAGACTCCCTGCGACAGCTATTTTTCTGGCGCCGTTGACAACCTTCTGAAGAGTTGCTGCTCCTACTGGTTCGATAACCTTGGTTTCTTTCTGAGGGAAAACTTGCTGCTGACTACATCATACCTTCCTCTTGGGGTCTCCCAACGAACGTGTGTTTCACGTCATCAGGGTATCAGATGGAGATGAAATTGTGTGGCCCTCGTCGAAGATGACGGAGGAGGAGATAGATAGTCTAAGTGCGCAGAGCTTCTTCCTCAGGTTGTGTTCTTCGAACCTGGCTGTGGTCCTGGATCTCTGCTAGTAGGAGGGGAGCTCACCCTTGTGTTGGGCGACTAGCTTCGGCGCGGGTTGAGTTTTCTCTGTCTCCCTTTATGCGGGATGTACTAGGGGATTCAGTTAAGGCATCTTATCTCTACATCCATTCTTCTTCTTGATGCCTTCGCCCTATTTGTGCAAGGGGTACATGGCGAGTCTGCCCTCGCGAGGTTTCCTTATATATGTATTTCTCTTGGAGTAATCTTGCTCTCTCTAGAGTCCTTTCCACTTGCAGTCTCCGCCTTCACGATTACCGAGTTGATGATTTCTTTATAATCCCCCCACTTCGTCCCTGGCAGAGCCAGTCTTCCCACTGGATGATAGTGGGAGGCGAGGACAATGTATCGACGTTTGTGACGAGTTAGTACCCGGAAGGTGGCACGGGTACATGACAAGTGCACCTTCGTAACGACGGACTATTTGCGCTCACGTATAATGGTGGTTGTAGTCTCTCATTGCGGTCCATCGATTCATAGGACAGTCCGGCTCCGACTAGTTGTTACACTGGTGACGCTGGTAGCTAGTGTCTCCTTCAGAATGGAATGGGTGAGGTCACGGGACTAGTGCCGATCTTAGACCATCGAACTACGTGGTAGAGTAAGGTGTCCATGTTTTGGCCCCTCCGATGTATGTCCCAAAGGCTGGTGCAGGCATGAGGACCCTGACGGTTCTAAACTTCCGATTTAGTTTCCGAACTGGGCGTCAAAGGGCCGAGCACCTCCTGGTGGCCTGCTCCCACCGTAACACCCTGTTTTGACCACAGATCACCCGAGCTTTGGGAAAGAGATACGGCGCCCTGAACATTGTGGAGGCCAGAGTGCGGAGCAACTATGGCTGCATCACGGCAGGGCTGCACTCCTTCAGGGGGTGGTGCCGACAGAACATGTGTGGTTGCCAATGTGCCCCTCGAAAGGGTCGATGTACATCCGAACGACACGCCGGTGGGAGCAAACTTTTGGAAGTGCTGGCGTAGATCCGATCTGATCTGCTTGGTTGACTTGGTCCCGATCTATATGACGCGCACACCCCGTACCTGACGCGTCAACTGTCGAATAATGTTTTTTTGTCCTATGGCAATATCACCTCGAAAGATCAGAAGAGAGTTTCTTTGTTCGGCAAGAGACACGGGTCAACAGGGTGAGGATCAAGATGATGATAATGGTGAAATTCCCTCAAACTTTATTCTGGTGTGATCAGAAGATTGTATAATACTTACAAGATGGATCTCGTAGGGCTTATAGATGCACCCGATGAGAGTATACAAATCCAGGATTTAAGGCTATGGAAACTATGAATGCTACGGTTTTGACTGTGGCGTAGATTATAGGATGGTACTTATACGGAAATTCGCATTGGCACCCGGGAGCATAAGCTCCCGGTATTTTCAAAAAAAAATTGAAATTTGAAAACTTATCAAAAAAATCTGAAAAAAATCATGCACGTACCTGACCATGGTACGCACCACCGTGTGTTTTTTTCGGGCCGAAATGACATTGTACGCGCCCTGTACAAAAATGACAAATTTCCTGTCAGAAATTCAAATTTCTGGATCTCATTTTCCTGTCAGAAATTTGTCATTTTTGTACAGGGCGCATACGATGTCATTTCGACGCGACAAAATACACGGTGGTGCGTACCATGGTCAGGTACGTGCATGATTTTTTTCAGATTTTTTTGATAAGTTTTCAAATTTTGAATTATTTTTGAAAACCCGGGAGCCAAAACGGCGCTCTCGGTACTTATAGGCTTATAGATGCACCTGATAAGAGTATACAAATCTAGGATTTAAGGCTATGGAGACTACGAAGGCTACGGCTTCGACTAGGCTCATTCTGGATGGATGTCTTCCGGCATAGGCTTCAGCATGAGTCTCCATATCGTACATTAAGTTTGTATGGTGTCTTGAATGTTAAGTGATCTTGTAACCTTTCTTCAATGTACGTCTGGTTTAACGAATCTTCAGGGAGTCGTCTTGTAGCACGCCAGGTCAGGTCGACTGAGCTTTTGGATGAGGACCACCTGATCGTGGGAGTCTTCGAACATCGTTGTGAAAGTGGTGTAGGTCCATATATATCGTAACATTATGGCCTAGCCCCACATGTCTCCGACAAGTACGGGATTCAGGCCACGACTAGGTCCACGCCACCGTAGCCCATTCGATCCGGACAACACAGCTACTGCTGGCCCACGTCACCCTTCAACACCTCGCCGACCTCCATTTGGCCTCACAGCGTCGAGCCGTGCATACCTGACCACAAGAAAATTGCATTTCCTTGATGCCTCCCATCGCAAAGAAGCAACAGGGTGGTCCCAACGGCACCCTTTAGTGGCGGCAAGGGCAGCATGAGAGAAGGAGATCCTGGCGGTGGCTAGTTTTGGCACCCCTGCCGCTCAGGGAGCAACCTGAGAGGATGCCGGGAAAGGACGGGAAGTACCCATATATGCATCGTTGGATGTAGGGACTGTTATTTGTCTTTGTTTTGGTAACAACTATGACATGTAGTTTGTTCTCCACACACGTTTATTGTATTTCAAGTGTTGCAGCCAAACATAACCTATTATTCCCCTGTTTTCAATGTAGAATTGAACATGCCATGACATGAAATTCCTAGTAGCATGTTTACATAATAATCTCTCAAAACAAACAGAACCATACAAGTGAACAAAGTACACTTATTTTTTCGCAGAAAAAATAGAATATACAGGAAACGTATAGTTACGTAATTTGTTCGTGAGTTGATCATATACTAGTGTAAATGTAAGGAATAGACCTCAGGAATAATGTACGTGGTGCTTACTGTATCATGTTCTTCTCTTTTTCATCCCATGTTCCCGATTGAGAACGGCAGTGACCTTACACTGCAATGTCAAGGATCCGGATTCTCGTGATCTACACCACGCATAGATCGATCTACTATGGGCTCCCAGAGCTTCATGTCAACGCTGCATGCATGCGCCATTGTTCTATCGATCATTCGGTCAAACATCGATTAGAGAAGGCACCTTTTTTCATGTTGGGGAGAACGTATAAATAAACAGCATATGTCAAGTTACAGGCTACAAAATTGTCATGTCCACAGATAGAGCGTCACTGGGCTTTGTCTTTGTGGGCTACGGCCCAATGTCGGCAGGACTAGTGTGGCTACAAAAGGGATGGCAGCGAGAGTCATCGGCATCGAACAGAACAGGAACCGGGAAACTGAACTCTCTCTCCCGTCTGTCTTCCTCCTTGATCTCTTCTTCTCCAGGTCCGGTTGCTACCACAAGCACCCTAGGGTTTGGTGCTACCACAAGCACCTTGTATCCATCTCACGTCACGGCAGTCGCCGGTGGCCACGGGATATGACAATTTGGTATCAGAGCTAGGTCATCCTCCAGAAAAATCCACCAAAAAAAATTCCCCAAAAAATTCGCTTCGATTTGGTGTTGTGGAAGCGATGCTCGCAGCAGAGACCACCATGGAGGCGAGGCTAGCCGCAATCATGGCGAGCCTCAGTGAGTCGCGCGCGTTGCTGGCTTCTTCTCTGCGTCGATTGGAGGTCAAGGAACGGGAAGGGCAGGTGGCCACCACGGCCACGCCGATGTTTGTGCAGGATGGAGTATGGGAGAAGCCAGAAACCAAGCCCTTGTTCCCCTCGCTCACCTCCATGCATCGGGTCAGTGTTGATGGTGTTCTACATGCGGACGCGTCCACCCTTCTGCCATGCCCACAAGGTGCTCGACACCGGGCCTGGCTCGCAACTTTGGCAACAACCTCTCCCTGTCTGCCATCCCGACGAGCGGCACGACGCATCTCCCTATAGAGACCTCGCCTGGTGCCGGGAACTGCACGCTGCAAGGTGTGGTTTGGGCTGGCATGAACACGCCTACAGGCTATTCGACCCATGTCCTCACCTATCCACCAGAGGACAATCATCTCAAGGGCATAGTCTACGATGAAGAGATTCCTAATGAGGTGTTCACTCATAATGGTGGCGAGTCACTTTTCGTGGAGCTTGACTTGGATTCCATGCATAAGGTGTCCAAGGACAAGGCGTTGGATGGGGAGCTTGATGAAACCGTACTCACTCAAGTTGGTGAATTGTCATTGTTCATAGAGCATGATTTCGCTACTGACCATGCGATTCAAGGAACTCCGATTCAAGGAACTCGATATGCAGTGAGTCCTACTTTTCATGTGGTTAGTTTGACTAGGCTGCTCCCACCCACTGGCTACACACATGAGCTCGGCAATATTGGTTTCAGATCAGTTCATGGCACTAAACCAAGCATCTCTAGTCATATTATCAAGGAGATGACAGCTCAAATCCTTGCTTTCAAGCTAAGTTGTAGTTGGGATCCTGGAGGTTTGTGCTATGCATGTTGGGTACAGGGTTGCAGACATTTTGCTCGAATCATCCAGATTTATTTCATGAATCTGCCGCTTGATGTTAATGTTTGGGAAGATAGCAAGTCTAGAATTATTACAACTGTGCTCCGTTTTCAGTGGGACCCAGGAATCATGCTGAATGCTCTAATGGATGCAATGTTTGGTGATTGGTGTCTACTGCAGTTTGGTTGTTACACAACCGGTATTGTCCTGGAGATGCATCATGAGAATGATAATAGTGTGGACCTTTGTGAAAGGCAAGAAGTAGACGCTTGGCAAGTGTTGAGTAAAATCCAACTAGGGAGATTAAGTGGCTTTAGTCCAGAGAAAAGTGAGCATCAACATGATTTGCACTGCAAAAATATAGGCTCCTCCATCCACAAGGAAATCATGCAGCAGATTTGTGGAATTGTGACGCTGTGGGATCTAGGCATATCAACTACGGAAGCAAAGGTTTTTCACGCTGCCATTTTTGCAACAAGAGGTGATGTGTAGTGCTCAACAGGATGCCACCATGGGAAGATAGAAGTGATTTCAGTCAACATTCAGTGAATTCAGTCAACATTCGGTGTTTCTGTCCATGGGAAAGAAATGCTCCGAGACATGGAAATAATAACAAGCACCTTACTATCATGGATGTGTCGAACGGGTATTTGTTGCTACTGCAATATGGGGCAGGGTGTTATATGCACTGCAATGCAGGGCAAAGAATCAAATCAGCAGAACTTGGCCATTTCAATACCTTGCAGCAGCTTACATATTGTTGGGCATGGGCGCCTGATCGTTATATGCTAGAAGCTGCAGTCTCAAATTTGATTTCAGTCAAGATTGAAGGAGGCAATATATATGTTTTTCCGTGTCAACTCCTGAATGAGTCACTCCAAGATGGACATGTATATCTAACGCATGATACTTTGGAAAAACATGCTGCTGTCAGTTGGCGACACACCTCTTCCAAGATGCAGGTACAACTGCCGTGGGATCCCGGTGATGTGCACACCAACACCTTGTGTTCAAGGTTCACTCAGTCGATCTTATGTGTTGCTCTGGGAAGGCCGTGGGATCCAGGCATTGTCGCAATCCGGGAGTGGACAGTGCTTGCTGATATCAGTTCTGAAGTTAGAACTACCATGTGTGATGACTGGACTGAGCCATTGCTTGAGGGCAAGCAATGTTTCTTGGGGGCGGCAATGTCATGTCCGCAGATAGAGCGTCACTGGGCTTTGTCTTTGTGGGCTACGGCCCATGTCGGCAGGACTAGTGTGCCTACAAAAGGGATGGCAGCGAGAGTCATCGGCATCGAACAGAACAGGAACCAGGAAACTGAACTCTCTCTCCCGTCTGTCTTCCTCCTTGATCTCTTCTTCTCCAGGTCCGGTTGCTACCACAAGCACCCTAGGGTTTGGTGCTACCACAAGCACCTTGTATCCATCTCACGTCACGGCAGTCGCCGGTGGCCACGGGATATGACAAAAATATATCGGTGTCAGGAGATCGAATCTCTAGCTAATTAGTTAGGCTTCGGGAGAAACCAAGCTGTCAGTAACTTCTGACCTTTAGACAGCTAACCGCTTCCCATGTCAATGCTGCAGGGATTTGCCCTAATGCTTTCCAGATTTGCTAGGAATAATCAACCCATGCCAAAAAGTTCAAGTTGCAGGCCAAAAAATATATCAGTGTCTGGAGATGGAATCTCTATCTAATTACAGTTGGGCGGCTTTAAGAGAACTCAAGCTGTCACTAACTTCAGACGCTTCTACAGCTGACATCTTCTCAGTTGACTCTGACTGCACAAAGATATTTAGAGATTTGATCAAGAAGTTAATGCAGTCTAGCGGCAAGAACGATGCCAGTTCAAGTCAGCGGTATGCATGTAACCGTGATTACAGAACCTCCCAGTGTATCAACTACTCAGTTCACCACCCAAAGCGTGCAAGATATCGCACCATGCACGACCTCTTCTGCACCAGACCAACGCTATATATACCCCTGCAACCCTGTCTGCTAAGCATCCAACTCATCTCACACTCCACAGAGCTCACTCACAATGGCTGCTAGTACTAAGCTTGTAGCTCTTGGCTTTGTTGTCCTCGTGAGCATTGGGTTCACCAATGCTTCACGTATGCTAGCTAGCTCATCGAGTGCCGGAGGAGGAGGCGGGGGAGGTGGAGGCGGTGGTGGTGGATCGGGTGGGAGTGGATATGGCTCCGGATCCGGACAAGGTGGTGGCTTAGGATACGGTGAAACCGTTGTAGATTCGGGTACCAAGTATAACTATGCCAAGGGAGCTGGTGGAGGAGTAGGAACAGGTGCCGGTGGTGGTTCCATTGGTGGATTCGGATCTGGTTCGGGGTCTGGCTATGGCACCGGCACTGGTACGAGTGGGTCGGCAGCAGCCCCTAGCGGCAATGGGTATGCCAATGCAAACGGTAACGGTGGGGGTGAAGGCACAGGTGCTGGCGCCAATGGGTCTAGCGGAAGCGGATCCGGAGCGGGCGGTGGTGAAGGAAATGGTGAGAGTGGCGTAGCAAGAGCACCAGCTCCTGGTGCTGGTGGTTTCAGCTACTCTGACGCCGGTGGCAGTGGTACCGGTGGCGGCGGCGGTAACAATGGAAATGGGGGTGGAGAAGGAGCTGGAGCTGGACAGGCCAGCAGCGACGACACTTCAGGTAGTGCTAGTGGAGAGGGTAGCGGCAACGGTGGTGGCATAGTTAAAGGTGTCGCTCCAGGACCAAGCGTCGGAGTTGGTTCTGGTTCTGGCTCCGGAGCTGGACAAACCGGAAGCGATGGCTCTTCTGGTTCAGGCTATGCCACCGGAAGTGGTGCCGGCGGAGGTGGTGGCGTAGGTGAAAGCAGCAATGGCGGGATCGGCAGCGGTGGAGGCACCGGATCAGGATCCGGTTCTGGTGGATACCCCTAAATTTTCCCTTTCGGACAAGCTAGAACAGGAGCCCATCACGCATCTTTTTGTCTTTTCATTCTAGTGTTACACATCAGTAGTTTCTCTTCATTAATAGGGTTTTACTAGGCTCGAAATAAAGGGCTCCATGCGTGATTCTAGTCGAAATACCGTAGTTAGTCCAGCAATCAACTGAGATGTAATCGCTATTTTCGACCAATATCAATTTGCCGATTCTTCTCGATCATGCATGTCACGTTGTTCTCGTATGTGTTGATTCTTCCCAATAAACCACTTATTTGTCCCTTCTAGACACCGTGAAGTATATAAGTGACAACTCTCAAGCACGTACGCGTTTGTGTTTGTTCTACTCACTCATGCATGTTGCCTGCTTTAATAATGTCCTCGGCCACCAACATATATCTGAAGCTGCAACTACGATGAGCTGCAAACAGCGACTTCTCTGGGCCGGATTAGCTAGACGATCAGGTGACGGAGGATGCCTCGCTCTCCCTGGCAACTCTGATGAACACGTCCTCCAGAGTAGTATCAGCCAGGCCCCAGGCAAGAATGGTCACCCTACTTTTCGCGTTCTCCATGGCATGGAACACTTCGGAGATCCTCACCTCCTGCTTCGGCATCTCAAACTTCTGCGTCCCAGAGATATAGTACACCCTGCTCGCACCCGGCGAGATGGATCGGACTAGCTTCTCCACCTCCTCCGCCTCCTCACCCACCGCGGTTGTTATCGTCAGTACATATGAGCCCCCGTACTTGGTTTTCAGCTGGAAAAAGCGGTTTGGGTCGATTTGTTAGCAACTGAGATCAATGATCAAATGTGAAGATATGATCAATTTACTGGCGTATGTTAGTGTACCTCTTTTGAGTTTCCGATGCACTGCAAGGTACCGTTCGCGATTATTCCTATTCGATCGCACAGAACTTCGGCCTCTTCCATTGAATGTGCTGAAAGATTGATGGAAGTATGTTTGAAATTTAATCATGTGATGTGAAGCCCAATTAGGCCCTATTGTGTGAGAACTGAAGGTAAAGTACTGTACTCGTGAGAATTATGGCCCTGTTCTGTTTGGCGGCTTTCACGGCATTCCATAAGTCTTTCCTTGATGCCGGATCTAAGCCGGAACTTGGTTCATCCATATAAACAACCTACCAAAGTTCAAGGACAATTTTTCAGAAGATCACCCTATCATGCATGAATTCAGTTGATAAATACAAGTACCTTTGGGTCACCAATTAGAGAGATTGCGACACTGAGACGACGCTTCATGCCGCCGCTGTATTTTTGTACAAGCTTATCAGCAACACCAGCGTCAAACAAACGCACACTTTTCAATGATTGTTTGATAGCCTGAAAAGAATACATGGGAGGTTTTCAGTAGTTGCTTCTGTACGGAATGATGTTTTGATTTTTCATCCAAGAAAACGGAAAATGTGATGCAAAACAGCGAGTTCCCAGTGTAAAAGGAAAAATTGAGTCCTAGGAAAGTGTGCCAGAGTAGCTAATTCTTGCCTGAAATCATGACTGTATTAGAACACTAAAATGTGCATCGCTTATTCTGACATTCACTTTTGTATTAAGCCTAGGTATATAGTGACTCCTAATTGTTCCAATAAACGACGGTATGCCTTGGAATTTGTGTTGGCGAATTTGTACAAGGTGTACATGTTAGCTCAGAACAAATCAGCCCTATATGCAAATGATGAGCTCAGCTTTAGTTAGCTGGTCATGGAAATGAATACTGTGAAGCTTCAATGTTAAGTGGTAAATGTGACTGCAGTCGAGTTCAACATATTCATACATGGAAAATATCACCATATTAAATACTGCAATGCATTACCTGAGCTAATTGTGCACCCTTCAATTTCTTAAGCCTACCGTAGAACAACAAATGCTCTCGGCCAGTTAGTGTCTCCCAAAGCAAGCTGCATGGTGACAGTTAAAGGATGAGAAAGTGACCACAATCACAATTTTAAAAATACATTGTATCAAACAGACCTACAAAGTTCATTCAAAAATATCTGAGCGGAAGAGATTATAACTTACTCATGCTGCGGACAAACACCGATTCCTGTATAAATTTTGTCCATGTCCAGTCGTATGTCCATTCCTTCGATGTACGCCGTGCCAGACGTAGGTTTAGTAAACCCAGTGAGCTGATATCGGGTTAAGAGTCCTTCAGTTTGATTACGTATTTTAATACTAAATTTTAAGTGTCGGAGGAAATGAACCATGTACGTAAAATTTCTTAGTACAACATGCGACATTTTTTCTGGATCAGACGGAGTATTGGTTATAGATTATGGCTAGAACCATTTGGAACAGACAGAAAATTCTTCAATTTTCAGTTCTGCTAGTACATGAACCCCTAGACATGTTCTTTCTTGATGCAAAGAAATGCATGACTGCACTTTTGAAACGGTCATATTTCCCTGTGCTGGACATGGTTTACATACAACTCCACCTGTTGCACTATTCTGTCCAGTTCGTACATGTAGGACGTGCAAAGCTTTCGTAATATATAATAAAATCAAACTATGTCCCCTATTAGATATTTTGATGAAGGTATCCCTGTAGTAAATTATTGCATCAGTTACATTCATACTTACCATGTTGATGAGAGTAGTTTTTCCAGCTCCATTTGGACCAAGAACACCAAAGCATTGCCCACGTGCCATTGACAGGGACAAGTCTCTGACTGCAACTTTCTGTGAATTTCCATCCTTTCCACAATACACTTTCTTAAGGTTGTCACATATGACTGAATAACTACTATTTGGTACTTGTAATAGCTGTCCAACTATTTCTCTCTGCACGGAGATATGGCAAAGCTACATTAGTACAATGTCAAAAGATTGAGCAGGAAACACATTCACTCGGGACTAGAATTGCACTCTAGGCTAAGCTTCTATCACATTATATACATCACTGAACTTTGTCACAGTGTAGAGAAGAAGAAAATATGTAACTCAGAGTCTAGAGTCTAGACTCATATGTTAACACGCCGATGATCATAAGTATAACCGAATGGATCAGAGAACTAGAGTTAATATATATGTATTGGACAAGCATAACACACCTCTTTGATAACATCTGTCCTCTCCATTTCAACAGAAGCTTTGAACTCTTGAATCTCCATGGTCTGCTGTTGAGCAGCTGAAGATCGCTTCGCAGCCCGGTGTGAGTGAAGAAGTAATACTGCTTTTCTTATTCCATTTGTAAAGGAACCAAAGTGATCCAGATAGAATGATAATAGCATGAATAGGATCCATTCAAGTACCATTATGGTTATAATGCTTGTCATCCCATTTTTGGTATCACTCAGGTCGCTCCATTGCATCCCAGTGGAGCCCATATAACTTACCAGTAATGCAGATTGTGAAAACTCATATACAATACGATACAAAGAAAATGGCGGGAAAAGTTCCAAAAAAGTAATCCAGCTTCCTTCAAATGAAAAATAGGAAATCTCCAATTATTGGAGTGGACGAACAAAAACTTCACATGAAAGAAGCCCTAAAATCGCAATGTCCTCTGCATAATGATCTTCTACAAAGATAAAATCGCATACGTACTTGAGAGGAAAATGTCTTCAATATACGGCTTGAACAAAAATTCTCCTATAAGGCCGAACCCAAATATGTAGAAATATCCTGTGACTGCAGCATGATATGCCAAATAATCAGAGTACATAATTTTATACCATCTGATGAAATGGATGTACCAATGCTATTTATGGAAGCATACCAGCAGCTGTCCTCACATTTGAGAAGCATGTTGCCATGAGAAATGCAAACGAAATTTGCAAGTTCATGTAAGCAAAGTAGAACATAAACTGTAGGTAATGATTATTTAGTCGAAAGAATGATAAACCTGAAAATAAACACAAAAATATAAGAAATATCCTAATAATTTGTAACTGTTTGATGAAAATCTTATCAATTAAAATTAGCATAATTCTAAAGCACATTGATTAAAACGAAGAACCAAATCTAAATTCATTCATATATTTATTTCCACAAAAAAAACTGTAGTAATAAAAGTATTATCTTACCGAACACAATACCGAATAGCATGAAGGACAGTACGTATAGCGTTGATAGAAGTATAAAATAGCAATAGGTTATAGTCCAATATGGCAAATCACCAAGACCGTGCATTTTCATCATAATCCTAAGCTTATTTTGCTTCTCGTATACAAGGTTGGTCAAAATTACCTGCAGTATCAATTCATTTTTCTATAAGATAAAAAGGTTGCTACGATGTTTATTTGCTTTTACAATTGTCAGAGATAAATAAATATTTCAAATTATTCAAATTGAACGGCGTTGAAAATAAATATATAAAGATCTGGCATACCGGGAAAAGAAGCATCATAGTCCATACATAAGGCAGCTGTCCTATTATTGAAGTTATATCAAAGCTATCCAATGGTCTGGCTGCTCTAGGCATTTCTTTAACAAAATCAAGTGATATCTTGAGACCATTGCCTATTAAATGAAGGTATGCATTTGAGGCCTGCAAAATGAAACTCTGTAAAGTGGTAGCAAAGATAATGTAAGAACGAAGACAATCGTACGCGAAGTGAGTCTGTGACATGAAGAACCGAGAACGCATGTATGATAGTGTGACATTAAACTAATTTGTAGAGAACTAAAAGGTTGCAAATACACAGTTATGCAATCAAGAAAGATTATCCCAAGAGGTAGAATGTACTATTCTTCTCTAACTTGAGAAAATCATACCATATTAGTTAACCGTGGAACTTGAAGCAATCTAGGTGCATTCCCAATCCCAGGTACTTGGATGATAGGGATTCCTGTGTCATCAGGATCGAACTTGTTTGTCGAGTTATATGAAATGACCAAGTTAAAGTTGGTCAGATCAGAGCTTAAGAAGTCATATGCTGCAAACAATTTAACTTAATGTTACTGAGTAGTAGAGTACAAATCTGATTCAAGAGCACAATCTATGTTAGAAAAGTTTGACCTGCAGCAATTTCAGTGGCCGTGTTCGTGTTATTCCCTTGGTAGTAACTTCTATATAGTTCATTACTAATGCGCCACGAACTGTCGCGCCATAGCATTAATCCCTCCGTGCAATTCACATCTGTTCCAGATTTCGGTAAATATCAGAAATAACTAAAATGCACTGCAACTGGGTGAAATTGCTGGATGCCAATACAGGACATTAATAATACAATTATCCCTCCGTTGGTGTTGAGAGTTTTCCTACTAAGGCTTCGACGTCCATTGTTCTGTAAGCAGTACAACATTTGAGCTCCTACGAGAATTGTTTTACCTCGGGTGAAAGTTTGATTGCCTTGTATATATGCATATGAAAGCGTCAGGTTTGGAGTGCATTTGTTCTGAAGAAAGGACTTCACCCCAGGAGGATCAAACAATGTTGTTTCCATATACCGCGTTGCCTGCAGTTTTCCATACGTCATGAGATTGCCTGAACAGCATGGATCATTCAGAACACATGACTCGGGGAATTGAAACTACCAGAACAAAATCGGCTAACGCGGAGATGTCGTCGGCCGACACGTTCACCGAAGTGTCGTGGACGGGGATCATGTTATCCATCACACCTGCAAAGAGCAAAATTCTGTCAAAACAGAGGAGCTCTGCAACCATATGTAACTTCAACTTCACCAAACACTGACAGCAAAAAAAAAACAGAGTTGCGGCATACTTGAGACGAAGGACTGGTTGGTGCCGGTGACGAGGAACGTCGCGGCGCAGGACCCCGGCGCGGCGCCGGCGCTGCACGACGCGCCGCCGCCGTCGAAGAACGGGTTACTCGAGGGCGGCGACGGGATCTGCAGCACGGCGGCCATTTGGGGGCGCGAGGCAGCTGGCACGCCTCCGAGGAGCACACCGCGCCTCCCGTGTGTTGTCCGACACGATGGCATTGCTGCAGGAGCAGTCGATTAGGGTGGTGGGATGTTCTCGCCGGTACCGCGCTAGCTGGCGGTCGATGGCGATCTGCAGGCCGCCGACGGCCCCGCAGAGGAGCAGCGGGAAGAGGATGAGGCAGCAGTTGGTCTTGCGGGCGCGCCACTGCCGATTGGGAAGTCGCATGAATCAGAGCTCTTTATTCCGAAAATTAGAATACATCGGGAGAAATATTATAATAAATTCTAGTTCTATGATCTAAGCAGATTTTACAGACAAAGAAATTCAATTAAAATTCTTTCAAAAAATCTCAATAGAAATGCTACAATCTAAAGGAGTAATTTGGCGTTCAAAAACAATAACTCTATATAATTGTAGCAAAATTAAATCTTGAAAACAAAATGGTATGGATTTGCTGCTTATTTGCTGGTCAGAATTAATTGCACGATAACACAGCCATAATTAGGATTGATCCTCCGATGAACCTCTTGACTCCTTCTCACTAAAATCCACCGATACAGGATTACAAGAAGATGCATATCTGTCCTAGATTCTTGGTGAACGGCAGACGGCACCCTCCCATTCAGCCCATGGGCGAATTGTGAGGCAAAGGATTGAAGAAGCAGACAGTGAAAAAAAGAGACGATAATTCTGCGCGGAAAAAGAAACGATAATCTTGCTCCACACAATTCGACTTGGACAAGAAAGAACAGGAAGATCGCATGGCGTGTCACCTGGATCACAAGATTCTTCCTGAAGAGCGCGTTGGTCTGCTCGAGGCTGCCCGAGCCCATGTCGCCTGCCGGCTGCCGCCTCTACGTCGGAGAACTCGAAGCGACAGAGGGAACAGAGACGCCAGCCTCTGCAACACTGGGAGGTTTAGAGTGTCCAGACGGCCGGCCGAGCGAGCGTGCGGAACGACGATTCTGCCCCTGGAGAGGAGTGGACTTCAGTTCAGCGTGGTCGTCACGGTCCAGGACGAGACCGACAGGCAACAGACTGTGATTTCATCCCACTGAGCAAGGTCGAGTCTGATCGGTTTCGCTGCCGGGGTGGCACATTCGGCGTTTTGCGTGTGTAGTCTGTGCTGCGCACAAGGCGACGCCGGAGTTTGCATTGGGTTCTCTGTTCGGTTTCGTCGAAAATGGTAATCACCCAAGGATATGTCCGTATTAATTACGTATTTGATTATGTTAGCGCATAATTGATCTACCGAGAACTAATTAATCGAGTACGATGACGACATAGTTCAGCGAACTCGTCTATATCTGCGGGACATGACTACGGACGCTCCTCCCCATTGATACCGCAATCATGGCCGCCCTAGGCGCCGGCACAAACCGTGGGCTCCCCTGCGTGCCTGTTACTATCAAGTTCTTGCAAACAGGCTGGCTCCTGAGATACCACGTTTGGTCTCAAACAGCCAAAGTGCTTTTATTCGTGGAAGGAGTATTCAAGACAATTTTATGTATGTCCAGAATGTGATTAGAGAGGCACACAAGAAGAAGAAACCACTGCTGTTCTTGAAGTTAGACATTGCAAAAGCTTTTGGGCCATATCTTCTGGAGGTCTTGGATGCTTTTGGGTTTGGGCCAAGATGGCGTGAGCTGATCTCCTTGTTGTTGGCTTCTTCCTCCTCCCGTGTGCTGTTAAATGGGATCAGAAAAAGTATAGATTTCATCCTGAAATCTCACCTTCGGTATACATTTCACCCCAATCTCCAAAACCGGATAATTTCAACCCTGAACTTTACAATACCGGACAAATCACACCCTAAGGTGGTTTTTGTTCGATTTGGGGCGGTTTTGGACAAATTTGGGTGTATTGCTCGTTGACGTGGCGGGCTGACGTGGCGCAAATTTGGGTTGTTTTTGTTCAATTTGTGGACCCCACCCGTCAGCCCCTCTCTGTCATAAATTTGGTTCGCCGTGGTCGTCTCCGTCGCCGGAGGCTACGATCTTGCGGAAGGCGTCGAGGCCGCCGTGGTAGCGGGAGGCCGGGAGGCCGCCGTGGCTACGAATTTGGGTCGCCGTGATAGCACCCATGCATCGCACGACATGGACCTCCCCGCCTCCGTCGCAGTCCGCTGCCTACGATGACCGAGGCGAGCTCCAACATTCCCGTGCTTCCTCTACTGCACCAGCATCGACGGCCTGTACCGAGAGTCCGAGACCACGAGGGCAGGTTCGTGTTGGTCTATGCGGAGCAGTTTGGCAAGGCCACGAGCTCGGTTCACGCCTCCGTCGGCAAGCTCCGTGTTCCCGCGGCTGGAGCCCTCGCCGAGCTCCACCTCCATGTCCGTTAGCTCCGCCTCGCCGTGCGCGCCTACCTTGCCGAAGTAATTGTCCTGAAGAACCTTCAACCGCTGGATCCCTGCCCGTCTTCGCCGCCTCCGGCGTCCGCCGCCGCCACGCCGATCTCCTCCTCTAGCAATATTCCGACCGGGCGCTTGGGTGCTGGAGCTCCGCGGCACGTCGGCATGTCCAATCGGCATTGCCGCCGTGACTAGAACGTGACTCTGCACGCACACGCCGTCGCCATGTTCGATGCGAGCGCGAGCTCGCGCCCTTCGTGACCGGAGCCGTCCCCCGCTTGCCCCTCTCGGCGGGAGCGCCGCCTCGAGCAGGAAGTGCGGCGAAGAGGACCCGCCCCTCCTCGCGCTGCTCGACGGGAACGCCAAGAAGTAGATGCGGTCGACGGCACCTGGTCCCGCATCGTCGACGGCGTGTGCGTGCTCGCGCTCGTGTCTGGTCCCGCATCGTCGGGGCCACGTCAGCCCGCTACGTCAACGAGCAATACACCCAAATTTGCCCAAAACCGCCCCAAATCGAACAAAAACCACCTTAGGGTGTGATTTGTC
Organism: Poa pratensis; assembly: GCA_947311845.1. Taxonomy (NCBI): domain Eukaryota; kingdom Viridiplantae; phylum Streptophyta; class Magnoliopsida; order Poales; family Poaceae; genus Poa; species Poa pratensis. Next base: position 33,235,498 of record CAMZMU010000034.1, on the reverse strand, counting down.
CGGTATTGTAAAATTCAGGGTTGAAATTATCCTGTTTTGGAGATTGGGGTGATATGTATCCCGAAGGTGAGATTTCAGGGTGAAATCTATACTTTTTCCAATGGGATCCCAGGTCGGCCTTTTAAACATCACCGTGGGCTACGACAGGGAGACCCACTATCTCCTTTCCTTTTTTTGCTAGCGATTGAGCCGCTACAGAGAATTCTTCACTTTGCTTCTGAGAATGGACTGCTATCCCCACTGCCACACAGGAATGCACGTATGAGCACTAGCCTGTATGCAGATGATGCTGCTTTATTTTTGAACCCAGTAAAAGAAGAGGTGGATGCTGTTCAAACAATCTTGATCAGATTTGGGCATATATCTGGACTTCAGAAGTGTACCGCATATCTGATTGACAATGACCAGGTGATTGGCAATGAGATTCTGCTCAACTTTGGGGGTGATCTTGGGGCTCTGCCTTGCAACTACCTGGGACTGCCGTTGGGGATCAGGAAACCAAAGAGAATTGAGATTCAAGCTCTGCTTGATCGAGCTGCTGCTAGGGTTCCACCTTGGAAGGGGAAAATGTTCAACCGAGCTGGACGCTTGGCACTGATCAACTCGATTCTAACTGCTATCTTCACTTATTTTCTCACTTGTTTCAAGCTGGACAAATGGGCTACCAAAAGGATAAACAAGATACGCAGGAGCTTCCTCTGGGCTAGGGAAGAAGAGGCACATGGGGGAAAATGTTTAGTGAATTGGCAGCAGGTCGCTACACCTAAACATTTTGGAGGGCTGGGAATAAAAGATGTGGCCTGTTTTGGTAGGGCTCTCCGGCTAAGGTGGTTGTGGAACGAATGGGACCAGCAGGAAAGGCCGTGGTTTGGTTCGGTTTTACCTTGTGACGAGGTGGATCGGTGTCTTTTCGCCTCCTGCACTTCTGTCTCTGTGAAAGATGGTTCTCCCGCCAGCTTCTGGAACTCCAGATGGTTGCAGGGAGACGCACCAAAGGATTTGGCGCCGGCCGTCTTCCCCCTGGCCTGGCGAAAGACGATGTCAGTACGAGAAGCCCTCACTGACGACAGGTGGATCGTCGGTTTACAGCGGATTTCCAACTTAGCACAGCTGGAGCAGTTCGTGTTGCTCTGGAATCGCATTCAGCTGGTGGTCCTCACTGACGGTAGAGATGAAATCCAGTGGACTTTAAACAGCAATGGACGTTACTCTGCCAAAAGCACCTACGAAGCCCAATTCACCGGCCAGATCACACGTCCTGGCCTGGCTGCTTGTTGGCACTTAAAGGCCGAGCACAAGGTGAAATTCTACTTGTGGCTTCTGGACCTCTGATAGTTTGGCGGCGCGGGGCTGGCCGCATTCTTCGGAGTGCTGTTTTTGTGATCAAGTTTTGGAATCGGCATCCCATATCCTGCTTCAGTGTACCTTCGTGAAGGAGCTCTGGCATATTCTCTCTGCCGAGCATCCTAGGCTGGCCGCGGCTGCTCTGGCGACTTCCTCTGTTGCTGAATGGTGGAGGCAGGCTAGGGCAGGAGTTTCCAAAGGGGTGCGGACCAGGGAGGCGACTCTTGCGGCCTATATTGCTTGGCACATATGGAACGAGCGGAACAGGCGCGTGTTTCAGAATCGAGCGCTGCACTGATATGTACCATGGAAAAATAGCACGATATTTCGGTGCTAATCACACGTTATAACATATTCAGAGAGTGCACGGTAAAATTTACTACTTTTTCTCGCTATGGTGCTATTGGTGTAATAACACGCTATATCGTGCTAAAACGTCATGAAGTTATAGCACACCATTTTTTCAGCCCAAAGGACCGGATTTTCCATCTTAGGAAGAAGAGGTTGATGCCTGTTTGCAGCGTCACAGCGGGTCTCCGACCAGGCTGGAGGTGGAAGGAAGGTGAGGGCTGCGGGGAGTTGGAGCTGCTCACGTGCGTGCGGGTCGCGGGTGAACCATGATGCTCCGGCCAAGGTGATGAGGTGCTGCAGCGGCGGCGGTGTGGTTAACATGGATGGTTGCCCTATTCCGGTGGGCGAAGAGGAAGGTGTGCGGCAAGTCAGACGAAAGTCTTGTCCGTCTTCGGCCGGTGCCAGCGACGACGGCGCCCGTGGACGTCGTTTCCCTCCTTGGAGGCGTCGCCGAGGTGTGTCGGCACTCCACTCGCTCTTGCCCCGGATTGGTTGATGTCTCCGGGCGAAAGCCTAGGTTCGGAGTTGGACCGGCGCGATAGCGCCGTCCTTGACGTCGTCCCTCCGTTGGGAGTATTGCGTTTGGAGACACGGCTTGGAGGTCCTATGTTGCATTCCTCCGGTGCTCGCTGCTGTCCGAGTTGATTTGCAGAGGCGCTATGCACACCATCGCTAGCGTGTCCAAGACGACGCCTTTCTCGAGACGGACCAAGTCCCGCCATTCACCTCCTTCAGGATGGTGCGTCGACAAGGAAAGTCAAGTTGGAGATGTTCTTCTTTGGAGACGGTGGCATCGGTTGAGACGCGGCTTTTGTACTCAGCTTAGGATAGGCTCTTTCATGTTGTTGGTTGCAATGTGTGTGGGTAGCCAATGCGGAGTGGTGTTCTTGACAGTCGTTGTGCGCAACGGACTGTCATTTTCTTGTACTCAAACCTCTATCTTCTATAAAATTAAGGCACGCGATTGCGTACTCTTGAAAAAGATAAACTACAATTTATCGCTTCATATTCTGAGTCATATGTTGACATCGCTAATGTTGAGTTTCTAAATACATAATTTATACTATGTTGTTGATGTTCGTGTTAGGCTTGTAAAAAGTTGGAGAACAATTTTATATGTGGTTATGCATATATTATTCTACCATTTGTAGACTAAATCCTTTATTCTTACAGAAATCTTTATTTTTTGGCTATATCGAACGCTATTTCAAATATAGAACGGGCTTCCCGAGGCGCGTGAGTGACGTGGCCAGACAGGCCACGGAACGCGCATGGCATGGGACGTCTCCCGCTAGGTCGTAATGGGCATGCCGATGGTGGGCGCGCCTTGGCCGAAGGTAGACGACAACGCTCCTAGTGATGGGCAGTTGATGGGCAGTTTTTCGTACAAGAGCCGGACTAGGGGTCAGGTGGACCCGTGTCTGCGGAGACCAGGTCAGATCCGATGCTCCTGGAGGCTGCCTTGGCCAATCAGAGGCTGAGGAGTGGGTGAAAGTCTAAGATCAATGATCGTGCGGCGCCGGCGCTTATGCACTGTTTTCTTCTTGAAGACGTCGCTTTTGAAGAATTTGGACTCCGCGTGTTGTCTTTGGTGGTGGTTTGTGTTGCAGCTATAAGGAGTTGATCTTTTGTTTTTTCTTCTTCTTTTTGTTTTAGAGCTACGTGCATCTCTAATATTTATAGCACATTTCATTGTTACAAAACCTAAGTATAATTGGTATCTACACGATATTAATATATTCTCAATATATTCTCATTATAAAAGAAAAAGATTTTGGGAGGTGAGAGTGAGGGCACCGGGCTGGCTATCTAAAACTACCACATCAGATTGTTTGCTTACCTAAAAACAATGAAGAAGGAAGAGAAGAGAAGGGTCATGGCCCAGTGGTTGCACAATCCTATGATATAAGCCCAAGCAACCACAATTACTATATGCAGGGGCGGATCTAGGCCCAGGGCAACAAGGGCCATGGCCCTGGGCGTAGCCCAAAATTCTGCTTACCATGTGTGAAAAAATAAAAGTGGCCCGGGGTGCAGCCAGGTCTAGCCCAATGAAGCAGGGCCCAACTCTTTGCCTAACGCAAGCACGCTCGCTACTCTCACTTGTCCACTATTCGAGGGGGTCGCATCGCTGCGCTCCAGTCCTACCTCTCTCCCCCTGCTTGGCAGTACTGAATCAACGTGCTATTCTTTTTAAGATTTGCACGGATAAAATGTATTTTAAAATATATGTTTATTTTCGCAATCGCATAAAAAAATTGTGCTTTACGAGAGCTTTTTTTAGTAAGTTTTTTTTTTTGTACTTAGTTTTTGGCCCGGGTCTTGCTCCGTTTCTTGATCCGCCACTGACTATATGGTCCTACATACTGAGACGATGTGTATATAACTTTTTTTGGAAAAATAGGGTGCCCTCCAGTTCCATTGACATGAAACCAACGAAAAACAAACGCATGTCCAGCATATCCCATGGTTATGCAAAACATAGAAGGGTCCAAAGAGTTATGCAATTATTACAGGCCCTTCAAGGGGGCAAAAACGCTAAGGGCCTGTTTGAAACACGGGATTTTTGGAGGAACTTTGCAGGAATCGATTCCCGTGGGAAAACTTCCTATAGCACCGTTTGAAACGTAGGAAATGATCTTGGGAAAAACAAAGGAAAGTTTCCTACAAAGGAAGCAGAACACGGTAGGCTACAGGAAACGAAACATTAGCTCTGGCCTCATTTTTCTTTTCCTTTGCGTCAATCAAGGCAAACGAAGCCACGAACCAGCTTTTGCCACCACTGTTAGACAAACAAGTTGTCAGAAATATAATATATGCATTGCACAGCCCTTTCCCATCAGTTCGGACTTTTGGGATAATTGGTTAGTGCATCAATTTAATATGGTATCAGAGCCAGAGGTCTAGAGTTCAAATCCTGGCTAACGCAGTATTAAAAATAAATATCTGCGGACGCCCTAAAATCCACGTCCTAGGCTCGTGAGAAAAGTCCACAGCCTGGACGTGAGGGGAGTGTCAGAAATATAATATATGCATTGCACAGCCCTTTCCCATCAGTTCGGACTTTTGGGATAATTGGCTAGTGCATCAATTTAATACAAGTTGCTTAAGATTGTGAATATTTTACCATGTTTCTCAATCCTTAGGTTTGCACGTGTATTCCTTTCCTATTCCTGTGTTTTTCCTATTCCTACACTTTTTGATTCCTGTGTTTCAAACGGGCCCTAAGCGTTTACAGGTCTTTTTTGGGTGTCACCGCCAGGAGACAGCTAGGCATCTGGAGCTTTTCATTTAGCTCCAGGGGTGACTGGCAGAGCCGAGAGCGTCGTGGGCAACGACATGAACCAGTTGGTGGTCATGAGTTGCTGATGCAGTTCTTCCAGCGATGTGTATCTAATTTTGCATGGTGTGATGCAAGATACGATTTTACCGTATCTTTGTGACGCTCCATTTTTTCGCGGATAAAAAATTTCATGAGGGAGGGTGCCTCACGTCTTGATCCTTGGCTTCATTAGACGGCCTAAACTAACGAACGGAAGGAGCACTAGAGATATATGCAAACAACACTTCGTGTATTTTCTTTGTCATAGTAATTTATTACACCTCCTTAATTATGTGGAAGCTGACAAAATCATCCCGATTTCATTTCCATTCGCTCCATCTGGCACTCGTCCTGTTGCGGTTGATTGGCAAATAGCTACTCGTGCTATAAATCACTACTACAATCTATTGAGATCTTGTGTATCTAATATTCCATGCAGTGAGTGATTATCTATTCAATATTTGCACATGAGCAACAAGGTTTAGATATGCACATTATGGTCCCCATGTGTTGGCATTACCCTGTGTAGCAAAAGTTAACCCACAAGCTAGCGAATTCTTATTTCGCTATATCTCGAGGCAAATCAATGAAAGAAATATGCTGGTTATCAATTGGTATATGTTGTTGCATCATAACTTAGCATTATATATTTTAGCACAATATAATGTTGGAAATTTATTCACCTCTCATGCTATATGTGAATGTTAATCACCACTATTTCACTAACAGACTTCTAGGATTATAAAGATCCAACCATAAAGTTTAAAATATACTACAAATTATTAGTAGCATAAAGATCCAACCATAAATGCAGTACAATAAATATACAACTATTTCTTTGGCCATGTAAATATTACCAATTAATATGGATGGAAATAAAAAACCCAGGGGATAATGGGTTGTATTTAGTTCACTGGCACCATACATAGGATGTACAATCAAAATCATTATTCGCAACTAATTTTCTTGGTGCATGGAAACCTCTGACATGAGCTTTCTCTCAAAAAAATGGTGCACGTCGCGGAATCCCCTTCCGCCTATGACGAATAACCCTTGTTGGTGGTGGTTTTTCCTTGCAATAGTCAGCGTCGCTACAACTCTCTTTGCTATTTTCGGTGTTTACACTTGCAGTACTCCAGTCATCATCATCATTCCCGGTATAGTCAGTTATGTTTTTCATCGCAAAAGTTGTATCCATATCTTCCTTAATTCCTTTAACCTGCAAAAAGTTGCCAGGTCAAATCATAAAAAATGTAATAGTGCAGTACTAATATGTCAATAGTTTAATAACTTACACTGCAACCTAGAGAGCAAAATCGAAATGCGTCAAGAAGAGCCCGATTGCAACTCTCACAATTATATGACGAAGATGATGCCTTGACCGCAGAAACACCGCAGCCACGTTGTTGTGGCCATTCATTAAGAAATACAACGGTTGCACTATTGATCACATAAGTTTGTACATCACTGATATCAAGGATGTCATTTAACTCAGCAACCCTGACCACATCGTGGTAAGATGACCGCCTTATCTGAAAATTTTCATAAGTCAATTCATGTTGGCTTAGTTCCGCTTATAATAAACAATTATACTAAGCTTATTTAGATGATTCTGGTGATATCTTATTTAAATATGAGGTAAGAAGAACTTATACATAGTATATTGGTATATTTAGAGTCACAAGTCATATATAGTATAAAATTACGGCAAATACACTTGCATACCAAATCAAAAAGTTTAATCTTTACCTGGATGACCCGGTGGGTAGAATGATGGCACAACGGCAATAATAGCAAAAGGCAGCTTCTGGTGTCTGACACTCTATGCAAAATAGGTTACACTCATTTCGGGTAGAGGATAGGTGGCTCGTGCATATTGTAAAGAACTGTGTTGTGAGCAATAGCTCTAGCCAAGAAGGCACCGACTCCCCTTTCATCATACGAATGATTCAACTACAATGTACTGTGTAGTCAGGCATGGTATGTGGTATATTTATAGTGAGATATAGGGAATACAAGTATTCCTCTTCTATAAAACCATTGGCGCACATGGTTTGTTGCAAAAATTGTGGGGCTAGTACTGACATGCAGGCCAGAAAGGTGGACCCACATATCGTTTGTACTTTTATGAGTGCTCAGCAACCCAGCTGGCACCGAATAAAAACATTTGGCAGTTTTTGACCACAATGGATGGTCCTCCATTCTTCCCGGTTCAGCCGAAAAATGCATCCAGCATCAGCATAGCTATTTTTTCTTCATAAAATATTTTTTCTCTATGAGCAAGGTACTCACTATGCCACAAATAACATTTGGAACAATCGAGTGGTCACTGAATGATATTATATGACAAGCATCATGGTGTAGTCAATCTAACAATAGCACATTAGTGAGAAAACAGTTACTGGAATTTTTACAGAAAACCAAAATATCATAGGATGCATTGATAACATCACCAAAAGAAGTCGCCAAATTGTGGAACGGGCTTATGAGAATTACCTGGCTTGGAAATTTCATATTAAATTCCAAATTTTTAGATAAAAATATACATTTTTTCCTTCTGAAATAAATTATTAAATTATTATGTAGGTCTTAGAAATGATTTTAAAAAATATTGTTGTGTGGAAAATACTCTATTTTATCAAAAGATAGGTTTTGGGGATTTTATAAAGAGAATAATTAATTGCTTTACGGTCATAATAATTTATTGTAAAATACTTATATTATATTCAGGGAAGACATGATCAAGGAGATGATTTGGGATGAGTTTTATCAGAAATTATATTTTGAAATTTTGTGTTTGTCACATATTATTCAGTAGTCAAGGAAGCATTTTAATCAAACTTATTCAAGAACATCTCCAAAAGGCTAGATTTTGAGATAGTGCCCAAGCTTGATCATGACAAGAGTGTTGAAAATGCCATTCAAAATGTATCTTGGTGGTTTTGTAAAAGACTTTGGTAAGAAAGAGAACATACGGGAATTTAGATCTTCACATCTTGTCATTTCCAAAGATGTGTAAAGCAATAACTTAACACTTTGTAATAGTATTGGTTTTCTAAAATAAAGGGATATAGTATGTCTTATAGAAATCCATAGATCCATGCACATTTTATCTCGAAAACAATTGTTTTTCTCTAACATACTAGGTCTATGGACTTTTTCTTAATCAAGACATTAAAATTGGAATTTGGCCAAAATAGGGTTTTAGAAAATGGCCCTAGCTTTCTTGGCATGACACGATCACATAGAGAAGATTTGATTTGTTGGCTCCCAAGGTGATCTTAGATATGTTACCAACACAAACATAATCCACACAAGGTCAATCAAAGCAAAAGGGGACGAAAAGTTCTAATTACTACTAAAACATTCCAAAAAGGTTTTGTTGATTCTGTATTTTGGCTTACTGAACTAATATTTCCTAGATCATAATTTTTAATATGTGGCGCCCATATGGGCACAACATGTGTGGGTATGGGATTGTATGATGAGTACCCATGTGCCCCTCTCAAATTTGACAAGTGGTGCTTCCATAAAATTCTAAGGTACTAACTTCAACTCCCTCTAATCACTCTATGCAAAAACCCTAGTGAACAGTCAAATTATTATCTATATTTTGTGTGTGTTTATGAATTTAGAGTGTAATATGACTATGTCAGATGTTTAACATTTTATGATGTGTTGTTGTTTATGGGAAATGTTGTTGTTTATGATCCTGTAATGTTTTTTACATTAGTTGTTGTTCATAAGTATGTGTTGATGTTTACAATTCAATGTGATTTATGCAAAAACATGGTGTTTTATTGTAATCGTTCGTGATTTTTGTTAAAATTGTTTGTGATTTTTGTTACAAAACATTCTGCTGAAAATTGTTTGTGTAACCAGTGTTTTGTATCGTTACTTATTCGAAATGTTGCGATTATTTATTCTGTTTTTCACACGGGTTGAGAATTTTGCTGCAATACTCGAGATTGTGTTGCAATATTAGCGGTAAATCATTATAGTGACATGTTTTATATAAATATGGGGAAGATCAGCGGAAATCCATATGGGGTCATGGATGCAGATGCACCCACTGATTAAAAACAATTTTCAAAATATAAAAAAAGTAAAATAAAAATTGATATACTTTAATATATTCTATGTTATCACAAAACGTTTCGCGATGAAAAAACGTTTTTGTGACCTATGAAAAAAGACATCCGGGCTCTCCAAAATGACTTTGTACGAGACATATTTCTGTCTTTTTGCATAGGTCACAAAAAATGTCTTTTCACCACGAAACTTTTTTGCTAACACAGAATATCCTGATGTATATCCGATTTTCTTATAATTTTTTTTGACATTTTGAAAAGTTTTTAAAAATTGTTTTACAACGAGTGCATATGCAACCGTGAACCGAAACACCGTGTTCGAAGATCAGGTGCAAACGTGATATGCCCTTGGTTTAAGCGGAGCTGCTATATATGGTTCGGGTTGTTTTTTAAAAAAACTGAGTCTGTGGCTAATTTTGAATGTTGTTGGATGATGATCCGACGGTGGGGAGAAGGACCTGCCGTGGCAACCTACGCTGCTACGCAGGGGCCTACACGACCTTCTGAACCGGGCCGGATAGGTTCGTGAAGCCGAGCCCGCAAGATCTCGCGCGGAATCCCCGATCGATTCGGAAGCGTACTCGGCACAGTACAGCCGCTCCCTCGACTAGTATCCCGAGCTGGGCCGCGATCTCTTCCTGATCACATCGTCGGCGATGGCGCAGCCGCAGCATGAGACGAAGGCGATTCCCGTGCGCGCGCTGGACGGCCGCACGACCACCGTACGCCTCGCCGCCGCCTGCTCCGTCGACGACCTCAAGGCCGCCCTCCGCGCCTCCTCTTTCCCTCCCGGCGGCGCCCCCACGTTCCATCTCTTCCTCAAGGGCGCCAAGCTCCTCTCCCATGCGAAGGTCGGAAACCTCCCCATCTACCCCGGCGACTTCATTGCCCTCATCCCCTTCACCACCAAGGCCAAGCCCGCGGCTCCCGCTCCGTTCGGCCGCGCTAGATCGCCGTGGGCCGCCGGCAAAAGGAGGAAACTTTCGAGTTCTTGGCATTGCAACGGCAAAGACGACTTGTATGCGCCGAGGAAGCCGCCGTCTTCCTCCTCCAGCCATTGCGATGGCACGGAGCCGCTGGACCCAGTGCAGATGGTGGAGCACCTCAGGCAAGGACTCGGCAAGGACGGACAGATCGCGCACGTCGAGGTGATCCCCGGAAGGGAGGGCTCCTTCTCCGACGACGACCTCCACCTCTCCGACGCCATGAAGAACTCCCTACAGAGCATCGGCGTGACGAGACTGTACGCCCACCAGGCGCAGGCCGTGCGCGCCGCCGTCGCCGGCAGGCACGTCGTCATCTCCACGTCCACGTCCAGCGGCAAGTCCCTCTGCTACAACGTCCCCGTGCTCGAGTCCGTCGTCTCCTCGCCTGCGGCGTGCGCGCTTTACGTGTTCCCAACCAAAGCACTCGCGCAGGACCAGCTCAAGGCGCTGCTGCAGATTAAGGCCGCGCTCCTCCTCGCCGGAGCTGACGACTTTGCCGTCGAGATCTACGACGGTGACACGCCGGCGCAGGACCGCGCGAGGATCAGGGAGCGGGCCAGGGTGCTCATCACCAACCCGGACATGCTGCACGCCTCCATCCTCCCCTGCCACGCCCAGTTCCGGCGGATCCTCTCCGGTCTTACCCACGTCGTCGTCGACGAGGCGCACACCTACCGCGGTGCCTTCGGCTGTCACGCTGCCCTCGTGTTTCGACGACTTGGCCGACTGTGCGCTGACGTCTACGGCCGCGTCCCCGCTTTCGTATTCTGTACGGCCACACTGGCGAACCCGCGGGAGCACGTCATGGAGCTCGCCGGGGTCGACGAGGTGGAGCTGGTGGACGAGGACGCCAGCCCGTGCGGCAACAAGCACTTCGTCCTCTGGAATTCCTCGGGGAAGAAGACGACAAGCTCGCCGATGACTGACGTGGCACGGCTGCTCGCCGAGATGGTGCAGCATGGGCTGCGCTGCATCGCCTTCTGCAAGACGAGAAAGTTGTGCGAACAGGTTCTGGCCCACGCGCGCGAGGTGCTCGAGCAGACGACGCCGGCGCCGGAGATGGCGGGCTCCATCTGCGTGTACCGCGGGGGTTACGTGGCGAGCGAGCGGCGGCAGATCGAGGCGGATCTCTTCAGCGGCAGGCTCCGCGGCGTGGCAGCGACGAACGCGTTGGAGCTGGGCATCGACGTCGGCCACGTCGACGCCACGGTTCACCTCGGCTTCCCCGGCAGCATCGCCAGCCTATGGCAGCAGGCCGGGAGGTCCGGCCGGCGATCCAAGGACTCCATCGCCATCTACGTCGCCTTCGATGGAGCCCTCGACCAGTACTTCATGAACTACCCCGACAAGCTCTTCGGCAAGCCCATCGAGCGCTGCCACTTGGACGCGCAGAACCGCAAGGTTCTCCGACAGCACCTCGCCTGCGCCGCTGCCGAGAGCCCGCTCTGTCTGGAACGCGACCAGCGCTACTTCGGTTTCGAGGCCATGAAAGATGCCATGTCGATCTTGAAAGACAAAGGAATTCTCGCCAAGAGCAATTCGGCTGCTGGCAACAACGACACGTGGAAGTACAACGGGCCCGGCAGGCGGCCGTCGCAGTCGGTGAGCATCCGCGCGATCGAGCATGACAAGTTCACGGTGACGGACGCAACGAACGGGAGAGTGCTGGAGGAAATCGAGGAGAGCAAGGCGTTCTTCCAAGTACACGAAGGTGCAGTCTACATGCACCAGGGCGTGAGCTACTTGGTCGAGAGGCTGGACCTCTCGTCCAAGAAGGCGTTCTGCAGAATGGCGGAGCTAAGCTACCACACCAAGACTGAAGACTACACCGACATCGACCTAGCCCTCAGACTCGGAGACGACGATGCCGCCGCAGCTGCTGCCGTTCATGCGGACGAGTGCAAGGTGACGACCAGATGGACCGGCTATCGCCGGATATACAAATCGACGGACCAAGTGTCCGACGTCATCCCTCTCCACCTGCCCTCGTACTCCTTCCACACGCAGGCCGTATGGGCGACGGTTCCCGGGATGGTCAGGGCGACCGCGGAGGAGAGAAACCTGTGCTTCCGGGGCGGGGTGCACGCGGCCTCGCATGCCATCCTCAGCATACTGCCTCTGCACATGATGTGCAGCTCCTGCGATCTCGCGGCGGAGTGCGCGGATCCTCAGGAGACGCGGCGCAGAGACGACGAGCACGTGGTTCCCGACAGGATCCTGCTCTACGACAAGCACCCCGGCGGCATCGGGCTGGCGGCGCAGGCGAGGCTGCTCTACCCGGAACTTCTCGAGGCAGCCCTGAGGCTCGTTTTGGCGTGCGGCTGCGGTAACTTCGATGGGTGCCCCAACTGCGTGCAGTCCTTCGCTTGCCGCGAGAATAACAAGGATCTGGACAAGGAGGCTGCCGTTCTGGTGCTCAGGGGTCTGATTCAGGGATATTGGACGTGAAGCCTAAGATGGCTATCATGGAATTCAAACCTATGAAAAAAGATGAGCTGGTACTGGCCTACTTGTTACTTATGTACTAGGACAGCAAATTGCAGTCTGCAGTTGCAATTCATTTTTTTTTTTTGACGAACCTCGTCAAGAGGGCGGGGAGCTCCCGCATTGCATTTAAGAAGAAGAGTTGGTCCAGTTAATAGGGAAACCGGACCGAAAAACCACACAACACACGGTTAATTTAAGGAAAACCGGTAAAAACCTAAAAACACCCTATAACCGGTTGCAATTCATTTAAACCAGTTGTACATATTCTATGTGGGTGATTATGTATGACGGCATTTCACACTTTACACTTATCTCCTGCTGGTTGGATGAGATAAATCTCTGCCTTGATTTGCTTTCTGCTGAATTTTATTATGCACTGTATTATGTATTCGCAAAAAAAATGTATTATGCACTGTATGTGATCATGCAAATGTTATTCTCTCAGTTGAGTAATGTGCAGAAGGACTGGTGATTCAGCCGATTTGCAGTGCTTCCTGATCGATAATTGAGTATGTAGTGGGGTGGTAAATAAGTTCGGAAGCTCTCTTTTACTGATATACTTAGCGTCGATTACTGATGTAGTGCTTCAATCAGCTCCAATTAACTTAAGTTCAGTATACGACCCTGTTAACCGTTGCAGAATGCTTTGTAGGGAAATAACATTTTGTCATCGTAATTCAGTAAGGACGAACTGCTTAACATTTCTTTCGAAGTTGATGGTATTAACTCTAGTACAGACACTATCTTGCAGGTGGCATGCAGAACATTTCTGCCTCAGGTCTACTCTCTGTCGATGTATGCAACTGCATACATTTTCAGATCGACTTCAAAATTTTAAAATCCAAGTTTTGAACACAATTTGTAGTAGATTATTCGTCATTTCCTCTTCTCGAGGAAAAGAGAACACAATTTCCAATTGAGGTTGCCACAGTGAACTGGGAATTAGCCCTCTTCACAAAATACATCAAGGATAAATCTACTCGGGTGCCACAGGCAGGTGCACCCCACGTACATACAACACGCAAGACGAGTTAAACTGTTGAAGCGTCCATCGATCACCAGCCAAGCGCCGGCAGGGCCCGAGGACGGCCTGGCGCGACCATGTTCCCGGCGGGGTCGTAGTTGATCACGCCGGAGAAGTCCGGCAGCTGGCACTTGCCTCCCATGAGAATCCCTTTCTGCCACACGCACGGCAGCGGCGACGCGTCGCCCCCCGTGCCGCCGCTGCCGAAGCCGAAGCCGGGCTGCACCTGGTGGATGCTGACGATAACCGGGTCCGTCCTCCGGCGGCTCACGCTCGCCAGCGCGCGCCGCAGCCGCTCAGACGCGGCGGCCCCGCGCCCGAGTGGGACGCGCACACGGCCAGCGCCAGAGCGCACACGGCCAGGAACGCCGCCGCTGGCACCACGGCCGCTATCGCGCCGCCGTGGTCGTGCAGGGAGGCGAGGTGGCGCGAAGCCGCGGGCATGGCGGCGGCGATTGCACCGTGCAGGCCGAGGTGGCGTGGCATTGCGTGCTTCGCTCTGTGGTGTTTCTTGCCTGGAGTGGCGAAGGTCAGGAACTGTCTGCCTGAGCTGGTGGCTTCTGGTCTGCGGTGTTTCTTGGAGCGTGCAGGATTGGATGCTCGTATATACAGGTAAGCTGAAGCAGATTATTTTTCCGGGTTTTATTGGTGGAGTCGTTTATGTGATTATAGTTAACGGCTGCATTAGCATGGAGTTGGTGCTGCTTGGGGAGTGGTTTGCTAGCTCTACAAGTCCCGAACTTCCAATCCTAACTGAACCATCTCAGTCTCATGCCTTGCAAATTCAGTGGATTGCGAGGGTTGGTACACTTTTTCTTTTGGGCCGTGGAAAGTGATATAAAGTGAAAAGATGTAACGTTTTTCAATGCAGGTTTATTAAATTAACTCGCATTATTAGTGTTTTTCTTTCAGAAAGTCTTTTTATTAAGACAGTAAAAAATACTCCTTATAATGCTCCTAATGTAACCTTTTTCAATGCAGGTTTATTGAATTAACTCGTATATTTTTTAAGAACAATCCAGACTTTGACCTGCATGTTTATTCTTAATGAGTGTGGTGCTCCTAGTGGCCTAAAATAGTACTCCCTCCCTTCCAAAATATAAAACGTTATTTTTCTGTTGGTATTTTATGCTCGACTTTAACCACTAATATATACTAAATTATATGGATTGAGAATGTATAGATGGTACTGCTGGATTCATTTGAAGAAACATTTTCATATATAATTATACTAATTTTATGGACATTATAAGTATAAATCATGGTCAACGTTATGTGTCGTTGACTAGCAAAATTTAAGTACACCTTATATATTTTGGGACGGAGGGAGTACAAGAGGGTTGCAGCATCAGGTCTTCGTCATATTGTCGGTCCATTACCAATCAGGGTTGCAGCATCAGGTCTTCGTCATATTGTCGGTCCATTACCAATCAGGGTTGCAGCATCAGGGTCCATTACCAATCAACAAATCTTATAGCTCGAGGTCGTCTTTCAGTGCTCCGAGAAAACAATTGACCGTAGCAGTCAGTACATGGCATAAATGATAAATCAATGGGAGCACGAACAGAAGTTCTAAGCTTAGTACAAGCATTTTACATGTTTTTAGTTCTCTGTACATCTTCGGGTTTTCACGGCTTAACCTTATTCTCAGGCAGAACTTTCTCCTTTAGGACCCTGAGGGCCTCACCAATCCCATCCTGGGATGATATCAATGAGAAAATGTTAAACTTCTAGGCTTTCTACAAGAAAATAATTTGCCAATACTACGGATACAACAGTTGTTGAGTGCCACTGAGCAAACATACCTCAGAAGCAAGTCTGTTAGCAATTCTGGTTGCTTGAGCTTTAATTTCAGGTGATATTGCTGATCTGATAGCCCCACATAGCATATCCACAGCGTTGTTAATGCTTGGAGCATCATCTGTATCGGGGATTAGATGTTTCCTTTTTAGGGGTTCAGGCGCCACCCCTAACCAGTGTAGTCTCTCTGCCCAGTAAAACTGGTCCAGCAGGAAAGGACATGGTACCTGCATGATAACATTGTTTAAGTACACAATCTATAGCATACAAAGGCAACTAGCATAATTTTACAGCAGGAAAAAAATCAGAATTACAACACATTCTTTGAACAAACATAAACCTTCAGTTTTCTTCCGCGGATATTTCATGCATGTTATTTCTATCACAATATTGTATATATGAGACTTCTTGCTGTCACAACATGAATGTTACTTTGATTCAGGGTTACGAAAGGGATAATTGCAGAAAACAATGTCAGATGCATGTTAATTTCACAAGAATTTTTACTGTCTACAAGCACAAGAACTCAAATTCATTCGCTCAAACAAAAGTATTCAAATTCTTTATTTTCATATGTGCTGAGGGTGAATTACCCTTTAGATCGAGGGTGGAATTGTGTTGGCATCTTGGCAAACTGTCAGAAACCAAATGCTATTACGATGAGCTTCAAAAGCTCAAATAAATGGTTGTTCTTCTCTTTCATACAAAGTATAGCTCCAGCCTCCAGGTTAAC
Source organism: Poa pratensis (assembly GCA_947311845.1). NCBI lineage: Eukaryota > Viridiplantae > Streptophyta > Magnoliopsida > Poales > Poaceae > Poa > Poa pratensis. The sequence goes on along the minus strand of CAMZMU010000034.1, from coordinate 33,219,360 downwards.
AAATGGTTGTTCTAAATTAAAAGGCTAAGTAGCGACTCTCAAGTTGAATAATGGCATTACTTCTGTTGAGTATGCACTTATCCAGCTAGCCTACGAACAGCCTCAATGCTTATATGGAAGACATTTACAGCATTCACAGCATGGCATTACCACATCGACTGAACAAACAAATACTTCCATATCTAAGAATAACAGGCCTTGTAATCACCTGAGGGATTCCAGCAAATAGGGCAGCAGCTGTAGATCCGCTGCAAGGTAGAAAACAAAGTGAAGCAGCAGTAAATCGGAACTTTATCATTCAAAATTTTGGTCGCTGAAATTTGAGAACTTATTACCTGCCAGCATGGTGAATAGCAGCTGCACATCTAGGGAAAAGCCAGCTATATGGTATTGATCTGAAAAATTAGTCAGTCATATGCACATGCAATTGATTAAACTATCTAGCCATTTCCGGGTAGGATGAAGCCATCACGCTAGTACTCACCCAGAGAAGCAAAAGAGTCGGCTGTTGAAAAGGAGAGTGCTGTCACCACTAAAAGCACGTGCCTCTAACTCACTTGGTTCTGCTACTAAGGAATCAACGGATCTTATTGCTGAATCCAATGGCTGGTATCCAGATGTGAAAAGGATAAATCTGTAACCTGTTGACTCTATGACAGCTTTTATCACCATTAGAAATGCTTTAGGATTTCTAAGAAAACCCATGCTGCAACAGATTGATATCATTAATTAGTATGCTGAGAAATAATTTAAACATGAGAGAAATCATTTAAATCAACTGCAACAACATTATATGAAAATATCAACGTATCAAGGAGAAATGGTCTTGCACAAAATAGGAAAGAGTCTTCGGGGTAAGAAACTCACCTACCAATGGAACTTAATCCTATAAATATAGGTAAAGACGAGTAAGAACTTCCCGTGAGGAAGTGTTCTAGGCCAGCATGATTTGCACACAGAATACCCTCAAACGAAGAAGTGACATTTCCACACACTAACTCCCTGCATTTATCACAAGAAAATTGCCAAGCCATAGGAAGAAACCAGAAGCCACAAACATGAGCATTGGAGGGCCAATATCCTGCATTATATTCAGAAACTAGTATAAGAATTTGTCATTCTATTAAATATAGAGCATAAATATCTGAAAGTATTTTTGAAAGATCCAGCCCTCATCAGAATTTACCTGGGCACTCCACAATTTCCTTGCTGAAACCATACCTGCCCAAGAAGCAACCTCATTGTTAGATTTTCATTTATTCAAGTACAAGTATAATTAAAATAGGTTTTTATAGTTCCATTTTAATATCACTAATTTATACTAGTTAAACGAATAATTGCTATCACTTCTCCCTGAAGTTTACAAGTAACATGTTGAATATAACATGCTTTTAGTTTAAGTTTCAGAACATATAATGAGTAATGCCTGAGAGGAACTAGGCACCAATCTTATTAGGGCAGAGTTGATGTTTGAACCCAGGCTGGCTAGCCCACCATCCATGGCGCTAGCCTGCAGTCCCTTGGTGATAATATAGAAGGTGTCATTTCATATATGTCCTTATCAGTTGAAAGGATTAATATTAATCAAAAGGCCACATGTTACAGATCTTACAACAACAATGGCGACTCTGCACGCACATGCCACAAAGGAAGATCTGTTACTGGATCCTGTAGTTACAAGAAAAACTGACATCAGTAATGTCCTTCGGTGGCTGAACAGGTTTGCACGGATATAGATATACAAAGCAACATCACGGAATACATTTACTCACTGTATAAGGGATAGGACTAAGATTTAGAAAATCATTTCTCCAGAGTCCCCAAGTTTCCATAAAGAGAGCCCACATCCAATGGGAAATGTCAGTCCAGCAGACCTACCATTGTTTTACATCATCAAAATAACAATTAACAACACAAAGCAGGTGATACATCAGAGGGTTAGCAAAGCAAAGACAGAATCACTCATTTATATCAAAGAAATGCCACTTGAGAATCCACACTGTCTGCTGGAGAAGCAATATGTGATAGAGCATAAATGTAACATCCCAGAAATTTGCAAATTTTTGAAAAATTTAAACCATGCATGCACTCATCATCATCATGTCATGATTGCATTTTAATCACAAGAAAGGGAATTATTTTCCAAACATTGAGTTATATGCTGAAAATTGACATGAAGGATTATAATAAACCCTAGTCAATATTTCGAATATTTTGATTTTATTTTATGGCAAGAATGATGCCAAAAGATTCTATATTTGATAAGCTTTCCAAAACATTTTTTTCATATTTTCAAAAAAGGTTTGGTTTACTTTTAGAGGGCAGGCCTTGGTGCAGTGGTGAGGTCCTCTCCACTTGTGCCAAGAGGTCCTGGGTTCGAACCAGCCTCTCTGCATTCCACTTTGCAGGGGAAAGACTAGGTTCCTATAATCCCTCCCCAGACCCCACCTTGTGTGGGAGCCTCTATGCACTGGGTCTGTCCTTACTTTTGAAAAATCATTTGAATTCAAATGGTTTGATGTATTCAAAAAAATAGAAAAAGGGCGAGGCAAGCAAAGAGGCCCAGGACCATCAGTGGCCCACGGCTCATCAACGCTTTGTCTCTTGTCTCCCCTGACAGCCCGACCCCACCTGTCAGCACCTATGGCCACGTCACCATCTTCCTACTCTCTCATGAAATCTAGCCCATAACCTTGTCCAAACGACCGTTTGATTTCGTCTTCAATTCGAGAGATTAAGGCCACAATAGACGCCTCTGCTAGGTCTTTTTAAACCCATGTGCTTCCTCCACATTTACCCTCTCAAACCCCAACCCAAGAGCCCCCAGGCTGCTTGAGCGCGAACTCAACATTTCACCTCTGCCACCGGAAAAATAATTAGAATTGCGGTGAACTCCGGCTGATGCGGGTAGGGGTACCGATCTTCACGGATTTGGAGGCGATAGGGATGAACGCGAAGAACACACAAAGAACGCACGGTAAAACGAGGAGAAACAAGAGGGGCAAACATGGAGATTAGCAAAACCTGCAAAGGAAGATCAATCGGTAACCGGCCCCAAGGGTAACCCCCAATTCTCAAGACTCAAGCCAATCTTACTCTCAACTGAAACTGTTTCTCTCACCGGTCGCTCCACCGGTCCAACAAAATCCGCAAGGGGGAAGATTGGCAAGTAGTAGTAGCTATAAAGAGAGGTCTTGATTCATCTCCAAAGGAGGCCTTGATTCATCCCCAAAGGGAGGCCTTGGGTTTCAACATGGGGAAAGAAGGAGCAAAGCTCAAAAACTCAATTCATATCTAGTCTAACCCTAACCCTAGGCAGAGGAGTAGCTATTTATAGTCTAGAGGGCGAACGGGTAAGTTTGGGGAGGATTACATGGGCTTGAGCCCGAAACTGGGTGTGTGCGGCGGTAGTACGTGGTCGCTACCGGGTACGTACCGAAACGGTATAGAGGCGTTTTCGGAGTTGGCGGTAGTGGTGGCGGTAGCGCGGCCGGTAGTACAGCTCGTGGTAGGAGGTAGTACCGCCGCCTGGAGCTTCGTCTGCTTCAGCTGGGTTACCTGGCGTCCGACGGTAGTACCGCGTCCTGTAGCTTGGTCTCCATCAGCTTCGTCGTCTTGGCTCGTCTCTTGTCCATCTTCAACACTTCCTTGAGGGTCTTCACGAGGGTCATACCTGAGTACACACAAGGTATCGGAATGAAGTAGCAAACCATTCAAGGGGGTGTCAAGATCACACAAAGAGAGGAGCGAGTTGACCTTATCGTGAAGTGCCTTGGCTTGAGCTCGACTAAGAGTTCCTCATGGTGGGCTTGTTGGTCTTGATGTGGATAAGTCCGGAGGGCGTTTCACATCACCGGCAATCCTGAACCCTCTCTGTTGTTCTAATCTTCTTAATTCTTCCTTGTGCATTGTGACTTGGTTCAGGATTTTTAATCGCTTCAGATTGAGTTGTTCGTCGACGACTAAACCAACCTACCGCCATCTTCAACTCCGACGAGGAATACCTGGTGAAACAGGATACTCCGGAGCTTTTCCCTTCGCCACCGTGACCACAACAACCCTGCTCATAGTATGGTACCCTGTTTCCTCCCTAACCCCGTATATCCTCGAGAGCATGTCTTGCCGATCATGGCGACGCCGTATTTAGGCTTAACGGAGAAATTCCAATGACCTGGTGGTGCTCGGTTCCACTCGATCTAATCTCAGTCGTAGGATTTAGAAGGCCAAGATTAAGTCACTTAAGAGAAGGGGTACCGGCTAATCTCGTGCGTCCATCGTCACTTAAATCGTGCAGTCATGTTTTATTTCATTTCCGAACCGGTATCGTCTAATTAGGAAGCAGCATGTGGCCTAGTTTTTAAATTATTTTCTCTCTGTTATTTATAAATAGACATAATCACTTTTAAACTCCAAAAATTCCTATCTTGAGTTCTGTTTATCCAAATAATGCAAATAATATTACAAAAATGTATAGAATCCAATTGACCAGTAATATTTAACTTTTGCATTATACATGTATACTATGTTTATAGATGTTTGAATTAAGTATTTTGGACATAAATCTTTTTCGTTTTTTCAAGAAAACGCAAAAGGATTGCGCTTCATTTCATTGAAAAGATCGAAGGGTATTTACAAGCCTAGGCAAGGCCGAACAGAAAAGAAAAGAAAAAAGACAAAAGCAAAAACATGAAGTTAGTGGACATCCCAGGTTTCTGTCAGGATTACGCGGAGGCGGAGAGCAGTAGTTTGCATTTGAAACCCTATGTCCAGAATACCAAAGTTAAGATTTTATAAAATGTTTTCATGACGAAAACATTTATTCATTGTTATAGCCTATCTATGAACTCTAAAAAGTTTTCAAAATATTAAATTGCAACAAAAATTGTGTTGAAGCACCATGCATAAATTAGTAACCGGAGAGTAAATAAAATGAATTTTATTTCTGTGTGACACCTTGCATCAACTCATGCATTTCATGTTTATGTATTGCCATATGTGTTTGTTTATTTGTGTAATTGATAAATTCTTCTGAGGGACCAGGATACTTTTGTGAGTTGTGCATTTCGCCCAGTGGTTATCAAGGCAAGTGACACTTTGATCACCAAAGTCCTATTAATTTTATAATATTGCGTTGGTGTTTTTGATCTGGATACGGTGATAAGTGAGCAAGGATCGGGTCGAAGTGGTGGAAGTTAAAGGGAGAGGCAGCTCAAGCTTTTAAGGAGAGGGTTTTTAAGGAGGGCCCTTGGGAGGAAGGAGGCGATGCAAACAGTATGTGGATGAGGATGGTGACTTGCATTCGGAAGATTGCTTCAGAGGAGTTTGGGGTGACCAGGGGAAGTAGAAGGGATGCTAAGGATACCTGGTGGTGGAACGTTAAGGTCCAGAAGGCTATTAAGGAGAAGAAGGACTGTTTCAGACGCCTATACCTGGACAGGAGCGCAACCAACATGGAGATATACAAGGGGGCAAAGAAGGCCGCAAAGCGAGCGGTGAGCGAGGCAAGAGGTCGGGCGTATGAGGACCTCTACCAGCGTCTAAACACGAAGGAAGGCGAAAGAGACATCTATAAGATGGCGAAGACGAGAGAAAGGAAGACGAGGGATGTCAACCAAGTCAAATGCATAAAGGACGGAGCGGATCAACTCCTCGTGAAGGACGAAGAGATCAAGCGTAGATGGCGAGAGTACTTCGACGACCTATACAATGGAGAGAATGAGAGCTCTACCATTGAGCTAGACGATTCCTCCGATGATACCAGCCGACGCTTTGTGCGGCGTATCCAGGAGGCTGAGGTTAGGGAGACTTTGAAGAGGATGAAAGGAGGCAAGGCAATGGGCCCTGATGGTATCCCCATCGAGGTGTGGAGAGGCCTTGGAGACATAGCGATAGTATGGCTAACTAAACTTTTCAACCTCATTTTTCGGTCAAACAAGATGCCCGAAGAATGGAGGCGGAGTACATTAGTGCCAATCTTCAAGAACAAGGGGGATGTTCAAAGTTGCACTAATTACCATGGAATCAAGTTGATGAGCCATACAATGAAGCTATGGGAGAGAATCATTGAGCACCGTTTAAAAAGATTGACAAGCGTGACCAAAAATCAATTTGGTTTCATGCCTGGGAGGTCTACCATGGAAGCCATCTTCTTGGTACGACAACTTATGGAGAGATACAGGGAGAAGAAGAAGGATCTTCATATGGTGTTCATTGACTTGGAGAAGGCGTATGATAAGATACCACGGAATGTCATGTGGTGGGCCTTGGAGAAACACAAAGTCCCAACAAAGTACATTACCCTCATTAAGGATATGTATGATAATGTTGTGACAAGTGTTCGAACAAGTGATGGCGACACCGATGACTTTCCAATTAAAATAGGACTGCACCAGGGGTCAGCTTTGAGCCCTTATCTCTTTACTTTGGTGATGGATGAGGTCACAGGGGATATACAAGGAGATATCCCATGGTGTATGCTCTTTGCGGATGATGTGGTGCTAATTGACGATAGTCAGGCGGGGGTTAATAGAAAGTTAGAGCTGTGGAGGCGGACTCTAGAATCGAAAGGTTTTAGGCTTAGTAGAACCAAAACTGAGTACATGAGGTGCAGTTTAGTACTACTAGGCATGAGGAGGAAGAGGTAAGGCTTGATGGACAGGTGGTACCTGAGAAAGACACCTTCCGATATTAGGGGTCTATGCTCCAGAAGGATGGTGATATCGATGAAGATGTGAGTCATCGAATCAAAGCTGGTTGGATGAAGTGGCGCCAAGCTTCTGTCGTCCTCTGTGATAGGAAAGTGCCACAAAAGCTAAAAGGCAAGTTATATAGGACGGCGATTCGACCTGCGATGTTGTATGGCGTAGAATGTTGGCCGACCAAGAGACGACATATCCAACAGTTAGGTGTAGCGGAGATGCGCATGTTGAGATGGATATGTGGCCACACAAGAAAGGACGGGTTAGGAATGATGATATACGTGAAAGAGTTGGGGTAGCACCAATTGAAGAGAAGGTTGTCCAACACCGTCTAAGATGGTTTGGTCATATAGAACGTAGGCCTCCGGAAGCGCCATTGCATACCGGACGGATAAAACGGGATGAGAATGTTAAGAGGGGTCGTGGTAGGCCAAACTTGACATGGGAGGAGTCTGTTAAGAGAGATCTGAAGGATTGAAATATCACCAAAGAACTAGCCATGGATAGGGCTGCGTGGAAGTTAGCTATCCATGTGCCAGAACCATGACCTGGTTTTGAGATCTTATGGGTTTCAACTCTAGCCTACCCCAACTTGTTTGGGAAAAAAGGCTTTGTTGTTGTTGTTGTTGTTGTTGTTGCGTTGGTGTTTTTGAGTGGTATGCATGATAGGAATATTAAGGTTATTATGTATGCTATGAAATCCCAATTAGTATAACTATCCATGTTAGACCTTGCTTTTGTAGCCTTTAAACTTAGTTGATGCTTTACTTGTGCCATGAAAATGGTTTTAGTAATTGAGTAAGGAAAACAACTAAGTTTAATGAAGTACCTCAGTGTTGGTGGAGTTTTGGAGATAGTGATCCCTCGGCCCCAGGAGGAACGATCACACTAGGGGAAAGCCAGCCAGTATTGAAGAGATTTTAAGTCACTCATTGCTTAAGATTGAAGGGGAGCCTTGGCGCAGCGGTAAAGCTGCTACCTTGTGACCACGAGGTCACGGGTTCAAGTCCTGGAAACAGCCTCTTGCAGAAATGCAGGGAAAGGCTGCGTACTATAGACCCAAAGTGGTCGGACCCTTCCCGGACCCTGCGCAAGCGGGAGCTACTGCACCGGGGCTGCCCATTGCTTAAGATTGCTTCCAGTGCAGCCACTAGTCATTATGGGCTCTATCTTGATTGATAAAGTTGTGTAGACTCAACCCGGCTTGATAAAGTGATGTAGAGGATGTAGGTGAAACAGGTCTAGCCATCGGGTTGGGGAAATGCTTCTCAAAGATCTCATCTCAATCTTCTCATTTCCTTCTCACTAAAAGACTGTTTAGGAAGTTTACACTGATTGGCTCTAGTGGGGAAAGTGCACAAACTCTCGAGAGTAGTAAAACTAACATCTTAGCCATGTCCCGGGTTACGGACAACTTTGAGCAGATAGACAAAGTTCTGACTGAGAACCTCGTCATTCAAATTTCTTAATAAAATTTGATTGAACAATAAGGGTAGGAGAGACTACTTAAGAATAACATGGATTGTCTCGTTACACTGGAGTTACATGTGTTACCACTTAATTAGATGAAAATATTTTATAAAATGATAGGATAAACTTGCTTTCTGCAAACAGTCGAGCTCCTCTCAGCCAAACGTTCATGTAAAAGTTGGACTCTCTCTTATAAACACGTTTAGTGTGACTTGCCAATGCATTCAATGTATTGACCATTTTTGTTGCAACATTTGGTTTTGCACGATCGTCAGATGACGAGTAAGATTTTGTTTAGGCTTCTCAGAGTCTTCAACCAACATGTTTGTCTGTGGCGCATGAAAATGATGGGGCTCATTGCAATCTTTTATTTCCGCTGTTTGAACTTCAATTTTCTGCTAGCCCATCACGATATGCAAATTGTAATGGATATTTAGAAGTCTGAATCTTACGTTGTAATAAAGTACTTGACACATATGCATGATATTTCATCTTAACTATAGTGATAGTTTATCGATGCAGATACTGGCACAGTGACACATGAATCTCTACCTTGGTAAAGGTCAGGTCACTACAGATAGGACAGAGAATTGCTCTAATACCATCTTTAGCGACATCACCTTTACCAAGATAGAGATCCCTACTTTGCTCGTCCCTGGATCGATTAGCTAGCACCACAGTTTAAGATGGAATATCCTACAAATGCGCCAAAAACTTTATTACATTGCATGATCCAGACTTATAAATATCTATTACAAATTGCATAGCATAAAAAACAAAGAGTTCAGCAAGTCAATAAAAGATACAATGAGTCCCATCACGTGTGCCACAAGTTAACATGTTGGTTGAAGACTCGAGAACCCTAACCAAACCTCACTAGTCATCGGACGAACCTACAACATCGAATGTTGCAGCCAAAAATTGGTTAATACATTAAATGTACTGGCAAGCTACACAAAAAGTGTTCATCAGATAGAATCTATCTTCCACATGAATATCTGGCTTAGAGGAGATTGATTGTTTTGCATAAAGTAAATTTTATCCTATCTTTCAAAGACTTTTTTCATTAAATTAAGTGACAACACTGTCATACTCTAGTGAGCCGAGACAATCTCTGGCATACTCCAGTAAGTCTCTCCTATCCTTGTTCACTCATCAATTTTTATTAAGAAATTGACATGACGAGATTCTCCATCAGTACCTTGTCTCCAGCTCTTCAAAATTGTACATAACCAGAGACATGGCTAAGATATTAGTTTTACTACTCTCGAGAGTTTGTGCACTTTTCCCACTAGGCCCAATTAGCCCAAACTTCCTGAACACTCTTTTGGTTAGAAGGAAATGAAAAGATTGAAACAAGATCTTTCAGAAGCATTTTCCCAACCAGGTGGCTAGATATGTTCCACCTACAGCCCCTACATCTAAATCAGCTTGTCAAGCTGGGTTGAGTCCACACAACTTAATCAATCAAGACAACCGATAATGACTAGTGACTTCACTGCAAGCAATCTAAAGAAAGGAGACTTAAAATCCCTTTAAACCTGGAAGGTTTTCCGTAAGTGTGATCGATCCTCCTGGGTTACTTCCTGGGGGATCACCATCTCCAAACTCCACCAACACCAAGGTAGTTCATTAAACCAGTTGTTTTCCTTACTCAACTAGTAAAACATATTTTATGTCATAGCCAAGCTTCAAGTAAGTTTAAAGAAAACAAAAGCAAGGTGTAAAATGGATAGCTATTCTAATTGGGATTTCATAGCATAGGATATAATCATAATATTGCTATCATGCATACTAGTAAAAACACTAACGCAATATTACCAAAAAATGATTTGGATTATCAAAGTTTCACTCGCACAAATGGTAACCAGTAGGGTGAATGCAACATTGACAAAAGTATCCTGGTCCCTCTGAATAATCTATCAATTAACACAAACAACAAATAAACATATCATCAAACATATGGCAATACATAAACATGATATGCATGCATGAAGGCAAAATGTCACACACACAAATAAAATATCTTCATTTTATTTACTCTCTGGTTACTAATGCATGCATGATGCTTCATGAGAATTTTTAATGCAATTTAGATTCTAAAACCTTTTTAGAATACATAACAATGAATAATTGTTTGTCATTGAAACATTTTATAAAATCTTAACTTTGGTTCCTCTGGACAGAGGGTTTCAAAAGCAAAGTACTTCAATTGGATTTACTCAAAAATAAATTATAGACAAAGATTTATGTCCAAAATAAACAATACAAATAAAGTGTACATGCATGATGCAAAAGTGAAATATTACTGGTCCACTGGATTCTACACATTTTTGTGAGTCTAGGGACATATTATTTGCATTATTTGGATTGACAGAACGCAAAATATGAATTTTACAAGTTTAAAAGTGGTTTTTTCTATTTATAAATAACACAGACAAAAAAAATCAAAAACTAGGCCAGGTGGCACTTCTTGATAGGTTCAAAAACTAGGCATGTGGCACTTCTTGATAGGCTGGTACGGGTTAGTATTGGATAAAACAGGGGTCATGCGATTTAAAGAGAAATGGACGGCTCAGATTGTACCAGTGTACCCCTCCGTTAAGTGATCTATTCTACGCCTTAGATGTGTGATCTAACCATCGAAATTTAATTGACCAAATCCGAGTGGCGTGACTTGCCGGAAACCTAACAGGAGTGCGAAACCGTGATGGCGACAGGTCGGCACCGCGGGTTCCTGGTAATGTACGAAGGTAGGGGACGAACGGGCTATACCAAGGAATGCAGGAAGGTCAAGGCGGTCTCGGTGGTGAGGCTTGAGCTGGCGGCTCGTCCTGGTTGAGCCGGAATGGCTAGTCGAAGATGGTTGCAGCGGGGGGAGCTTTGGTCGACGAAAAATCCGTTGATCTGAGGCACCACAAATTGGGAAAGGATGTCTAAAGATGCGCATGAACAAAGGAAGAAGATTGGGGCAAAGGAAAGGCTCGGGGGCTTCGGAGCTCACAAGAAATGGAGCTTCTCGCCGACGGGAGTGGCAATGCTTCGAGGATGAATCCGAGCATCCTTGGGGCTCTCGGGCTGGAATTTTTTAGGGCAAGTGGAAAGGAGTGGTAGGGGTTTAAAAGGGGCCAGGAGATGCACACGTGATTCCAATGCCAGGTTGAAGACGTTGTCGACATGGCGCCTGACAGGTGGGCTCCTGGGCCGCTCGTCCGAGACAAGATAGAGAGGGTCACTCGGTATGCTTAGCAGGTAGAAACGTGCAAACGGGACTATACCGAAAGCTGGTATGGGCTTCTTTGCTTGCTCTGGCCCTTTTTTATTTTTATTTTTCTAATTCCTAGATTTTGAAATAAATCAAACCATTTGAATTCAAAACATTTCATCAGTGAACCAAACCTTTCCAGAAAAATATGAAAAATATGTATTGAAAAGCTCGAGACAAATAGAGTCTTTTCGCAGTCTTCTTGCCATCAAATAAAATCAAAATGTAGACTAGGTCTTCGTGGGTCAACCAAAATCATCTACGTATCTCCAAGTACTTTGTCATTCTTCAGATCCTCACCATGTCTTGAATCCATCTTTTTGATCTCGGGGGTTTAGGATAGGAAAGAATGGATTATAGGGAGAAGAACTATAGATACCCATACAAACAAGTGTTTATTTGAAAATACTTTTATTTGCGACTGTCATGAAAACAAAAAAATGACAGCTCACAAATCACACAATTCATCGCACCTACTTTAAGCATATCAGGGTTTGGTTTCTAATACGTAATCTTCAAGTTTTTAGTGCCTTCAAAGTCTTCATAATCTTCAACACTCAGCTTCAATCCTTCTGGAAATGAGTGATGGAGTCCTTGCAGATCAGGTCATCTTGAAGGGGTGTGATGGATTCTCTGATGTGATGACCTCGCATGTAAGAACTTTTGGGTTTGAATAAGCTTGGATAGAGAAGTGCTTCCAAATTGTTTTCCAAATTCAAATAGGATGAGAGAAAAGCATTTAGTTAAGAAGTAGAGTACGAGATCATCTGTGTTAACTACCTGATGGCTAGCTTGGACAGAGAACTTGCCATGGGCCCATAAGGATTGGATACCTGATGGCTAGTATAATAGTAAGAACCTAATGAACATACTGATTAACTACAGGAACTGCTACTTAGAAGTGTTTGCTATAGTGTTTATTCTTCCATGACAATGGGCACTGAGACATATGGCACTTAATTACAGGCTTTGATCCAAGGATAAAGTATTCATGAAATTAATTTCCTTGGTGGAGAAGATAATTTGCCCGATTAGAGGTTAAATTCCAGGAAAGCTCCTGTCCAGGCACAACAGAGCCACGGCACCAAGCCACCAACCAAACAGGTTTATAGAGTTGTAAAATTAAAAAATTGTGAATTGGGATATTGACCAAATCCAAGCCAAAGAAACAATAATTTAATACGTACAACAGCATCATAACTACAAGAACGAATTTGTACCGTGTTGGGAGGAGCTTCTTGAAAGTACTTGTACAGAAGAGGAAAACTTTGTTTAAATTGGCATTCAAATGATGTAGGAGCACTGCAAAAAAAATGCAAGACCGTAAATAGAGCAGAGTCGGGAAGAGGATAGAAAAATGAGTGTGCAATCCCCTCATAAACTCATTACAAGATAACATCTTCTATGTGGAATTGAAGGCAACATAGTCCAAATTACCTATATGGAACAAAATAGGGCGCAGCAATGATGCACTTAACTTGAAACAACTCTGCAAGATGCCAACCTTCCTAAATCATGAGATAAACTCAAATTATTCCCACATAATGCATTTCATGGCTGCATCAATTCCCACACAGAACTGACTGACTAACATTGTCCTGGATCTGTTCTAGTGAATGCTGCTCTGCTGAAATTTAATTTTCTACAGGTTCGATATGAATTGTGCCACCGGGTTTCCATACTATTCCAGTGGAGACCAGAGCATTAACTGCACAAGTTGTAGCCGAAATTGGAAACATGAGGCCTGCTACTTGACTTGCAAGAAGATGATGATTGCGCTGTTAGTGAGTTTCCTCACCAGGGCGAAGAAATTGATCACAATAAAGTCACTATGAATGCTCGGATCGTTTCCAAACACTTCTTCCACGGACGCTAAGCACTCTTTCCTGTGCTCCATCTGAATGGTCTCTTTACGCCGTAAAAAGGACTCATGCTCACCGTTCGATCGAGCAGAATTACCTAAGAAAGAGAGCTGCATCATAAATCACATTGCAAAAGCAAATATGATTCCAAAACTGTATTTAATACAGGATTGCTTAAATCCATAGCACTTACATGAGATATTCTCAAGCTGTTCAGCGGCAAGGACAGGTGGGCTCGACACATGCATGCACTTAACATTACTCGCTGCTAGATGCGCCAACAAACTCTGCATCAAATTTACTATCTGAGGCAACCCATGAACAATGTAGGCACGGTTCAACTGTTCTAATTTCACAAGATTCAGACCTGGTGTGCTGAATGAGTGATGAACACCACAGTATACTGTTGTTGGTCATCAGCGAAGGCCGCCGCAAGCGCCTAAGAAGAAGAAAGGGCTCGTCAAATTCAAAGTACAGTGATCTGGTAAGGAAAAATTGCCGTCTGGAGTTTTTCTTTTACAGGTTTATACTACTGCGCAACCAGTATTTCCAAAACTATATCGATTTTCCATCTAAAAAAGCAGAGATTTATATCGATTTCATGGCTTAATCTGGAGCTCTCAACTGCTCAGTAATAGGGTGGAGCGAGTGAAAACAACAATCATGTGCTAGATTCTCTAAATCAGGTGGAATTTCATCGCTCCCCCACTTTCTCTTTATGTCAGCGGCAAGAGGGCTGTGTTACTCGCCTGAGTAGTAGACGCACCTCATCGCACAACACACACACACCCCGAGAGAGAGAGAGAGAGAGAGAGGACGGGCGTACAGCGATGGGGAAGACGTCGCCGTAGGTGCCGAAGGCCATGAAGACGGCGCGAGGCCGGCGGCCACCGCCGCCGCAGCTGTTCATCGTCCTCGCCGAAGTTTTGGGGCCTTGTACGCGTCCTCGTTGGGCCGTCAAAGCTAGGTCAGGGGCAGCGGATGCAGCCGTTGAGCAGACGCATACCAAAAGATGTGGCCCGCATGTTTGTTTGGGCTTTCCGAGTCCGAACAAGGAAGACCTTCTTCTCCAACTTATTCTCCAAAACTACTCCAGAAAAAAACTTATTCTCCAAAAAAAACTAAATTCTCCCAAAAAAAAAAAACACTGTTTGTTAACTGAGCTTGTGAGAAGCACTCTCCTCAATTTTGAACTACAAGTCAGAAACATCCTCGGGTAAAAGGATTCACATCATGCACCTGATTGAGTACACTTTTATTTTCTCGGGTTCGCGCAACCCCCCCCCCCCCCCCCGCCTCTCTCTGTGAGCAAGATTATCTCCATGAATAATGTCCTTTTAGCCACTCGCATCCACAGAGAAGACCAAGCGGTGGGCTTCACCACCAACAGCATGGATCTCGACTGCCATGGGCAAGCTCGAGTGAGTACTCAACACGAAATCCTACAATGCCAACGGTATCAAGACGAATATCGAGCAAAACGAGTTTGCACATGTCGGATCTCGCTCCGACGCAGATCGTCAAACCTTGAAACGGCGAGATGGGTGCTCAAATTGAATGTCGTGATTTGCGGATTTTCGATGTAGCATATGTACTTTTCACATGTTGTAAGATCGTGTGGAAGAATAACATTGTAACTTTTGTGATGCAAGTAGGACCACACATATAGAAGGTCATGCGCAACGCGGCGCCGACGCACGTCTCACTGCAGGCACAGGGTATGCTGAGGGGGCAGATTGGCTTGATTGCCGCTAATTATACAGATTTCTTCGTTGGCATGGTATGATTGTGGACTGTTGTTTCCCTGATAATTGTGCCTTTTTCACGTAGTGTGCGTACGCAGATGGCAGAGTTTTCGTCCGCCCCATAAAATTGCTAAACGTACACATGGTGAGGGTTAGTTGTAATCTTGACGGTTAGATCTCAATTAGTGGGCGTGATCGTAAGGCTCTAATTGCTCCGTGTTATCAGGCGGGTCTCGATGTGTTTGATGATGAACATTGAGTGGCGACTCATCATTGTCAACTCCCATTTAATAGTAAAGATGGTTGATCCAAATTTATCTAATCAGGCTAAGATATTGAAAGGACAAGGATGTCGCCTAGAGGGGGGGTGAATAGGCGATTTAAAACTTTTCCGGTTTAGTCTTGATAATTGCGGAATAAAACTATGTGTTTAAATTAACAAGCCAACAACCTAAATAAACTAGCCTCACCTATGTGCACCAACAACTTATGCTAAGCAAGACAAGCAACAAGGTGATAGCAATATAGAATACTTCAAGCACGAAGGTTATCACAATGTAAAGTGCATAACTAAAGAGCTCGGGTATAGAAATAACCGAGACACGCGGAGACGAGGATGTATTCATGAGTTCCTCCTTTTTAGGGGAGTACGTCTCGTTGGAGAGGTGTGAACCAACACAATGGTTCAACAACCACAAAGGTTTCACCTTCTTCTCCGATGAACCGCACCACAAAGGTTTGGTTCACCTTCCACTATCGAAATCCTTCGAGGCGGAAATCCGGAGCCTTTCAACAACGATCCGGGGCACAACCCACAACGGGATTGGGGGCTCCCGAACAGCTACAAGTGACCACACAAGGGTCTCAACCACCACACGGGCATCTAGGGTCCAAAGACCCAAGAGTAACAAGTTCACAAGCTTTCAACTTCCACGAATCCTCGTGGAGAGCACAAACCGATGCAACGAAGCAATGGCAAGAGCACAAGTGCTCAAAATCCTTCACTCTCAAATCCCACCAAAAGCAACTAATGCTTATGGGGGGAGAAGAGAGGAAGAACAAAGTAGGAGAAACACCAAGAACTCCAAGATCAAGATCTACTAGGTTCCCCTCACTTAGAGGAGAGATGGATTGGTGAAAATGTAGATCTAGATCTCCTCTCCCAAATCCCTCAAAGATATGCAAGAATCATGGGAGGAATTGGGAGAGGGGCAAGCTTTCCAAGGTCAACAATGGAGGAGAGAGAGGGGGGAAAACGTGCTTGGAAGAGCTGAGTGGCTGAATGTAGGTGGAGGGGTATTTATACCCCTCCCAGAAAAAGAGCCGTTGCAGTCCACTTAGACCGGAGTTTCCGGTCAGGGAGGCCAGAAACTCCGGCCGGTGCGGAAACTCCGGACTGACTGGGCGGAAACTCCGGCCTTCACTCCAGAAACTCCGGGGAACCTCCGGGGTAGCTCCGGGGTCGATACAGCGAGTGCCGATGCGCTGCCCTCTTCGCAGAAATTCCAGATGGGCCGGGAACTCCGGCCAGGGCGGCCGAAAACTCCGGCCTGGTCCGGAAACTCCGGGAAGGCTCCGGACCACCTCCGGTCTTGATGTAGCGACTGCCGACGAGTTGCTCACTTCGCAGCCAAACACCAGATGGGCCAGAAACTCCGGCCCCTGAGCATCCTCAGACCGGAGACTCCGGACTGAAAAGCAGCAGCAAAACAGCAAAGCCTGAAATGCAATAACTTTTGCAAGGAAGCTCCAAACGAGATGAAACCAACGAGGTTGGAAAGGTAGCGACAAGAGCTTTCCTACATGGGAGGTGTGGATCTTATCACGAGGAGGACCGGTAATATTTCCAACATCGAGAACGCAACAAGTTTTCCATCCGGACTCCGTTTTCAATGATCTTGGGCTTGCTCCGAAGATAATCACAAGCACTACAAGATCATGCATATACACATCATAGTCCATCATGTGAGGAGGATAACACAAGAGGAGAGTTTGACCTCTCTACAAGAGACGAACCGGCAAAACCTCCAACATCAAAAACACCACAAGATATCCAAATGAAATCCGTTTTTGATGAACTAGAGCTTGGTATGGAGATGAACACAAGCTCTAAATTCTCACATGGATAAAAGCCAAATAAGAACCAAGAAAGATGATATGCCAAATATGCAAAGGTTTGAGCTCTCCACAAAGATGCGATCAAGTTACTCACTTGAGAGCCCCTCTTGATAGTACGCCGTCTATCCTATAACCCGGTCTCCAAACAAACAACATGAGACCGGTAAAATAGAAACCCTATCAAGATCATACCTTTGCCTTGCGCATTCCACTTGAGCTAGATGATGACGATCTTGACTCTCTCAAGTTGGAGCACCTTTCTTGATTGTGCTTGCTAGCACATGCTTGATGAAGACTTCTCCAAATGCTCCCCCATACTTCATTATGGGAGAGCCTCGCTAAGCTCCGTCTTCATGTAACCACTTGCGCTTCATATTCTTCTCTTCATATAGATGATGGCTTGGAGATAAACATGAAGTTCACTCAATCTTCTTTTCCAAGCCATGCTTGCAATAAGCTCAACTCTTCACATGACCATTCTTCATATAAACCCTTGAATAGAGCATTGATCATCATGTAATCTTCTAGAGTCCAACACATGAACTCCAATCTTTTCCTATGGACAAGATCTACAAGTACATCTCAATGCAAACATTAGTCCATAAGGATTGTCATTAATTACCAAAACCACGCATGGGGCAACACATGCACTTTCAGATATTTCTAAATAAAGAAAAGACCTTACTTGATTGAACAAAGAACACCGAAGTACATTAGATTCAAACGTAAACCACAATGAAGAATAAATATTACTGGTAAAACTACATCAATGGTCTTCAAAGTCGTCCTTCCATCTCATCCTTTTTGCATATTGACGTTCCTCCAATAACCAATTGGATAAATCGTAGAACACCAAACTTGTCCAGATTGCACTAATGACCTCAAAGGTTTTGAAGAGTCGGTTGAGTCATCCTTCTTAATAGGTAAGAATCTAGTTCGTATCGTTAAACGTGTTATGGCCGGGAGCACACCTTTTGCAATGCAAGTTCTAGAACCGATGATTTGCTGCCAAGAAGAACTCCCCGAACACAAAAGAATGAAACTCGATAAAACTTGACACTAGTATTGTCATCGCCACCTACGACGCGCGGAAACGCCAAATGATAAACCAAAAAAATTACAGCCAATGATCTACGAGAATGGAATACCATAGCCTCCCAAGATGTGACACACAACAACAACATGAGGATGGAGATAGAAGCATGGTACTCTTAATCTATGTGATGCCAAATTCTTTGTCGAGACGTTGTCGCCAACACACAGACCTAACATTGAAGAAAATAAATTGCAAAGGAGACATACCCTATTTGTGCCCGAGACGTTGTCCCCTGAATTTGTTTAGAATTTTTTGAAACAAACCAGACTTACCCTCTTTGAAAACAAAGCGAACCAAATGTCCATATGTTCTTTTTCTTACTCTCGGGCACAAACAGACAAATGCATGTTTTGAGGCAAAGAACTAGAGAAATTTGTTTCTTTTCAGAATAGAGAAAGAGTTGTTAAATGTCTAACCTTTTTTAGGGATGTACAATAGTATCATCTTAGCAATGCCACGTAGTACAATAGTTTAGTCTGAGGAGAGAAAAACGAAAAAAAAAGTGGTTTGTCTTCTTTTAGCTAACAGATTATCTCTTAACAACAATTATCTCACCACATATATTGAGATGTTTGGTACTAGAGATAAAACTAACCCATTATACATCTTTTTTTCTATCTTGATTACGTAGCAGACAGTACTTTTAATAAAACAGTTTTATCAACCATTGTACATGCCCTTAGGAGATGAGATGAAAACGACCACCAACTCTCATTCAGATCAATAGTACCTTTTCCATCCGATTCTCTAACAAATTAAGTTCCTCGGCGAGATCTAAACCTGCACAAATCTCTTTCATAGTATTTGGTGCATGGAAAAAAAAAAGTGCGCTATTTCAACGCTAGTAGCACGTTATAGCATATCGGGAGAGGCCACGATGTATTTTACAACTTTCGCACGCTATGGTGCTATTCATGAAATAGCACGCTATATCGCGATAAAACATCATAACGTTATAGCACGCTATTGGTTTCTAACCTATAGGCACAAATGATTGAATTTTCCACCTTAGCAAGAAGAAGAAGTTGCTACCTATTTGTAGTGGTGATGAACCGCAATCTGTCTGATCATCCTTTAAATGTGAACATGACATCGCTAATGTTGTTGCTCCGTGGGATGTTGATATTAGGCTTTTAGAAAACTAGAAGAATACCTCGCGCGTTGCAGCGGGAATCTTTTAAAAAAAAATATATGTACATGGAATGGGTATAAGACGCATGAAATATTTAATTGTCAAAATTCAGTTTATCTCAATAGTCTAGACGCTAAATTTAATTTGAATGAAATTGTTGAATATTTGAGTACTAAATATTAGTGGGGTGGACAATTATATGGATGGAAAATATGACATGGATATGTTGCATGAGAGATGTAATATTATTAATTATTGTTAGTGGAGATTACATGGACATTTGATTGGCTGAAATAGTGGGTGATGTGGATACCTTGCATGTTGAGATAGAAAAATAATTAATGCACTTAGTGAGGTTTTGCTTTATAAGAGGTATAGATTGGTGAACATTTTTTATAGGTGGTTATGCATATATTGTTCTGCCATTTTTTGATTATATTCTTTATTCTTGTTAAATCCCTTTATTTCAGAGCTATATATGTTATTTTTTTCATACCGCTATTTTAAACATAGCACGCTATTAGCATGCTATAGTGGTTATAGCATCCGGAGGACGCCCCCGCTATTTCTTATAGAACGCTATTTTTTATCTTGATTTGGTGTTAGCAAATGCAGGTAACTAACAACTCCGGATATAAATCCATTTATGTCGCAAAAAAATGATACAAATCCATCTCCCGTTGGATATTGGTCTCTCCAGCAATATACAAAGGGAGTGCCTACCGCTCGGGTGACCGAGATTCAAGTAAACGCTCGGTCGAGCTACGTCAGCACGCAATGGCTGGTCGCGATCCCGTTTCCCTCCAACCACTTGTACCGTCCTTTTATGGGCTTTTTTTTGTGTTGATTTTATGGGTTGGACTTTTTGGACGTATCTTATCTGAGGCTTCACGTGCAAACTGGGCTTGCTTTCATGTGCAAACTGGGCCCTATTACACGTGTTCGATTCAGCTAGATCGATCCATTGAATCTACTAGGGAGCAGCTAGCTCGTTTTTTTAATGTCGGAAAAAAAGCTAACTCGTTTTTCCCTTTTCTCGCCCAACTGCATGCAACTTACAGATCTATTTTGTCAATAAAAACTTACAGATCTATTTAGCAAAATTAAGCTGGCTCACGTTCCCGTCAATCAATCCAAAAAAGAAGAAAAAAAGTCCATCGGTCTTGGCTATTTATTGTGGTGTATCAAGAAAAGTGCTTGCAGGATTAAAAAAATAGAATCATAAAAATAGAAATACATAGTCATATATTATTTCAAATTCTAATTACACGGTACAATAATAATCATGTGTAATTACACGCAAAAAAACATCTGCAATTACACAAGTGCGCTTACGCAGTAAAGAGATGTGCAATTACACACTAAAAAGCAAAAAAATAAAAATGTGCAATTGCATGTTTACCGATATTCATGTGTAACTGCACGGAAAAAAAATGTGTGCAATTACACGTTTAACGATTTTCATGTGCAATTGCACGTTTAACGATTTTCATGTGTAATTGCACATTTTACGATGTTCATGTGTAATTGCACGTTTAATAATGTTCATGTATAATTGCACGGAAAAACGAGAATCGTGATCGCAAGCTATGCGAGAATCACATGTAATTCTCGTAAAACCCTAACCCGTAAAACCGAATACCATACAACCAAAAAAACCTACACCTAAACCCTAAACCCTAAAACATAAGCAAAAGTAAATTCTTATTGCACGGTATAATAATAATCATGTGTAATTACACGCAAAAAAAACCTTTGCCGTTACACAAGTGCAATTACACAGTAAAGAGATGTGCAATTGCACACTAAAAAGCAAAAAAATAGTAATGTGTAATTGCACGCTTAACGAAATTCATGTGTAATTGCACGGAAAGCAGAAAACATGTGACGGAAGGTCCCTTGAGATCCGTGACGGTTAGGGCCTTTTCGTCTGACTTTTTCAGGGCCGGGCGGGGCTCCCATGGATCCGTGACGAGAAATAACAAGGACGTCGAAAAAAGTTGAGATGAGCCACGGATAGGAGAACCGTGGCCACAAATCCGCCACAGAGTAAAGGGATTCTTGTAGTGACACTAATGCGAAAACATGTGCAATTGCACGCTAAAAACCAAAAAAAGAGTAAATGTGTATTTACACGTTTAACGATGTTCATGTGTAATTGCACGCAAAACAAAAACATGTGCAATTCCCACAATAATTACACATGATTCCGCAGATGTAATTGCAAGCTATATGAGAATCACATGTAAATTCTCGTAAACCCCTAACCCCTAAAAACGAAGACCATAAACCCAAAAAACCTAAACACTAAACCCTAAAAAGCCTAAAACATAAGCAAGAGTAAAATTTAATTGCACCATAAACGATAATCATTGTGTAATTATGCGCAAAAACAAAAAAGTCTGCAATTACACAAGTGCGATTACACAGTAATGAAATGTGCAATTGCACACTAAAAAGTAAAAGAGTAATGTGTAATTGCGCGCAAACAAAAACATGTGCGATTACACAATAAAAATGAGAATGAAAAAGTAATGTGTAACTGCACGCTTAACGATAAAAACATGTGCAAATTACAAACCACGTGAGAATCATGTGTAATTGCACGCTTAATGTTAAAAACACATTAAGCGTGCAATTACACACTAATGAGAATCATGTGCCATTGCATAGTAAAAAGCGAGTAAAAGTAATTGCATGTGTAATGACACGGGAAAACAAAAACATGACCGCCATTAAAACGCTAAACCCTAAGCCCTAAACCCCTAATGCCCCATTTGGTTCACAAAACGGGGCCTACTACTAGACATTCCAAGCGGGGCCTAAACCCTAAAAACCTAAAAACTTAAGCAAGATTAATTTGTAATTGCACACTAAACTATAATCATGTGTAATTCCACTCAAAACAACAAAAACATTTGCAATTACACAATAATTACACGCAAAACAAAAACATGTGCAATTGCACGCTAAAAAGCAAAAAAGAGTAAATGCGTAATTGCACGTTTGACGATGTACATGTGCAATTGCACGCAAAACGAAAACATGTGTAATTCCACAATAATTACGTGCAGGGTGCGTGGTTAACGAGAATCGTGATCACAAGCTATGCGAGAATTACATGTAATTGCTCGTAAACCCTAACCCCTAAAACCATAAACCCAAAAACCCAAAACCCTAAAACCCTAAAATATAAGCAAGAGTAGCACACTAAACGATAATCATTGCGTAATTACACGCAAAAACAAAAAACATTTGCAATTACACAAGCGTGATTACACACTAATGAGATGTGCAATTGCAGAGTAAAAAGCAAAGAGTAATGTGTATATGCGCGCAAAACACAAAAACACGTGCAATTACACTAAAATGAGAATCAAAAGGGAATGTGTAACTGCACGCTTATCGATAAAACATGTGCAATTACACACAAAAAAGAGAATCATGTGTAATTGCACGCTTAACATTAAAAACGTGTGTACAAACAAAAACATGTCCAATTACATAGTAATGATAATCATGTGCAATTGCACAGTCAAAAGCAAAAAAAGACTAAAAAAGTGTAATTGCATTTTTAACGATATTCATTTGTAATTGCACGGGAAAAAAACATGAACAATGAATCATAACTTTTTTTTAGAACACAATGAATCATAACTATATAGCAAGAAAAAGGAAACAATGAAAAAAAAGGCCCAACAAAACAACCCAGAAAGAAAAAGGTAAAAAAGCCCAACACAAAAGACGAAAGGAAAAAAACATAACAGTAAATGGGCCACGTAACAAAGCACAACGGGCAACAACACGCAGACACCTTGCGCTAACATTCGCGAACCCTGATCCATCCATTAGACGGTGTAGCTCGTCAACCGAGAGTTAAGCCAATTCTCGGGCAACCGAGCGCTAGGAAAAGCGATATACAAATCCATGCCGGACGAATCTATCCAAGTATTTCGTAGTTTTGGATATCGAAGTATTTCGTAGTTTTGGATGCGCCGCGACGGTGCGATGCATCCGGCCACGGAGAGCCGTGCATGCCACACGGTTCCCCGCACCAAGTCAACCCCAGACCGACTTGTACCTCTGCACGTCCATTTCCGTTCCCTCGGATGCCAGCTCTTCGGCGGAGGCAGTCTTCATCTCCCCACGCCAATTGGCACCCTTCTCTTCCTCGCCTGCTTTATCTCATCGCCATTGCTCCAGAATCTGTAATGCTGTGTTGCACTTGTTGCTGCATTGGTTGGTGTCACGATCAAGGACTTAAGAAGGTCATAATTAAGCCGGCGGCGCCATTGATCTCCTTCAGTTTCCCCCGTAGCTAGCTAGCTCGTTTTCTCGCGCGCAAAAACACCTCCGATCGACCTTTCTCCTCCCGGCGCTCAGCGCCATCGATCGCTGCCTTGTTCCGAGATGAACGACCTCTTCTCGTCGAGCTCGTTCAAGAAGTATGCGGACCTCAAGCAGCAGGTTGAGCTGGACGAGATGGAGTCCGGCGTCGTCGGCCAGGTCGCCAACCTGGACAAGTTCTTCGAGGACGTGGGGTTCGTGAAGGAGGACATCCGCGGCCTCGAGAGCATGCACCGCCGCCTGCAGTCCGTCAACGAGGAGAGCAAGACAGCCCACGACGCCCGCGCTGTCAAGTCTCTCCGCGCCCGCATGGACGGCGAGGTCGAGCAGGTCCTCCGCCGAGCCAAGGCCGTCAAGGGCAAGCTCCAGGCCCTCGACCGCCAGAACGCAGCAAGCCGCATGCTCACCGGCTGCGGTGCCGGCTCCTCCACCGACCGCACCCGCTCCTCCGTCGTCTCCGGACTCGGCAACAAGCTCAAGGACCTCATGGACGACTTCCAGGTAAACAACATTACTAATTGTGTTTTCCTTCTTTTATTCGCGAGCCAGCGATCTGATCGGAGAGAGCGCGTGCGTGCGTGCAGGGTCTTCGGACTCGTATGGCGGCGGAGTACAAGGAGACGGTGGCGCGGCGGTACTACACGGTGACGGGGGAGACGGCGGAGGACAGCAAGATCGAGGCGCTGATCTCGTCGGGGGAGAGCGAGACGTTCCTGCAGAAGGCCATCCAGCGTGACCAGGGGCGAGGGGAGGTGATGAGCACTGTGTCGGAGATCCAGGAGCGGCACGACGCCGTGAAGGACATCGAGCGCAGCCTGCTGGAACTGCACCAGGTGTTCCTGGACATGGCCGCGCTCGTAGAGGCGCAGGGCCACCAGCTTAACAATATCGAGACGCACGTCGCGCGCGCCAGCTCCTTCGTGCTCAAGGGCACCGTGGAGCTCCAGTCCGCGGGCCAGTACCAGAAGAGCAGCCGCAAGTGGGGCTGCATCGCCATCGTCGCCGGCGCCGTGCTCGTCCTTGTCATCGTGCTGCCCATCATCGTCAACCTCAAACTCTTGGCCGGCAGGTAGATGACTTTTACTGGCGAGTCGCGATGGATTCGTCACGATCGATCTCTTCTTGCGCGCTGCACGTTCTTGATGTATTGTTTAGTTCTTTGGATTGAGCTTGAGATTCTCATGATGATAGATCAGATCAGAAATGTTGCTCTAGAATCAATTGTTCTGTATATGGAATATTTGACCCGTCGTGGCAGAAGTATGGCATCGCTGTCGATTGATTCATGAGGGCAAAGGATGAGAACGTGCAGGTCATTCTGTGTTCGTGACTTCTATTTTCGGCATTATCCTCGAATCCAACTAGTTAAGCACAGGTACCTCTGAAACAGTAGAGAGAAGCACGTACGTTTCGCCTACGCTTGGTGGCAGGAGAGTCGGTATGGTAGATTTACCACTGGACGGTGAGAACATTCGTTCTTGCATAAGGACTATCTAAAAATGTCTTGGTCACCGGCGGTGTTTTTGGTGCAGGTACGCGCTTCCTTCGACGGCGGAGCTCGGTGGAGTTCCGCGGTGGTGTGCCTGCTCCCTTCGCTCCCTGGGATCTCCGGATCCGTTGGGAGCGCCATCCCCCTCCCGGATCCCGCGTGGCGGCGGATCTGGGTTGACGACCTTGAAGCCGGTGATGTTGAAGGAAGACGAAGATGCAGCTGGAGTTGGGTGGAGGCTCCACGGAGTTCGAGGTCCGGCGACTTCCCGTCCGCTAGGGGACGTCTTCTGATCCAAGGCTTGAAGGAAGACGAGGCGGTGGCGCGCTGCCGGCACGTCCTGCTCCATGCCGGCGTCTTTGAGTTGCAGAAGGACTGGATTGTAATTTTTATCTTTGTTGGGCACCTTTCTGTAATGTTCTCCCTGTAATATCACCATGGTTTCCTCGCAAAAAAAACGTCTTGAATTTCTGATTTTCCTGCTTGAAGGCACAGTGTTAGCGCGATTATTCTCTCTCAAACAATTAAGTGATAAATTATAGATAAAGAAAATTTGACTTTCAAACACGGAAGCACCAGTGGTCTAGTGGTAGAATAGTACCCTGCCACGGTACAGACCCGGGTTCGATTCCCGGCTGGTGCACTCTTGTTTTGCTCCCAGCAGCACCAGTCTGTCTCGATCAAGTCATGGTTGAATTTTAAAAAAGAGATCATTTGAACCATCAAGCCAGGAGCAAACTAACATGAACAAACCAACCCATCTCTCATAGTTTTTCTGAATTCTCTGCTTAAATTCCTCAAATGTTTAGTATTTGATAGCCCAATACAAAATAAACAAAAGGTCATTTCTTTGACAGCCCAATACAAAATTTGCTTAGTTCTCTCTCTCTCTCTGGCTGACTTCTCTTTTCTTTGGCACAATCTATGACTTCTCCTCATTTATCTGTTCAAATCAAAGTGACACTTGACGTTCAGAACCGTCGGTCTCATATTCTGACGTCTCTGAATGACCACGTGACTACTTCTCTCTATGGTGTATCGCATCACTGGAGCCACACAAGTCCCGGCGGACAGGCAGCGGCGCCAAGCCGCACCACGTGCTTGACCAGTCGCGAACACCAAAAAACTCCGGCCACCTCAACAAATGTCCTGTCCAGCGGCGCCAACATATCACGCTCCTCCCCAGAGTCGTGCTTCCTACAGCGGGCTGCGCCGCCGTGCTCTGTCCCTGTCGATGGACACCTCAGAACAAGCCGATGCCTACGGCTGCTACGCCCCGGTCTCGGCCGACAGGCTCCGGAGGCAGCGCTCCTTTCCGGCAGCCGCGGCGGCCGCCTTTGTGACGTGCGCCGGTGGCGGCGAGGCGCGAAGGAAGCTCGGCAGCGCGCGTCTGGGCGGGAAGGTTGGCCTTGGCCAACGTGACGGCCACGACGGCGAGGAGGTGGAGTCCAGCGGGCATGTCCCTGCTGCCTGGCCAGGCCCAGGCGGCGTGGGGTTCGTGCGCGCGCTGTGGATGCGGGTCGTCGGGAAGGTGATGAGCCGGGGCCGGTCCTCGTCGAAGAAGCAGTACGGGCACGAGGACTTCGCGTGCAACTTCGACGAGGGCGCCGTGGCTGCGGAGCCCGATTACCTCCCGCGGTCTTTCTCCGCTCGGTACGCTCGCCGGCGTCCTGTCGGACTTGCGCTTCCGGACGTGCCCCATCGCCGTCATTTGCAGCAAGTTTGTGGGTAAATCCTACAGAAATTTGTAGGCGTGGTATGTCTTTCAGAAAAATAGAGAATACTACAAGCATGTTCTGACTTCTGTTCTGAAAAACCTTGTTTAATTAAGGTAGTCTGGACTCTCGAAACCTAGCCACGTCTGATCTCAGAACACAGCCACTGGACCATTCCATGTTTCGGGAGATTAGATTTTGAATAATTTTTTTGGAAAATAACAATCCTACAGCGTACGTTCTGAAATTTGAATCGCATCGTTAGGATTTAAAGATATGTTTTTTTGCTAGGATTTGTGCGTGATTTGGTTTTTGTTAGGATCTTACAAACTTATAATTTGTGTGTGAATTTTGTTAGGATCTTACATAACTCAAATGATATGTTTTTGCTAAGATTTAAAACGTGTGTACATTAGAAGTTAGATTCATTTCTTTTTAGGACGGTTCTCCAAATGGGGATTTGGGCTATATATTGATCCGGATCTTGAGAATAGGTGTGACTGACTCCAAACATGTATTTTTCCATGGCTGGCATGAATCACCTTTGTTATTGAGAAACACTCTTGTGAAGAACAAGTGCTCCATGCCATACTTTAGAGCCGAGGTGCCTTTTCGCCCACCGACCAAATTCCAATCTCATTTCATCCACCTCTTAAGTGATTGGTTTTAGTCAAAAGAATACTCGGTGTTTTAGATGGGTTCTCGTACTCTACTCTATGTGGCTCAGGATCAAGATCATGATCAACCCTATACGCAGAAAATAACTTCGGTTCCCCCTTCGCCAACAGTTGTCTCTCCAACGCCCGAAGGTGGGGGCAACCACGAAACGACATTAAAGTGTAGTTTAGTTCCTACCATGTCCGGTATTCTATGCCTTTGGCAGCGACAGTGAACACAATGATGTACATAATAAGAGTTCCATCACTCTATTCCCGGTATTGTATGGACAACAAGGGAGATGCCGGAGAGGATATGGTGTTTTGGTTCCGCGGATCAACGACTCTCCATCCTCTGGTTTATCGTTTGGCGGTTCAGCTTGTTTTGGTAGTGGTGGTAGTAATCATGGTGTCAACTGTGATAGTGTCAAGTATTCTTCAATTTGGTTTTCTATGCTCCCGATTTTTCTTCCCGGACAGTACGGTGTCAAAGCAATAGTTTACTTGCCTTGTAAGGTCGTATATCCTTGGCTATAGTATGTTCAATGATACTACTCCCTCCGTTTTTATTTACTTCGCGTTCTAGGTTTTTTCAAAGTCAAACTTTTCAAAGTTTGACCAAGTATATACGAAAAAATATCAACATATATAATATTAAATATATATAGTATGAAACTATATCTCATAAAGATTCTAATAATCTTAAATTTTGTCATAAATATTTATATTTTTCATATATTTTTGGTCAAACTTCACATAGTTTGACTTTGACTAAACCCAAAACGCAAAGTAATCATAAACGGAGTGAGTAAGTTATCACATGTTGAGGTGGGAGGATTATGCAACTTTTCCCACCCTCTAAGGGTTAGTCCAGCTTGCGCAAGTTTGGTCCTTTACAAGAACTCTACCAAAGTTACGGTGAAACATCGAGCCTTAAAATGCAAAGCTTGAGATGAGAAATTCAAAGAACCTTGATCTATTTTTAGTTTTATCATAGATCTTTATCATTTATTTCTGTGCCTTATATTTTATTTGATGTACTTATCTTAATCAATAAAGATGCATAGTTTGCTAAAAAAAAAGTCAGTGTTTAGACCCAATGAGGATTATGCAAACCAATTTTTTTAAACGTAAGCTTTCACTACCCTAAGCCACCTACATAGATGAATGTGACACAAAGCTTATTACGCCTTCATATTACTCCTCTGTACCAAATTATAACATGTTTTAGATATTTCAATGTGGACTACATACGGACTAAAATTAGTGAATCTATACACTAAAAACATGTCTATGTACATTCGAATAACAAAAAAGGTAAGCATCTTATATTTCGGAACGGATGTAGTGTAAACTAAAAAATGGCCTAATTAAATAAAGGGGACACATGTCAATACTAGCATAAATGTAAGCATTAATCGGACTATATGGAACATATTTTGTTAGAAAATATGATCTCACATTATACTCCGCGTACGCATAGCGGCATAGGTTACGCATAAGGCCCAGAATCATTACAATTTGTTTATTGCAACCTCAAGTAAAGAATAATCACTCATAAAAAGGCATGCCGTTGTAAGCATG
Organism: Poa pratensis; assembly: GCA_947311845.1. NCBI lineage: Eukaryota > Viridiplantae > Streptophyta > Magnoliopsida > Poales > Poaceae > Poa > Poa pratensis. The sequence goes on along the minus strand of CAMZMU010000034.1, from coordinate 33,190,183 downwards.
AACCAAAGCACTACACAAGATGTACGAAACAATGTCAAAAAATTGTTTCTATCTGGAATTAGTCTGGACAAAATATCCCATCCCTCCTACAGTCCTATTATGGCTTCAATTTTCCGAGAACCCCTTCTAGGTTTATCTAACTTATTCACTCTAAATTTAAAGTTCTACTAAATTTTGTTCAGCTATTAACACGTCTATGACAATGAGCTTGTGGTTACATGGTTTGGAGGGTGGTGTATTCCCATCGCACCTAGGATGAGCCTCATGTTTGACGTCTAGCATAACCCATCGAATAGCACAACGTCAGTGGTAAGTTCATCAATTTGAAGCTCTATCACTCCACTATTTAGCAGGCATGGTTGTGTGAGTGTATGCGTATGGTGCCTTAGCCACAATCAGGTGAAACTTGGCTAGCGGAGAATAAGGTTTAGTCACAAGCGTGTGATGCTTGTGGAGTATGATGCATGCGTGCATAGCCTCTTTAAACGGAGACGTGGAGCTGGTGCCGACAGGCTGAACTTCGGGAAACAAATAAATGTGTGCTCGTCTCCATTTTCAACACACTTAAGTTCACCTTCTTGTCATGATTGTGGTCTTCATGATTCGTCTCTTTAGTAGAGTAGTAAAAATATGTTTCTCTGCTTGAATATATATCTTATCTTGATCTATGTAGAGTCATCTTACATGTTCTGTTTCAACCTGATCCCCTTGCAGATCTTAATTTGATCAGTTTCATGTCGTTGTCTGCTTGATTCCTTCTCGTTTATAATATTTGAGCAGTATTTTTCTTAATCTCCTATATCATGATCCTTAAGCGGCGAAGAAGAATGTTGCCATAACCAATGACCTCGGCTCGCGATGCCTTTATTTTGCTTTTCTGATCCATGTGATGAACTTGTCCGTATGTTTAATCTAAGTATGTTGTCCGATGAAAATTGTGTTGCATATGTTGCCGATGAGATATACTCTATGTTGCATATGTTGTATGGATTTGAGCGGTGTGATTAAGAGGGACCGATGCAGTCCCCGGACATTTGAGGGGTTTGCCGGATGTGTTCTTGGACATGTAGAGGATCAAATTTGTTCTATTTGGTTGGAGATGCTCTTAGCACCATGTATTACTTAGTTTGAGCTCATAGTTTTATTGAGATGAATCCCATTTCTTGCTTTATTTATAAAGCGAAGCGAAAGCCTATTTCGAGAGAGATGAACCCCATTACTTAATTTTCCCTGGCTTCGCCCACCTACGAATACCGAGTCACAAACGACCCTTGTTTTCTGCCGGATCTATTAAGGATTGCTGACCGTGCAGTTACGCTTCCTCTCAGATGAAATAAATCGGTAAGCTATTACTTACAGCTGGGCCCGATCGACGGCGTGCTGTCCCGGCCGGCCAGGTCAAAATGCCGGCACCAACCAAAACGACAGGCAAAAAGGCGTTCTCCAAATCAAACGAGGCGGCTGCTACAGTCTGAACCCTACCTGGCGTCGTGTGTTGCCTCGCGCACCTGGCTCGCTCGATCCTTCCTGGCTAATAGCTCCCTCGGCGCCGGCATGCCCGCGCGCGTATATAAATCTCCCGCGAGCGCATATGCCATGCGCCCATGCCACCGATCTCTCTCTCTCTCTCTCTGGATAATTAAACTTCTCACTTCGAATATCGTCGTTAGCGTGAGCTCTCTCAGTCCGGCTGGGCGCATCGATCGATCGAAATGGCGGCGGGCTCGGCGACGACAGGGGTGGTGGTGGTGGACGAGACGATTCCGGCGCAAGGCCAGCGGCGGAGGTTCGTTGATCGGGAGACTGTCGACCAAGGCGTGGCCTACGCGCTCATGGTCGTCGCGCTCGTCGCCACCTACGCGCTTCACTAGCTGTGCGCCGGAGACGAAGGATTTTGTTGGGGTTTTGTGCTCATCCGCGGCGCGAGCTGGAGAGTTCCTTCCACCTGCAACAGCACTTCGATGATCTGCCATGTAATTCCGATTATATTATGTTGTCCTTTTCCGTACAGCACTTGGATGATCTCACAGTCCACCTTGTAAGAGAATAGTGGAACTTTAGCATGTGAATTCCCTCTCTTCTTCCCTCCTCAATTCCCATCTCCTCCAACAAATAAATGGATTATAAGTCTTTATTTAAAAACTCCCATTCCATATCATCCTGGAGGCAATGCGAGCGAGAGATGACCGGTGATGTTAAGATCTAAACCCACTACTATCCGACAACCTTCATGCAAGGGGACTCTGGCATATCTGTAACATGAATTGTTTCTTTTGATGTAACTGGACAAGGTCAGTGATTGAATATTTTTTGCCTGTCTTCTTCCAAAATTAAATTCCATTTCCTCGCCTTCACCTTCTTTAACGGGATAATTCCAAGAGCTAGTATTTTTCCGAAAAGGAAAAAGTAATGATTATTTATACGAAACACATAAGAGAAGAAAAAGCAATAACCTGAAAAAACAAAGAAAAGTTACCTGTCGAGTGAGTGCGGCCCTCCACAACTTTGGTTATCATACATTCAGGGGTGACTGCAACATAGATAACAAAAAACAAAACATAAATGATGATAACTGTAAAGAACAAGTCAAAAAGAGCTCACATTTCGAAAAAACTAATTTACCTGGCTGAGGAGTTCTCTTAGATGCAAATGCAGTAGGTTTTACAGCTCCCTGGAGTGTGGGAGGTGGCTTTTGCTGCAGTTCTTCACACTCAACTCTGCAAGTACCATGCTTGGTGTTTGCATTTCGAACCTGCAATTTTAAAAAATACAAAGGGAAAATTTTAGTACAAACCTAACTAAATCAGATACAAACTTCCACACAAAAAGATGATGAGAAAAGAGAAAAAAAAGAGTGGGCTTATACAGTAATATGTGGCTGGTTAACATTGCTTTCATCGGGTCCCCGGTGATTGACATCTAATTTGTTTTGCATATAACTTGATTTGCAAAGAAAATCAAGCACATTGTTGACTAAGACTTCCAATTTTCTTTTACTGGTCGAAGACTTGCTTGAAAGAAATTTATCACCAATATTGAGAATACCATCTACTACCTACAACAGGAAAAAAGAAGAGGATGGAACTAAGCTAACAACACTGAGAAAATAGAGCAAAAAAAAATCAAAAATGAAAGGAAGAAAAAATAGAATATGAGCATGAAGCATAAATCAACCTGAAGTGAGCTAACAAATTGATCTCGAGCTTTAGACCTGAAGACACAAGACAATGGAGACACACCGGGGGAGATTGGGTATTTCATTTGCATGAGAAGATAGCAAGCCCTGCACCAAAAACAAACGTCATAAAGTAAAAAAGAGCAAGTTGCACCAAAAAATAAAGTTGTATATAAACACATACTTTGGGATGCTGCCAAGAAGTCCAAACTTCTTTCAGATGCTTCTTCCCAAACCGTTGTCGACATTTTTGATCAAGATAAAAAAACCTTAATCATGTTTCCCCTCCATACAAGAACCCTAGGAGTACTCTGGGCAACATTTAGTGTGCCAAATTCCAAGCAATCAAGGTACTCCAAGTCCGCAACTGGAAAAAATATACCACATACCAAAAGGTAGAGAGAAATAATCAGGAACTGGAAAAGGTACAAAATATAGAATTTCGAGCAAAAAGAACCAGATGATCACGCACCACAGGGACATAGTTGCAACAAACATGTGCCTTCAACCATCTTCCTTTCAATCTACCAAACGAGCTGAACTCATTGATGACCCACAAGTATAGGGGGTGTATCACAGTACTTTCGATAAATAAGAGTGTCGAACCCAACGAGGAGCAGAAGGTGTTGACAAGCAGATTTGAGCAAGGTTTCCCTGTAAATACTAACAAACAGGTTTTTAGGAGTTTTTATATAACAGATAAATAAAGTGCGAGTAAATAAAAGAGAGCAATAATAATTGCAGCGAGTGGCCCAATCCTTTTTAGCACAAAGGACAAGCCGGTTGTTTTACTTATGATGACCAAACGTTCCTGAGGACACATGGGAATTTCGTCAAGTGTTTTCGCTTCATGCCGTTGATTAATCTTCATTGTTTTGATAAGTGTTGTGTGGATGAACCTATGCTAATGCACCGCCCTTACTTGGACTAATACATACTTGTGATTACACCTCTTGTAGGCTTACCGCAAATACAAGAGAGTGATTAAGATAGCCACAACCTTAAACTCTGAGATCCTACGCTCCCTCGTGCACTAATTTACCAATGGGGTTTAGGTTTCTGTCACTCCGGCAACCCCACAATAAGTAAACTAAATACGCAATGCATTCCCCTAGGCCCATAAAGGTGAAGTATCATGTAGTCGACTTTCACATGACACCACTAGAAGAATGACACCACAACTTAAATATCAAACCATTAAATATTACTCAACATAATTCCACTACTAGCATCAAGACTTCTCCCATGTCCTCAAGAACTAAGCGAACTACTCACAAGACATCATATGGATCATGATCAGAGGTGATATAATGATGAATAACAATCTGGACATAAACTTTAATTCACCGATAAAACTCAAAAGCATCAACCACAAGGAGTAATTAACACCGGGAGAGTTTCCCCTATGAACTAAACAAGTAGCAATCCTAGATGTTACAGCGGAACTAAGTGGAGCGGTGGAGATGATGGTGCTGGCGGTGGAGATGATGATGATGATGATCTCGATGAAGTCTATGGCGATGGCGGTGACGATGGCGATGATTTCCCCCTCCGGGAGGGAATTTCCCAGACAGATTTCTCCCTGTCGGAGAGCTTTTCTCTCTCTGTGGTTCTCCGCCCCGTGGAGGCGGCGGAATATTTCTTCGTGGCTCTCCCTGCGATTTTAGGGTTACGGGGAAGATATACGCGAAGGGGGTGAGCCAGAGGTGGGCCAGGGGAGCCACACACCACCTCGACGCCACCCCTAGGCTGGCCGCGCCCAGGTCGTGTGTGGGCCCCTCATGGCCCATCTCGACCTCCCCTTTTGGCTCCCTCCGTCATCTGATAAAATAGGAGCTTCTGTATTTTCTCGTGATTTTTGGAGTTTCAGAAGTATAGTATCTTGACGATGCTTTTTCCAGCTGATTCCTGACTCCGGCAGTTAAATCCCAATAATCATCAAACATGCAAAATAAGATGAAATAACATAAGTAATGTATCTTAATATGAAATATATCAATGAATAACAATAAATTATGATATAAAATAGTGATTCAAAATGGACGTATCACATCACAGTCACTGGAGAGACTATTACCCTTCGCTGTGCCTCACATCAAAATTATCACCTCCATGATCAGTGGGTAGGCGTTGGGATCTACACACAACAAAAATGGAGATATTCAACACATATATAATTTGCAGTAAAAAAAAGGACCAATAAACTTCACTACTGCCGAAAAATACAACCACATTACTACATGACAGAAAACTACTTCAAATCCAATCAAAATAACAAAAAAAGTGACACACAAACCTAATAAACTATATAATTCATCCATATAACAATGAGGTACAAACATTACACATAAGGGTCTCCATTGTACTACCACTGCAACAAATATAAGGTTGCTAAGAAATCAAACAACCCAGACACTGGAGAAAAATGTTCAACAAACATAGATTTAACTACTCCCTTTAACCTCTCCATCACATCATACAATGAAATCCAAACATACAATGAACAACAACTACTACGTCTGGTCATGCTCCGTGTAGAACATTAGATGGTGCCCCATCCCAACACTGTGATAGATCCTACGATTGAAAAACCTATAGATCCTCGAAAAAATCAAAGGAAGGACAACCGCCGCGAGATCAACAAACAAACTCTAGCCTACACACATCAACAACAAAAAATGATCCTTAGCACGAGTAAAATCCGGAGATTAAGACACTACGTAACAAATCTGTCACTGCTCTCTGATGCAGACAAAGCTACATGCTCGCCGCCGCGAGGGAGACCTGCGCGAGGTCAGAACAAAACCTCTGCTGACAAAGGACACTACATCCTCTCCCCAACCTCTACCACCCGCCGCATGCATCCGCCTTCGGGTAGAACACAACACCACGACCGCAGAAACTGACGAGGGAGCTGAGAATAGCTAGACAACACAGTACCTGTCCCGCCGCTGACGCCCCCTCCACCCACTGCGCATCTCCGCCATGGCAACGCAACGGAGACCGCCGAAGAGAATACACACGCACGAGAAAAGAGACCACGCTGAAGAAGAGTAGAAAAATTCAAAATAACCCCACCAACGCACCGGCCACCACAAAGAGAAAAAAAACAAAAATGATACAGGCCAGAACACCACCAAAAGCGACTCCTTATTGGTAGAGGATAGGTGGGTCCTGGTCCAACCTAAGTTAGTTCGAACGCAAGCCCAAACATATCCAGACCCGTTAACGACCCCCGACCCGCGAGCAGAAGGAGACACGCACACGATAGCGTGGAGGAGCGGGTGTGGATCTTGAAGCAAATTGAACGGCCAGAAATTTGACTAAGAGTGAAATGAGAAACAGTCGGCTGACACACAACATGATTAGATTTAATATAAATTTGGTCGAACTTTATAAAACTTGATTTAGGGCAAAACCAATACGCATCAGGCTGCCCACAATAGGGAGTAACATAGACAAGTAACATGCTGATGTTACTAGCCTTTGTTACTGATTGCGTGGATCACACGTTTGCTGGGAGACCCCAAGAGGAAGGTATGAAGCAGTGTAGCAGCAGTTTCCCTCAGTTTGAAACCAAGGTTTAATCGACCAGTAGGAGCAAGAAATCACTTCTGAACGTTGTTGGTGGCGCCGTTTCTCGATCACCAACGTGGAATCTGCACACAACACAATCAAACTACTTTGCCCCAACGAAACAGTGAGGTTGTCAATCTCACCGGCTTGCTGAAAACAAAGGATTAAACGTATGGTGTGGAAAACAGTAGTAAATTGCAGAGAATGAAAAGGAACAATGTTTGCAGTTGGTTGTATTATCAGTGTAAAAGAATGGACCGGGGTCCACAGTTCACTAGTGGTGTCTCTCCATAAAAGATAACTAACATGCTGGGTGAACAAATTACAGCTGGGCAATTAACAAAATATTAAGCGCATGACAATGCATATATATGACATGATGATTACTATGATATTTATGTGGGCATTACAACAAAATACATAGACCGTTATCCAACAGTGTCTATGACTAATAATCCACCGCCAGGTTGTCATCCGAGTTCCCCGTTGGTATTAAGTTGCAAGCAACGGATAATTGCATTAAGTAATGTGCGTAATGTAAACAAATGCATTAGACCTAACAGCGCACCCTTAAGCTAAGCATCGGTTATTTTATCCCTAGTGGCAACAGCACATCCACAATCTTAGAAGTTATTGTCACTCTCCCAGATTACCGGAGGCATAAACCCACTATCTAGCATAAATACTCACTCTTGAAGTTACAAGCATCTACTTGGCCAAAGCATCTACTAGTAACGGAAAGCATGCAAGATCATAAATAACATATAATATAGATTGATAATCAACTTGACATAGTATTCAATATTCATCGGATCCCAGCAAACACAACATGTAGCATTACAATAAGATGATCTTGATCATGATAGGCAGCTCACAAGATCTAAACATGATAGCATAAAGTGGAGAGACAACCATCTAGCCACTGCCATGGACCCCTAGTCCAAGGATGAACTACTCACGCATCACTCCGGAGGCTGGCATGGTGATGTAGAGCCCTCCGGTGATGATTCCCCTCTCCGGCAGGGTGCCGGGAAGAGCTTTTGAACCCTCCCGAGCTAGGGTTGACGGCGGCGACGTCTCTGGAACTTTTCGTGGATAATGGCTCGGGTATTTAGGGTTTTCGCGTCGGGAGGAATAAATAGGCGAAAAGGCGGCGGTTGCAGAGCCACGTGGGCCCCACACCACCCCACGGCGCGGCAGGGGGGCCCACGTGGCCCCATGGTGTGGCTGCCACGTGGCTCCCCTCCGTCTCTCCTTCGGACTCTGTGTTCGTGTTGGAAAAATAGGAGGTTCTGTCCAAGTTTCGTCCAATTCCGAGAATATTTCCAGACTAGCTTTGCTGGAATACAAAAACAGTAGAAAACAGGAACTGACACTGTGGCATCTTGTTAATAGGTTAGTCCCAGAAAATGCATAAAAATGCTCTGAAGTGTATATAAAACATGTAACAATTGGTATAATATCAACATGGAACATCAGAAATTATAGATACGTTTGAGACGTATCAAGCATCCCCAAGCTTAGTTCTACTCGTCCTCGAGTAGGTTAAATGATAAAAACAAAATAATTTCTGAGGTGTGATGACCCACAAGTATAGGGGGTGTATCGTAGTACTTTCGATAAATAAGAGTGTCGAACCCAACGAGGAGCAGAAGGTGCTGACAAGGAGTTTCGGTAAAGGTTTCACTGTAAATGCTAGCAGACAAGTTTTTAGGGGTTTTTGATATAGCAGGTAAATAAAATGCGAGTAAGTAAAAGACAGTAATAATAATTGCAGCGAGTGGCCCAATCCTTTTTAGAGCAAAGGACAAGCCGGTTGGTTTACTTATGATGACAAAATGTTCTTGAGGACACACGGGATTCTAGTCAAGTGCTTTCGCTTCACATAGTTGATTAATCTTCATTGTTTTGATAAGTGTTGTGTGGGTGAACCTATGCTAATGCACCGCCCTTACTTGGACTAATACATACTTGTGATTATACCCTTGCAAGCATCCGCAGTTACAAGAAAGTAATTAAGATAAATCTAACCACAGCCTTAAACTCTGAGATCCTACGCTCCCTTGTGCACCGGTATACTAACGGGGGTTTAGGTTTCTGTCACTCCGGCAACCCCACAATTAGCAACCAAATACACAATGCATTCCTCTAGGCCCATAAAGGTGAAGTGTCATGTAGTCGACGTTCACACGACACCACTAGAAGAATAGCACCACAACTTAAATATCAAACCATTAAATATTACTCAACATAATTCCACTACTAACAGCGTGACTTCTCCCATGTCCTCAAGAACTAACGAACTACTCACGAGACATCATATGGATCATGATCAGAGGTGATATAATGATGGATAACGATCTGAACATATACTTTAATTCACCGATAAAACTCAATAGCATCAACCACAAGGAGTAATTAACACCGGGAGAGTTTCCCCTATGAACTAAACAAAGTATAGCCCTAGATGTTACAGCGGAACGAGATGGTGCAGCGGTGATGGTGGTGATGGCGGTGGAGATGATGATGATGATGATCCCGATGAAGTCCAGCGCGATGACGATGAGGATGGCGATGATCTCCCCCTCCGGGAGGAATTTCCCCGGCAGATTTCTCCCTGCCGGAGAGCTTTTTCTCTCTCTGTTGTTTCCGCCTCGTGGAGGCGGCGGAATATTTTCTCGGACTCCCCGTGTCTTAGGGTTTCTGGGGGATGAAGTACGCGAAGGGGGAGCGCCTGAGGTGGGCCAGGGGCACCACACCTGGCCAGGGCGCGGCCAAGGTGGGCCCGCGCCCAGGGGTGGTGTGGGCCCCTCCTGGCCCATCTCAGCCTCCCCTTTTGGCTTAGTCCATCTTCTGATAAAATAGGAACATCTGTCTTCTCGAAATATTTTTAGTGCTCCAGAAATATAGTGCCTTGACGTGCTTTTTCCAGCTGAAATCTGACTCCGGCAGTTAATTATCCAATGATCATCAAACATGCAAAATAAGACAAAATAACATAAGTAACACTCTTAATATGAAATATATCATTGAATAACAGTAAATTATGCTATAAAATAGTGATGCAAAATGGACGTATCAACCCCCCCAAGCTTAGACCTCGCTTGTCCCCAAGCGAAAGCTGAGCTCAGTAAACTAGAACAAAAGTTTATGGAGTGAAGCGTCGATAATAAAGAATACGGACAAGAAGCATCAGTAATTACTAAACAACACAACTCATTTTAAACAGCAACTACTCTTCATATAACCTAACTTGAACATGAGTAGTGAAACAACCACAATAAAAATACACGAAGGAAATTATAGATTAGTAATGGCACACTTCATTCTTGGTCATAGAACAATAAGCAATCAATACTTATCTTTCGAAAGGAGTCTTTATATTAGAGCTTATATTGCAGAACTTCCACACTCAATTATCACACCTTCTTTACAGTCATTGATAACTTGCAAAGCTATATTCTTAGAGGCAAAAGTCTTTGTGCTAAGACAAGGAAGGATAAAAGACATGATTGACAATATTAATGATATATATGGTTGAATCACAACAACTCAAATGCTTGCTCAAGGAAGAAGGAAATAGGTGTACTGACTCAACATGAAAAGTAAAAGAAAGGCCCTTCGCAGAGGGAAGCAGGGATTAAGTCATGTGCTAGAGCTTTTAAGTTTTTGAAATCATATAGAGAGCAAAAATTAAGTTTTGAGAGGTGTTTGTTAATTGTCAACGAATGGTAGGGTGAAAACAGTATTCTCCCTGTCAAACAGACTTTTAAGAGCGGCTCCCATGAAGGACGTTATTTCTACCAGCAAGGCAGATCATCCCTCTTTCTCTTTGGTTTACACACGCAGATATTTCACTGTTTGTCATGCTTACTGATAATCAGGGCAAAAGTGTGAAGAGAATTAAGGTTAAAGTTGTAATTAATTGGGACTGGGCATCCCGTTGCCAGCTCTTTTTGCAAGTTATTGGATAAGCGGATGTATATGCCACTAGTCCAGGTGTAAAGTCTGTTTGACAAGTAGAATAAAGGATAACCACACTACTTCCTCATGAGCTAGTAAACATTGACACAAAAGGGAATAATAACATTTTGAATAATTTAAAGGTAGCACATGAAAAATTTACTTGGAGTGGCAAAGAAATACCACATATAGGTAGTTATGGTGGACACAAATGGCATGGGTTTGGCTCAAGGATTTGGATGCACGAGAAGCATTCCCTCTCAGTACGGTGGTTAAGGCTAGCAAGGTCATGTGGCAAGCATAAAAGTTGGGGGATACACACAAATATAATGTAATAGAAGCAACCATGCTATCTTCCCTGTAAGCACAAATGTTTTAACTCAAAGAATACTAATCTTATTGGCTAGCAAGAAAGAAAGATAAAGGGATAATATTTTTGCATGTAATTCCCTCCTTCTACTTAAGTTTTCATGGTATTGTTGCTAATGACCAATACTAAGTTTGCCACAACTAATATAATTTACTTGATGTACCCAAAAGTGGCGTCAATACAATGGCAAGATCAGCACATAAAGAAGATTGCAGGCTAAAATAAAATGTACCGAAAGTAAAGGTGGAACTTCTCATTAATATTCTGAACAAAGACACACTCAAACCAACGGATACATGGATAACTAAAGGATTGACACTCCACATCGCAAACCATCTTATAAGATAACTTCTCTACTCATGATATGACCACGAAATTATAAAAACGAAAGGATAAAGATGATACTGGGCACTCCCCCAAGCTTGGAACAAGCCAAGGGAGTGCCATTACCCCTTGACGATTTAGGCTTGATCTCTTGGTGGCGACTCCCTAATGAGCTTCTCGACCAAATCCTTCAATTCATCTATCTTGTATGTGAGGATGCGGATCATCTCCGTATTGTGTTCGATGCGGTTCATGAACTGGTCAGAAGGTGAATCCCAGCTCTTGGAATTGTTTCCCCACTTCTCACTGGACTTAGGGCTTTCTTTTCCTGCATTGTTAGATCGATCTATATCCCAACAAGTAGGCAACTCCATCTCCGGAACTCTCTCAAATTGATACTTATGGATGAGGGTATGGAAAGGGTTACTGGAGTTTGAGGCGAGTGTCTTGGGCAAAGGCATGACGCGATGCCTACCCTGTTCATTCACAGGATTGAAAGGGTTGGCAGTCACCCCGATGCTTGCAATAGTAGCGCGAGGACGTGGAGTTGAGTCTTCCTCTACTTCATCATCGGTTTCGCTCTTGACCTCCTCCTCGATCCTCTGGTCCATGATGTCCTCCACGCCTCCTTGCTTCGTTGTCGTTGGAGAAGACCATGGCGCTCTAAATCTGAAAATAGTTCCTGGCAGAAAACAGCTCGAAACAAAACTCGACGAAAACACGATATACGGACCTCGGGAGATCCGGGTGATTATATAGCAAAAAGTTTTACGACAAAAGGAAGGTACAGGACGAAACGGGGTCGGAGACGGGCTCCGAGGAGCCCACACGCACCCACGGCGCGGCCAGGGTGGGGCCCGCGCCCAGGGGTGGTGTGGTGCCCTCGGGCACCGTTTCCTACCCTTTTCCGACTCATAATTTTCCATATTATGTAAAAACAACAAATATTTAGTTGAAAGTAAATCGCGAACTTTTTCTTACCGAAACTGTTACCTATTCCAAATCAGCTTTGCAGTTGTCTGAATTTGACTTTTTATAAAATCCTCTGGAGTTACCACTTTGATAAATCAACATCTTCATTATAAGAATCTCCAGAAATGTAATGCTTGAGTCTTTGACCATTAACCACTTGTGGTCTGTCCCCATCTAGTGAATTGATTTTAATCGCACCTGAGCGATAGACCTCCTCGATGATATAAGGTCCTTCCCATTTTGAAAGTAATTTTCCTGCAAAAAATCTGAGACGAGACCTATACAATAAAACTTTTTCACCTACGTTAAATTCTCTCTTAAGAATTCTTCTATCATGCCATTGCTTAACTTTCTCTTTAAAGAGCCTAGCATTTTCATAAGCTGCATTTCTCCATTCATCTAAAGAATTCAAATTAAGCAATCTCTTTTTACCGGCAAGTTTAAAATCTCTATTAAGTTCTTTCACCGCCCAATAGGCTTTATGTTCTAATTCTAGAGGCAAATGACAAGCTTTTCCATAAACCATTTTGTAAGGAGACATTCCCATAGGATTTTTATAAGCAGTTCTATAAGCCCACAAAGCATCGTTAAGCTTTTTAGACCAATTTTTTCTAGATTTATTAACAGTCTTTTGCAAAATAGACTTAATCTCTCTATTTGATAATTCTACTTGACCACTTGTTTGGGGATGATATGGTGAAGCAATTCTATGATTAACATCATACTTAGCTAGAGTTTTTCTAAAAGCACCATGAATAAAATGAGAACCACCATCAGTCATGAGATATCTAGGCACACCAAACCTGGAAGATAATATCTTTAAGCATTTTTAATGATGTCTCACCATCAGCACTAGAAGTTGGTATAGCTTCTACCCATTTAGTAACATAATCAACAGCAACAAGTATATGAGTATAACCATTTGAGGAGGAAAAGGACCCATAAAGTCAAATCCCCAACAGTCGAAAGGTTCAATAACAAGAGAATAATTCATAGGCATTTCATTACGTCTACTAATGTTACCTACTCTTTGACATTCATCACATGATAAAACAAATTTTCTAGCATCTCTAAAAAGGGTAGGCCAATAAAAACCTGATTGTAGAACCTTTTGCGCAGTTCTATCTCCAGCGTGATGTCCTCCATAAGCACTTCCATGGCATTTGCTCAATATTTCTTTCTGTTCATACTCAGGAACACATCTTCGCATAATGCCATCTACTCCTTCTTTATACAAATGTGGGTCATCCCAAAAATAATGCCTCAAATCATAAAAGAACTTTCTTCTTTGCTGAGCTGTAAAGGTCGGAGGCAAATACTTGGCAACAATAAATTAGCATAATCAGCATACCAAGGACTTTCGCGTGAGCTTACCTTTATCGCAGCCAATTGTTCATTTGGAAAACTATCATTAACAGGTATAGGATCATCTGAAATGTTTTCTAATCTAGACAAATTATCAGCAACAGGATTTTCAGCACCTTTCCTATCTACAATATGTAAATCAAATTCTTGCAGTAAAGTACCCATCTTATGAGCCTAGGCTTAGCATCTTTCTTTTCCATAAGGTATCTAATAGCAGCATGATCAGTGTGAATAGTAACTTTTGAATCAACAATATAAGGTCTAAATTTATCACAAGCAAAAACAACTGCTAAAAATTCCTTTTCAGTAGTAGCATAATTCTTTTGAGCGGCATCAAGTGTTTTACTAGCATAATGAATAACATTTAACTTCTTGTCTACCCGCTGTCCAAGAACAGCTCCTACAGCAAAATCACTAGCATCACACATTATTTCAAAAGGTAAAGTCCAATCAGGAGGTTGAACAACAGGAGCTGTGATTAAAGCCTTTTTTAGAGTTTCAAAAGCTTCCTTGCAATCATCATCAAAAACAAAAGGTACATCTTTTTGAAGAAGATTAGTGAGGGGTTTTGAAATTTTAGAGAAATCTTTAATAAACCTCCTATAAAAACCGGCATGACCAAGAATACTACGGATACCTTTCACATCCCTTGGACAGGGCATTTTCTCGATTGCTTCAACTTTAGCTCTGTCCACTTCAATACCTCTTTCAGAAATTTTGTGCCCTAGGACAATTCCTTCATTAACCATGAAATGACATTTCTCCCAATTAAGAACAAGATTGTCTCCTCACATCTCTGCAAAACTTTATCAAGATTGTGCAAGCAATTATCAAAGGAAGTTCCGTAGACGGAAAAATCGTCCATGAATACTTCCACAATTTCTTCACAAAAACCATGAAAAATAGCAGACATGCATCTTTGGAACGTAGCAGGAGCATTACACAAACCAAAAGGCATACGTCTATAAGCATAAGTTCCATAAGGACAAGTAAAAGTAGTTTTCTCTTGATCTTGTGCTTTAACAGCAATTTGTGAGAATCCAGAATAACCATCAAGGAAACAAAAATGGTTTTCTTAGACAACCTTTCTAACATTTGATCAATAAAAGGCAAAGGATAATGATCTTTCTTAGTTACTTTATTGACCTTTCTAAAATCAATGCACATCCTATATCCCAACTACTACTCTTTGAGGAATAAGTTCATCATTTTCATTTGGTACAACAGTAACTCCTCCTTTCTTAGGGACACAATGCACAGGACTTACCCATCTACTATCAGCAATAGGATAAATTATACCAGCATCAAGAAGTTTTAATACCTCATTTCTTACCACTTCTTTCATCTTAGGGATCAAGCGACGCTGATGCTCAACAACAGGTTTTGCATCGGGTTCAATGTTGATGGCATGTTGACATATAGTAGGAGAAATCCCCTTTAAATCATCCAAAGTGTATCCCATAGCTCCTCGATGTTTCTTTAGTACTTCTAATAGCCTTGCTTCTTCATTACCTGAAAGTTTAGAACTAATAATACAGGATATACTTTCCTTTCATCAAGATAAACATACTTAAGATTATCAGGTAACGGTTTTAAATCGAAGACAGGATCTTCCTTAGGAGGCGCTGAGGTACCCAAATCTTCCACAGGCAAATTATGCTTAAGTATTGGTGGTTGACGAAGAAAGGCATTGTCAATCTCATTCCTCTCCTCCATAAATACTTCACTTTCGTGTTCCTCCATGAATTGCTGCAAGGCATTGTTAGGAGCAACAGCAATAGAAGCAAGTTGTTCAATTTGATTCTCATTAGGCAATTCAGTTTCATAAAGTTGTTTACCAAACTTAGAGAAATTAAACTCATAAGATTCTCCATTAAATTTAGTGTAAATTTTCTCTTTCTTACAATCTATAATGCACCACATGTATTCAAGAAAGGCCTACCAAAAATAATGGGACAAGCTTTACTAGCAACAGAACCAAGTACTAGAAAATCAGCAGGGTATTTAGTCTTACCACATAAAACTTCAACATCTCTCACAATACCAATTGGAGAGATAGTTTCTCTATTAGCAAGCTGAATAACCACATCAATCTCCTCAAGTTCGCAAGGACCAATTTCATGCATAATTTCTTTATAAAGATCAAAAGGAATAGCACTAGAACTTGCACCAATATCACATAAACCATAATAGCAATGTTCTCCTATTTTGACTGAAAGCACAGGAACACTTGTTTTCCTAGCTCTACTGGGATGTGAAACAATATTAGAGGCATCTTCACAAAAGATAATATGTCCTCCTTCTACATTTTCAGTTACCAAATCCTTTACTATTGCTATTGTGGGTTCAACCGCTATTTGTTCAGCAGGTTCTAAAGCTTTCTTTGCACTTTTATTAACCACACTAGCTATGATAGAATGTTCCCTAATTTTAACAGGAAAAGGTGGTTTCTCAATATAAGGTTCTGGCAAGATACGATCAACTGTATGAACTTCAATGTTTTTAATATTGGCAGAATTAGTATTATCTTTGTAAGGCAAATGATACTTATTGCAACTTTCTTTAGGAACATCAAGATAAGAGGCAAAAGCCTTGTAACAGTTTGCAATAACTTGAGAATCAAGACCATACATATCATAGAGATTACGAAAATTATCAGTATTCATAAAAGTTTTAATGCATTCGTAATCATACTTTATACCTGATTCTCTACCTTTGTCGTTCTCCCATCCTTCAGTATTTTCCTCAATCCGATCAAGAAGGTCCCATTTAACTTCCTCTTTATTACGCGTAAATGATCCAGCACAAGAGGTATCCAATAGAGTTTTATCTTGAAGAGAAAGCCTTGCATAGAAGTTATCAATAAACATTACCAGGAAGCTCATGAATGGGGCATTTGAGCATTAATGATTTCAATCTCCCCCACGCTTGGGCAATACTTTCTCCATCATGAGGCCAAAAATTATATATATGATTCCGATCTTGATGAATTTCACTAGGAGGATAAAATTTAGAATAAAAGAGAGGCACAATCTCCTCCCAGCCAATAGAACGCCCATTTTCAGCATCCTATACCATTTTGCAGCTTTACCAGTCAACGATATAGAAAACAATTTCTTCTTGACCTCTTCCATTGAAATACCTGCACACTTGAACAACTCGCATAATTCATGAATAAATAGCAAATGATCCCCAGGAGGGACAGTTCCATCTCCTGCATAGCGGTTATTCGTAACTCGTTCAACAATTTTCATAGGTATTTTAAATGGAATTACTTGATCAGGTGGTTCCTCTTCTACTACCGTAGCAGTGGTAGTAGTATTTCCAAACAGGGATTCAAATGGAGATCTCTCCATGATAAAATAAAGTAGCAAGCAGAAATAAAAATAGCACCTACAGTAAAAGTTTCCCTTACCAATTCCACTCACCAATAGCGCTTCACTCCCCGGCAACGGCGCCAGAAAATAGTCTTGATGACCCACAAGTATAGGGGGTGTATCGTAGTACTTTCGATAAATAAGAGTGTCGAACCCAACGAGGAGCAGAAGGTGCTGACAAGGAGTTTCGGTAAAGGTTTCACTGTAAATGCTAGCAGACAAGTTTTTAGGGGTTTTTGATATAGCAGGTAAATAAAATGCGAGTAAGTAAAAGACAGTAATAATAATTGCAGCGAGTGGCCCAATCCTTTTTAGAGCAAAGGACAAGCCGGTTGGTTTACTTATGATGACAAAATGTTCTTGAGGACACACGGGATTCTAGTCAAGTGCTTTCGCTTCACATAGTTGATTAATCTTCATTGTTTTGATAAGTGTTGTGTGGGTGAACCTATGCTAATGCACCGCCCTTACTTGGACTAATACATACTTGTGATTATACCCTTGCAAGCATCCGCAGTTACAAGAAAGTAATTAAGATAAATCTAACCACAGCCTTAAACTCTGAGATCCTACGCTCCCTTGTGCACCGGTATACTAACGGGGGTTTAGGTTTCTGTCACTCCGGCAACCCCACAATTAGCAACCAAATACACAATGCATTCCTCTAGGCCCATAAAGGTGAAGTGTCATGTAGTCGACGTTCACACGACACCACTAGAAGAATAGCACCACAACTTAAATATCAAACCATTAAATATTACTCAACATAATTCCACTACTAACAGCGTGACTTCTCCCATGTCCTCAAGAACTAACGAACTACTCACGAGACATCATATGGATCATGATCAGAGGTGATATAATGATGGATAACGATCTGAACATATACTTTAATTCACCGATAAAACTCAATAGCATCAACCACAAGGAGTAATTAACACCGGGAGAGTTTCCCCTATGAACTAAACAAAGTATAGCCCTAGATGTTACAGCGGAACGAGATGGTGCAGCGGTGATGGTGGTGATGGCGGTGGAGATGATGATGATGATGATCCCGATGAAGTCCAGCGCGATGACGATGAGGATGGCGATGATCTCCCCCTCCGGGAGGGAATTTCCCCGGCAGATTTCTCCCTGCCGGAGAGCTTTTTCTCTCTCTGTTGTTTCCGCCTCGTGGAGGCGGCAATATTTTCTCGGCTCCCCGTGTCTTAGGGTTTCTGGGGGATGAAGTACGCGAAGGGGGAGCGCCTGAGGTGGGCCAGGGGCACCACACCTGGCCAGGGCGCGGCCAAGGTGGGCCCGCGCCCAGGGGTGGTGTGGGCCCCTCCTGGCCCATCTCAGCCTCCCCTTTTGGCTTAGTCCATCTTCTGATAAAATAGGAACATCTATTGTTCTCGGAAATATTTTTAGTGCTCCAGAAATATAGTGTCTTGACGTGCTTTTTCCAGCTGAAATCTGACTCCGGCAGTTAATTATCCAATGATCATCAAACATGCAAAATAAGACAAAATAACATAAGTAACACTCTTAATATGAAATATATCATTGAATAACAGTAAATTATGCTATAAAATAGTGATGCAAAATGGACGTATCAAGGTGACATGCTAAAATCATAATCTTGATCAAATAGTATTGTAAAGCACATGTTATGAATGAAGTGATCCAGGTCAATGGTCTATAGTTTGCTAGCAAGTAGATAATGAGCAAACAACTGAATCATATAAGCAAAAACTTTTCATGAATAGTACTTTCGAGACAAGCATCAAAGAGTTTTGCATAAGAGTTAACTCATAAAGCAATAGGTTCTAAGTAAAAGGTATTTAACCAACACAAAGGAAGATTTAAGCTTCAGCAATTGCTTTCAACTTGCAACATATATATCTCATGGATATTTGTCAACACAAAGCAATATAATAAGTGCAATATACAAGCATATAAAAATTGTTGCACCAAAGTTGACACTAGTATTTGCTTCTAAGATAGAAAGAAGTAGGAAAACTGACTCAACATAAAAGTAAAAGAAAGGCCCTTCGCAGGGGAAGCAGGGATTAAATCATGTGCTAGAGCTTTTTAAAATTTTGAAATCATATAGAGAGTAAAAATAAGTTTTGAGATGTGTTTGTTAATTGTCAACGAATCAGAAAATGGAAAGTACAATATGACCCCTGCCAACCAGACTTTTAAGAGCGGCTCCCATGAAGGACGTTATTTCTACCAGCAAGGCAGATCATCCCTCTTTCTCTTTTGTTTACACATGCAGATATTTCACTGTTTGTCATTGCTTGACTGATAAATCAGGGCAAAAATGTGAAGAGAATAAGCGGTTAAAGTTGTAATTAATTGGGACTGGGCACCCCATTTGCCAGCTCTTTTTGCAAAATTAATGGATAAGCGGATGTATATGCCGCTAGTCCGGTGGTAAAGTCTGTTTGACAGTTGACATAAAGACATCCACCCCGTCCTCATGAGCTTGGTAAACATTGACACAAAATAGGAGTAATAAAATTTGAATAGTTTAAAGGTAGCACATGAAAAATTTACTTGGAATGGCAAGGAAATACCACATATAGGTAGTTATGGTGGACACAGATGGCATGGATTTTGGCTCAAGGTTTTGGATGCATGAGAAGCATTCCCTCTCAGTACAGAGTTTAGGCTAGCAAGGCTATTTGAAGCAAACACAGGATATCAACCGACACAGCAAGACTTATATGAAAACATATTGCAAGCATTATAAGACTCTACACTGTCTTCCTTGTTAACCAAACCCTTTTACTAGAAAATATCTAGACCTTAGAGATACCAATCATGCAAACCAAATTTCAACGAGCTTTACGGTAGTTCTTCATTAATAGGTTTTAACTACATGATACAAAGCTTAAACATGAACTACTTGATAACTCAAAACAATTGACAAGTATCAAATTATCCAATACAGTGATCTACAAGAATATGTAAGCTTTTCCATTATACCATCTACCACATGCAACATTTTCTGTTCCAACCAAACACCAATCAATTTATTTCAACATAAACTCTCCAAACAATTATAAGTGAAGCAAGAGAGTACTTTCTTTATAAGAACTAACAGCTCTGAATAAGAGATGCATGAAAAACAGGAGCTAAAAGCATAGCAATAGCTAGATAAGAATACTCAACAAGTATAAGTGAAGAATAGGGGTATTCATATGAAAAAGCGGAGCGTGTCTCTCTCCCAATCAAGAATTCTGGGGTCCAATCAAGTTGACCAAAAGAAAAATAAAATACTGAAAATAAAAGCACACAGACGCTCCAAGTAAAGCACATATGATGTGAAAGAATTAAAATATAGTTTCACTAGAGATGACCTGATAAGTTGCCGATGAAAGGCATCCCCAAGCTTAGACGCTTGAGTCTTCTTGAAATATGCTGGGGTGATCCATGGGAGCATCCCCAAGCTTAAGCTCTTCACTCTTCTTGATCACATTATATCATCCTTCTCTCTTGACCCTTGAAAACTTCCGCCACACCAAACTCAAAGTAATTCTCATTAGAGGGTTAGTGCACAATCAAAAACTCACATGTTCTATAAGGACACAAACATGACCGTTACTTTTAACATTAGCTACTGCCACTGATGTTATGTGAAGCTCTTCACCCTAAAAAAGAATTCCACTCAACACTAGTAAAAGAGAGAATGCGAAAAATAAAAGACAGAATCTGTCTAAACAAAACAGTCCGTAAAGACGAATTTTTTCGAGGCACTTACGTTGCTCAGATCGAAAAACTTTAAACTAACGAAAGCTGCGTACATATCTGAGGATCACGCACAAAAATTTGCAAATTTAAATAATTTTTCTGCGATTTTACAGAATTAAAACTGTGAACAGCAGAAATCTGTTCCTGCGCAGAAATCCAAATCTAGCATCATCTTCCTATTAGAGGCAATACTTGGCACAACAATACGACAAAATAAAGATACAAAGGAATTGTTACAGAAGTAAACAACTCCTTGACTCAAAAAGAAAAGAAAAAATTGCAGAAATAAAATAATGGGTTGTCTCCCATAAGCGATTTTCTTTAACGCCTTTCAGCTAGGCGCAGAAAGTAAGAATCAAGTGTTTCCAAGTGATGAAGCATCAAATCATCAAAAACTTCCTCAAAAACACAGCTTGTAACAATAGGCATTTTTGGTTTAGGTAATTCTTGGGAAGCAAATTTAAATAATTCATTATGTGATTCTTCCTCAATTTCACTAAACATTTTATCAGTGTTAAGCACATTAGGGGGTTTTGGTTGAGGCACTTTTCGCACATACATGAATTTTTGCTCTTTCCCCACAAAAGCTATCTGCTTTTTAAACTTGATAGAGGAGAAAGTTGAACTTAGAGTGTCCTCTAATTCACCTATCCTGAAGTTTTGATTAACATGGCCAGTGCTAGCTTCTAAAATAGCAATTCTTTTATTAATATCTCCCAGTGATTCATTAACTTTGCTAGAACTACCAAGCAAATCCGGCAAAATTTTCTCCATGGACTTCAATTTTTTTATAACATATTCCAAAGTAGTCTCAATTTTAAGATCATTAATAGGTGGTATTCCTACCAAACTTTTAATTATATTGCGTGCTTCCAAAGCAGGAGTCCCCAAAAGTTGCCTCCTGTCAGAGTATCTAGAACATACCGATACCAACTAGTGATACCAACATAAAAATTTCTAAGAAGGATCATGGTAGAATTTTTTTTTGTACATCTACGGTGAGCATCACTGATCCTATACCAAGCATCTTTTAAACTTTCTCCACCTTGTTGCTTAAAGGACCGAACTTCAATTTCAGGGGTACTCATTTTAGCAAAATTAAAACAAGACAGAAAGATAACAATCCGAAAATAAAAGTAACTAATTTTTTTGTGTTTTGATAAATAAAGCAAACAAGACTAAATAAAAATAAACTAAGCAAGACAATAACAAAGTAAAGAGATTGGAAGCGTGAAACTCCCCTTGCAGAAATCCTCTTGCTCCCCGGCAACGGCGCCAGAAAATATGCTTGATTGCGTGGATCACACGTTCGCTGGGAGACCCCAAGAGGAAGGTATGAAGCAGTGTAGCAGCAGTTTCCCTCAGTTTGAAACCAAGGTTTAATCGACCAGTAGGAGTAAGAAATCACTTCTGAAGGTTGTTGGTGGCGCCGTTTCTCGATCACCAACGTGGAATCTGCACACAACACAATCAAACTACTTTGCCCCAACGAAACAGTGAGGTTGTCAATCTCACCGGCTTGCTGAAAACAAAGGATTAAACGTATGGTGTGGAAAACAGTAGTAAATTGCAGAGAATGAAAAGGAACAATGTTTGCAGTTGGTTGTATTATCAGTGTAAAAGAATGGACCGGGGTCCACAGTTCACTAGTGGTGTCTCTCCATAAAAGATAACTAACATGCTGGGTGAACAAATTACAGCTGGGCAATTAACAAAATATTAAGCGCATGACAATGCATATATATGACATGATGATTACTATGATATTCATGTGGGCATTACGATAAAATACATAGACCGTTATCCAACAGCGTCTATGACTAATGATCCACCGCCAGGTTGTCATCCGAGTTCCCCGTTGGTATTAAGTTGCAAGCAATGGATAATCGCATTAAGCAATGTGCGTAATGTAAACAAATGCATTAGACCTAACGGCGCACCCTTAAGCTAAGCATCGGTTATTTTATCCCTAGTGGCAACAGCACATCCACAATCTTAGAAGTTATTGTCACTCTCCCAGATTACCGAAGGCATGAACCCACTATCTAGCATAAATACTCACTCTTGAAGTTACAAACATCTACTTGGCCAAAGCATCTACTAGTAACGGAAAGCATGCAAGATCATAAATAACATATAAGATAGATTGATAATCAACTTGACATAGTATTCAATATTCATCGGATCCCAGCAAACACAATATGTAGCATTACAATAAGATGATCTTGATCATGATAGGCAGCTCACAAGATCTAAACATGATAGCATAAAGTGGAGAGGCAACCATCTAGCTACTGCCATGGACCCGTAGTCCAAGGATGAACTACTCACGCATCACTCCGGAGGCAGGCATGGTGATGTAGAGCCCTCCGGTGATGATTCCCTCTCCGGCAGGGTGCCGGGAAGAGCTTCTGAACCCTCCCGAGCTAGGGTTGACGGCGGCTGTCGTGGGTTTGTCACGTCAGGTGTCATAGATGACTTCGTAGGTGTGGGATTATGCGAGTCAAGCATCTCCGAGCTTGGGATCGCAGGAACAAAGATCAACACAGATTTACCCAGGTTCGGCCCCCTCAATGTGAGGTAAAAGACCTACTTCCTGCCTACCCTAGATTGGTATTGATATGATAATCGAGGTGTTACAATGGAGGCGATCCGATCTGGTACTCGCCGTATGAGCTAGGGTTTGGGGCTTGATAGCTTGACCCGCTCTAAGTCCTGCGAGTCCTCTTTATATACACAGAGGCTCGCTAGGTTACAAAAGGAAACTTCCCCATAAGGAATACATCCACAGAGGCCTACTCGGAGACTACTTGGTCTTCACGTCCTCCGGGATATGTCTTCTAGATCTTCTCCTTATGGCGGTTCAATATTGGGCTTTCCCAAGTGGGCCTTCGTCCGTGCGAGTAAGTTAAGTCGCACTGGGCCGCGGGTTAATCCAGAAAGTATTCCCCCGACATTAGCCCCCAAGATTGGTTAGGACTTTACGGTGAGAATCTTCTGACCTCTTGAAATGGTCTCTGAGCCGCACTGTAAACGTTCTGACCAATCTCCTGACTTATGCGATTCAGAGCTGTGACTCATCTGCGCGACTCATCTCTTCTTCTGGAAATATTCTGTTTCCTTTAATTGCGGACCGTTACTCGTTTTGCGGGCGCAAATTGTGCCGTTGGTTGCGAGCACAGATAATGCCGTTAGTTGCGGGCCCCTTCAGTTATAAGCTGCGGCCACCTAGGTCATTATCCATTTGCCCTTGCAATCTTCTCATCCCTAGCCGCGCCGTCTTCTTCCTCGACCCGAGCCTAGTTCCCCAATCCAATCTCCCCTCGCAATGGCGCCCAAGGCGAAGCCATCTGACGACAGGCGCAAGATCTCCTGCAACTGGGAAGGATCCTGGGTAACGGAGGAAACTCTTGCAGATCTGGCCGAGGCTGGCTTCTTGCCGCCGAAGGAGGACGGCGTCTGGCGGGCGCCAGGCGATGAAATCGAGCCGCGCCCCAAGCCCAACGAGCTGGTGATGTTCGTGGAGCACGTGGAGCGTGGATTCACGCCGCCAGGTTCTCCCTTCTTCCGCAATTTGCTGCAACGCCTAGGCCTCCGTCTTCACGACATCGGGCCCAACTCAATGCTCCAGGTGAGCAATTTTCATGTGCTGTGCGAGGATTATCTTGGCATAGCCCCCAACATCGATCTATGGCTGGCCTCTTTCACCTGCAACAGCCAACTTGTCTCCAAGGGTGGCGCCTACGTTCAGGTCGGCGCCATCTCTCTTCAACGCCATAGGAACTCTTGCCTTCCCAAGCTAGCCCTGGCGAATCGACCCAGGGCTTGGCAAAAATCTTTCTTCTATTGCCAAGATACTTCACCGGAGGGCGAAACTCGCCTTCCCTCCTGGTCTAACACCCTCTTCGTGCCTACCGAGGCACTGAAATCAAAACCCCGCGACTCGTCCATGTCCTTCATCAATGAGTCGCTGATCAAATCCGCGCCTTAATAGGTCATGGTCTTACTGGCCTTGATCTTCTCTCTTGCTGGACCAAATGGCGCATTCAGCCCGTGAGTCCACGACAGCGATCCTTCCTTGAGTGCACAGGCACCTCTGCTGACGTTGATCGTATCAAGGCTTCGGACTGGAGGCCTGAGGATTGGGTGGAATTTGTCACCCGCGTGACTGAGGAGAAGGACATCTCCTTCGATAAGGTGGGGCTTGCCCCTTTCAGTGTTAACAACAAGCCTTTTGAGGTAACTCCTCTTCTCTGTCTTTTCGCCTTCGTAGTTGAGTCGCATTCCTTTTCTTAATACTGCAACTTATATTTCCTGATCCAGGCTGATGAGAACTACTGGTCGCTGCCTGCGACCGTCGCCGGCACTGCTGCTCCCAAGCGTGCCGCACGAAAGAAGTTGCTGCCCACTCTAGAGGGCAGCGAGACTGCTGATATCCCTTCTGTTGCTTCTGCGGCCTCAGATGGTGAAGAGACTGAACTGGACGAGGATGACAGTCCAGTGCCAGCCGCGAGTTCTGTTGCCGCGGCTGGACCAACTCCCCGTAGAGCCTCCAAGAGGCTATCTCGTGAGGAACCAGAGGTTGATGCTCTGGAAAACCCTGAGGCCACGAAGCGTCGCAAACCTGCTACGGGCGCGACCTCCTCCGTTGCCAGGCGTGCTTTCAAAGCCACCGCCTCTGCTGAAGAAGACATGGGTCCCCACTCTGGTAATTTCTGTTGTCTTGTCATCTTGAATGCTTATTCTTTTTCCTCTACTGACACGCAAAACTTCTGCTCGTAGATTCTGGGACCCAAGGCCTGTCCTCACCGTCAAGCGGTGAACTTATGGCCTTTGTGAAGATGGCTCCAGAGTTAGTAACTTTTCCCTGTGCTTATAATACTTTTATTCTGGCTTATGTGCTTCTTCTTCACACAATGCCCTTGCTTTTTGCAGAAGTGCGGCTAAACCCGCGACTGAGCCTGGAACCGCGGTTGAGCCGCATTTATCACCTGCGGCTCATACCGCCATGGTAGAGGGCGTGGCCACCACTGATGACCTGGCCACGGTCCCTGTTCTTGACACAGCCACCCAAGAGGTGGCTCTGGAGGATAGAACGGATCCCCTTATGATCCAGGACGTGGAGAAGGTCAACCCCTCCTCCATAGATGTAATGGCCAAGGATGCTGATACGCCAGTGATTGAGTCGCCAGCGGCGGACAGCCTGCGGTCGCCAATTCTGCATGCTGAGGTTGCTTCTTCCTCCTCCACAAGCCGCGCTGAGAGACTGTCAGAGGCTATCATTGCCTCAAATGACAAGCAAGCCATGGAGCTCCGCAAGGCACTGTCTGACCTGTCTGCGGCTTATAAGGTAAACTTCTATCTCCAGTTATCTGTCTCTAGCCCCCAAGGATCAAGTTTCTTCTTTGACTGTAAAGGGAGACTTGATGCTTCTCTTTTAGCTGTTGATATATACTTACTAACTGATGTACCCTTCGTAGGAGGAACTAAGCTCCATAACAGCTGCCAAAATTGCCTTGGAAAAGCAGCTGGGGGATACTCCCTCTGAACTGGAGAGGCTGCGCGAGCTCCTTGGCCAGCGTGACGCTGAGCTGAAGAAGAGGGAAACCAGGATGGGCGAGCTATCTGATGAAAGCTTCAAGTTATCTGAGCAAGCCAAAGCCACCGAGCTGCGGCTTAAAACTGTTGAAGAGAAGTTCCAAGAGAGGGTCCAGCAGCTGGACCTCCAAGTCAGTGCTCAGAAAGACGCCATTGCTGATGCCAATGAGGACGCAAGGCTTAAGGCTGTTTCCATTGGCGAGCTTGAGAAAAAGTTGAAGAAAGTTTCTGATGCCCATAACCTTGTCCACGCCAAAGTGTGCATCATGACTCAAGAGTTAACTGGTATGTGTTGCGACTCATATCTGCATCTGTTTTCTCTACTATCTTTGCCTGTATGTTGTAAGCTGACGGAGACATGCCTCGATGTAGGTGAAGATGCCAAGGAGCAGCGCGGCAGTACTCAAGAACAGCTGGAGTATATCCGCGATTTTTCGCGAAGAACTTGTGACGCCATGAAATCACTGTCTAAGTGCCTGCTGCCGACCAAGCCAGTCCCCGGTGATTCTGAAGGGCTGCTGAAAAGACTGCTTAGGGCGCCTCAGTTCTTTTTGGACTGGAAGGAGTCCTCAGCTCGCACCGGCGCGGCTCATGTTCTTGCTTTGGCCAAGACGTACTATCCTTCTTTTGATGCTGCCAAGGTTGCAAAAGGTAGGCCCTCGAAGAAGGTGGATGGCACCGAACTGACGGCCTCAGAATATGCGACGACTTGGAAGGATATGCGCGGCCACGCGACTGAACTGGTGGAGGGGATAGATCTTGCGACCTATATGGGCAAGTATAATGCAGATGGAAGCAGATGGGAGAAGTTACCCGCTCCGTCATCCAGTGCGGTGATTCCGCAGGAAAAGAACCCCTCTCCAGGCGTATCCAGCTCTGCAGCCCCCAAGCCCGCGACTGAAGAGCCCTCCAGCGAGCCTGCGATTGCTCCTTCTGGCAAGCTTGGTAAGCCGCCTGTTCCTCCTTCCCACCGGCCAAAAGCTGCGCACAAGTGAAGAAGAAAAACAATGGTTTGATGATCTTGGCCCTTAGCGGTCTGTAATAATTGTTAGAATTTATGTGTCATAAGACAATATTATGGTTTGCTTAAGTACTCTTGGCAGTACATGTTTCGACCAATAGGCTGGTCCTTATGATTTGTCTCGGTTTTTCCTCACTTAGGCCCTTGCGCGGCTCAGTATTTCCCAGGTAAAAAGTGCGTGTTCAGGGTCGAGAGCGGCCATGATAGGCAATCAAACTCGATTGACGCCGCACCCCCAGTACTTTGGCCGCATAGTGCAAGTCGCATCCAAGAGAGGTTGAGTATAATCACGATAAATGCCACTTGTTTGGCGATCCCAAGGAATAGGCCGCGCTAAAAAGCTGCCGCACCCCCAAGGGACCAATGATTAAAAAATAAAAGACTCACAGCTCAATTGGTAGTTTGAGATGCTTTATTTCAGAATCATTATATGATACATAGGGTCGGTCGCGCCTAGGTGGCGACCAGAAGTGATGCTTGGGTCGGTTGCGCCTAGGTGGCAACCAGAGATGTTACATGGGTCGGTCGCGCCTGAGTGGCGACCAGAATTGGGTCGGTTGCGCCTAGGTGGCAACCAGAGATGTTACATGGGTCGGTCGCGCCTGAGTGGCGACCAGAATTGGGTCGTTGCGCCTAGGTGGCAACCAGAGTGTTACATTGGGTCGGTCGCGCCTGAGTGGCGACCAGAATTGAAATTTTTAGCCCTGAGTGGCCAGCTTGATGATGTAAACTCTTAATAATTTTGCTGCGGCTGCTGATGGCAACTCGCGACGCCTGGGATGTGTCCTTATTGGCAATGGCTCGTAGCCTTTGACTTCCTTGCCTCCCTTGCGGCCGTAATCTGAAGTCGCAAGTCAGGCAGGTGCCTCTTGGCCTTCACGATGTCATCAAAATTCTCCTGCGACTCGCGCATGGGCGCGCTCTCTGCGATGCAAGCTGCTCTGGCTATGGCCTTGTCGCCTTCTTCGCATTCTTGAGCTATTCTTTTGTCGCCATTGATGGTGATGACTCCCCTAGGGCCTGGTATTTTAAGCTTTAGGTACACATAGCACGGCCTAGCCATAAACTTTGCGAATGCTTCTCTGCCAAACAGCGCATGATATGGGCTCTGGAAATCTACAACCTCGAACCAAATGTACTCGCTCCTGAAGTTGCTTTGTGTCCCAAAGGCGACCTCCAAGTTAACTCGCCCCAATGGCTGAGCTGATATGCCTGGCACGACACCATGAAACGTTGTTCTTGATGGGTGTAGCTGCTTTTCTTGAAGGTTCATTCTTTTGAAGGTTTCATAGTATAATATATTGATGCTGCTGCCTCCATCCATCAGTACTTTGCTCAACTTGTACCCTGCGACTTGAGGGGCAACCACCAGCGCGAGTTTTCCCTCTTCATTTATTTCTCCTGGGTGATCCTCGCGGCTCCAAACTACTGGTTGCTCGGACCACTTTAGCCACTGTGGGACGGCTGGTACTATGGCGTTAACAGCCTGATTGCGTCGTCGCAGCTTTTGTTCCCTCCTTGAAGTATTCACCACAATGGTATGATACTGACCCAACTGTTTTGGGAACTGTGGCTGATCTGGCTGCGGATTTGGGACGGCGTTGTTGCTGTTGTTGCCTCCGCCATGTTTACCTTCCTCGTTGTTTTGATGATTGAAGTTTGTGTTGAGTGGCTGTCCATCCTTCCACTTTTTGTAATGATAACACTGTGCCTTCGTGTGGTTGGGTGGTTTCCCATCTTTTCCTATATGGATGTCGCAGGGGCGGTTGAAAACCTCTTCCAAATTAACTGGTGAAAATTCCTTCCTCTGCTGCTGCTTTGTTTGTAACGAGTATTCGTATTTGCGACTAACCCTGAGTTTCCTTCCTCGTTTTTGCGCTTGTTATAACTCGCATTGGCATTGCTAGCTTGCTGTTGTTGAGGCTTGCTACTGGCCTTCTTTCCCTTGCCAGTGTTTTCCTCTTCCTCCCCATCAGATGCGTCCCTGGTTTTATCCGAGCTAGCATACTTGTTGGCCGCCGCCATTACCTCGCTTAGGCTCTTGACTTTATCCTTCATGCGACCTAGTTTGTGGACTAGCGGCTCAAATTTGCAATTTTTCTCCATGACAAGGACTGCTGAACTGGGTGGTATGTTGTCTGAGGAATGTATGATCTCTGCGACCCTTCTCATCCAGTGGCGACTCGACTCGCCTTCCTTCTGTACACAACGCTCAAGGTCCTCTATGCTGCAGAGTCGCTTGCATGTTCCTTGGAAATTCTTGATAAAAGCTTCCTTCATCTCATCCCAAGAGTTTATTGAATTTGGTGGCAAATTTTGTAGCCATATGTGGGCTGCGCCTTCTAACATCATGTTTAGGTAACGTGCGCAGATCTCTTCGGATGCATTTAGGATGCTCATGCCCATCTCGTAATTGTTGAGCCAAGTAACAGGGTCCATGCTGGCGTTGTAGTTGGCGACCTTGCGAGGCCCTTTGAAATCTGCAGGAAACGGTTCAGACCTGATTCTTTCGCTGAAACAGACTGGGCCTTTGAGTCGCGACGATAGGTTGGACGAAGCTGGCCTTCCTATTGGATTGGCCGCCGCGCGCGGCTGCACAATCTCTATGGGTTGAATTTGCTGAGGTTGATTTTGAGCCGCAGGTTGATCTTCCCTTTGTCGCCTAGCCGAACTCGAGGTCGCAACGTGTGGCGACTCCGCGTGGATGCTTCTCTCCGCCGTTGCTCTGCTATTGTAAGGGGTGGAGTGCAGCCGTCCTGCGTGTTCGGACATATTCGCCTGCTGTATTACTGCTGTGCTCAGCATCTCAATGGCGCCGTGCCTCTCTGTCCATTGGCGTGTTTCCTGCTGGCGCTAATCTGGCCAAGATGTTTGTGGCTGCAAAGAGATTCTCCACTGGGCTAACATAATGCCCTTGCGGCGTGTGGAACCTTTGAGGCTGCTGTGGCGTTGCTGAACAAAGGTTGGCTGCGTCAATGGCGGGGGCATCATGGCCCTGTTGTTAGCCTGTACTATGGCCCTTGACCCAGGTATCTCTGCTACTCTTGGCGCTGTGAAAGATGGAACCGCTGGTACGATTGATGGTACAGCGATTGCTTGAACCGCGGGCGCAGCTAACGGGGCCGCGGACCGCATAACCATGGCAGATGGTGCCATGCGTGCGGGTACCGCGACTGAAGGTTGTGCGACCCCTGACCATGCGACCGGGTGCGCCGTGTTGGTGGCGACTGATGGGATCATGTTGGTGGCGGCTGACGGGACCGCAATTGCTGGTTCAGCGGTAGGTGATTGGAACAGCTCCATAGGGTTTACTGTTCCTGGCTGCAGGCGACTCGCGTGGCGTCTGTGTGGCAAGGTGGCCTGTATTCCTTGCAGAGTATTGGTTTCCTCGATGAGTCGCAGTTGCTCCTGTTGGAGGCGCTGTTCCTCACGCGCCAGCCTGGCTCTCTCATCTGCGATTCTCTGGACTTCATCATATAGCCCGATCCTGGTAGCCTCCAATTCTGTCACCCTAGCAGCCGCGTTAACCGCAGATATTGGTGTAAACAACACGCTTCCCTGTGGCGGCGTGACCGCTGCGTTGGGGGTTACCCTTGACCCTGATTCCGCAGGCGCGACTCCAGGTGGGTCTCTCTGTTTGCGACTCCTGAGGCCGCGACTCCTGGCGTCATCGCAGCGGATGCCGCGACTCCTGATGCGTCTAGCGCGGCTTGTTCTGCTGCTTCCGGCGGTGTGGGGGCTAAGCTGCCTGGTGGCATGCCCAGCCCTTCGTCTGCTTCTGTGGTCCTGTAGACCCCTTCCACGTGCCGATCTTCTACAGAGGGCGAGCCACTATCCACAGGGCCTCCGCATAGCCTTTCCTCAAGGACATACTCAATGGATTGGCCTTCTTCGTCTTCGAGAGCAGCGACTCGTGGTTGATAGATTCTTCTTGGTCCACTGTTACCGCGACTCCTTCTTCTGAGTCGCCATGTTGCGATGGATCCTCTGACTCGCCGCCAATGAAGCCGACGAAGACGTTGATGGATCCAAAGGGGATGACGTGGCCGGTCTCCAAGTAATCTGCTTCCGGCCCCCAGCTTGAATCGTCGATGAGGGGTGTGCCATTGACCGTGATGATACGGCCAACAACAAGATCTTCAGCTCCCTTCATGGATCCTGCGCGGAACGTGACGCTCTTGACCGCAGGCCCCACGGTGGGCGCCAACTGTCGTGGGTTTGTCACGTCAGGTGTCATAGATGACTTCGTAGGTGTGGGATTATGCGAGTCAAGCATCTCCGAGCTTGGGATCGCAGGAACAAAGATCAACACAGATTTACCCAGGTTCGGCCCCCTCAATGTGAGGTAAAAGACCTACTTCCTGCCTACCCTAGATTGGTATTGATATGATAATCGAGGTGTTACAATGGAGGCGATCCGATCTGGTACTCGCCGTATGAGCTAGGGTTTGGGGCTTGATAGCTTGACCCGCTCTAAGTCCTGCGAGTCCTCTTTATATACACAGAGGCTCCTAGGTTACAAAAGAAACTTCCCCCTAAGGAATACATCCACGGAGGCCTACTCGGAGACTACTTGGTCTTCACGTCCTCCGGGATATGTCTTCTAGATCTTTCTCCTTATGGCGGTTCAATATTGGGCTTATTCCCAAGTGGGCCTTCGTCCGTGCGAGTAAGTTAAGTCGCACTGGGCCGCGGGTTAATCCAGAAAGTATTCCCCCGACAGCGGCGGCGTCTCTGGAACTTTTCGTGGATAATGGCTCGGGTATTTAGGGTTTTCGCGTCGGGAGGAATAAATAGGTGAAAGGGCGGCGGCTGCAGAGCCACGTGGGCCCCACACCACCCCACGGCGCGGCAGGGGGGCCGCGCGGCCCCATGGTGTGGCTGCCACGTGGCTCCCCTCCGTCTCTCCTTTGGACTCCGTGTTCGTGTTGGAAAAATAGGAGGTTCTGTCCAAGTTTCGTCCAATTCCGAGAATATTTCCAGACTAGCTTTTTTGGAATACAAAAACAGCAGAAAACAGGAACTGGCACTGTGGCATCTTGTTAATAGGTTAGTCCAAGAAAATGCATAAAAATGCTATGAAGTGTATATAAAACATGTAACAATTGGTATAATATCAACATGGAACATCAGAAATTATAGATATGTTTGAGACGTATCAGTTACTATCTCCACAATTGGAGTAACATATATGTGTGGTATCATATAATGCTTTATTTATTAGGCTACAGACTCATTTTATCTTGATGTGTGTGATGTTATAGTAACTAGCTAAGTTACCACAAACAACTCTCTCCTTATTAAATACTCCCTCCGTCCACAAAAGGATGTCTCAACCTAACTCAAATTTGCATGTATCTATACACTAAATCATGTCTAGATGCATGCAAATTTAGACAAAGTTGAGACATCCTTTTATGAACGGAGGGAGTACATGCCACATAAGCAAACTTATTTTAAATGTGTTATATTAGTATCTAAGTTACTCCCACCGTGACCAGTCTCATTGTGCTGACAATGGGAGTATGGCTTGTCCATCCATCCACCAGGATTCGTCGTAAGAATCGACGACGCTGGAGTCAGGAGCCACGCCAGCACGCCAAAAATCACGGCAGGACTCCCTAGTCTCTCCTATCTAAACAGAAGAAAAGTTTGGTTCCTTCGTCTGCCACTACGTTCGGTGTTTTCGTCCAACTCTTCGTCCCACGCGTCCCCTAATCACGCAAGTAAAAAAAAATGTTTTGGTAGTCCAGTCAAGGAAACAACCCCGCATCCTAATCTTCTTCCTCCCGTGCAGCCGCCAATCTGCCTCGGTGCTTCCTGTACACCGCCGCCCGATGCCCGCACCCCCTTGTTCTTCCTCCTCAACCCCACTCCTGATTCACCTTCTTCCGGAAGAGTGAGGGGGCGAGCACCATGAGTTTTTGCGCGACGGGGGACGTGAGGACGAACAGGAGCGGCAGCTTGACATCCATCCAGCACCTGATAGCCATAGTCTGAGCTCCTGTCCGCCACGTGCTGCTGCCGATGGTAGCTCCATCCACCGGTGCCTTCATCGACAATCGTAGCCATCCCGATGTCCCAGGCCAACATCTTCTTCCTCCTTTAGACGGACGCTGATTCCCAAGATCGACTCACCTTCTTGGACAATGCTGTCACACCGCCGTCATGGTCTTTTTCTCCACTTCAGTCGCTGTGGCCAGCAGGACAACCTATGTGATCCCGTTGTTGCAGCCAACAGGAGAGCCATCGACGGTTACTGGGCCTTCTAGGTATATGGTCGCTTCACCTGGTTCCTTGCTTTAGCATTCGTCCCGTCAGGCTTCAACTTGAGTTAAATGCTTGGGAAGATTTCTGAATAGGGAGCTACATCTCCGACTTTTCTAGATTCAGTCAGTTAGTTGTACTAACTAGCCCAGTGAAAATCCTATACAATACCATGTTTTGATGTCTCAAACGGATCAGTATTCTACAACGGCTGATTTGATCGTTTTCTTGATATGCATTAATCACTTTGATATTTAAAATGAACAATCCATTGATCTTTCTGTGATGTTTTGCTTCTATGTAGATTTCAGTATTTTCGAACTACTTATCTTTTGGCAGTTTCTTATTAACAGGTTTCAATTCCCGTTTATTCTGTTTGACCAAAAAAAAGTAACACACATAAACAGTGTCAATTGTTACATAGAAAGTATGTGATACTGTTGTATCAATTGCTCATGTAACTTCCTTTATTTCGTAGATTATGAAAAGATGTAGCAATATGTACTCAAGACATAGTGGTGTAGTTACTTCTGCCAGCTTCATCAATAAAGGTTGCTTTGATCCAAATATTTATATTTGTCAAAATTGCTCTATTGGTGCATTGCTAATTATTTTCCTACCATTTCGACAGTGTATCTAAAATCAAACTAACTTGAATAATGTTGTTCCACGAGTTGAAGCTGATGACAGTTGCATGTCTTGACTGGCTCAAAGGATAGGTCATTGCTCATGTTCAAGGTAAATAATATTGAGCTCTTTTACGGTGATTGGGACGGTACTTGTGGTACCGTCGGGTACCGTCGACTACTATTTTTCTTAACCGATAATTATGACATGAGTTTTTTAGCCGTTGATTAAATCTTGCTGAAGTCCACCAGACTCTGCCAATCAAGTCATGTCCACACACTGATCAAACTACTACGACTGGTCCCCGGCGGAGCTGCCCATGCTCGGCGCGGCCTCCATCGGTGCCGCCAAGCTGCACCTCGCCGCGAGGGGCCTCTCCCTGAGTCCCTGCCCAGCTACTCTGACTCTGCCAAGGTCGCCTACGTGTGCTCCAGGGCACCGGCTGCTGGCGCCTGGTTGACGGGAGGGTATTTGAGGATGATGATGAGTACTTCCCCGGCAACGGCGCCAGAAAAAGAGCTTGATGGCGTGAATCACACGTTCGTTGGGAGACCCCAAGAGGAAGGTATGATGCAGTTCAGCAGCAAGTTTTCCCTCAGAAAGAAACCAAGGTTATCGAACTAGTAGGAGCAGCAACTCTTCAGAAGGTTGTTGGTGGCTCGCGCGGCGCAACACGATCACCAACGTGGAATCTGCACACAACACAATCAAACTACTTTGCCCCACCGAAACAGTGAGGTTGTCAATCTCACCGGCTTGCTGAAAACAAAGGATTAAACGTATGGTGTGGAAAATGAGTATTAAATTGCAGAGAATGAAAAAGGAACAGTTTGCAGTTTGTGGTGGTTTAATCAGTGTAAAAGAATGGACCGGGGTCCACGGTTCACTAGTGGTGTCTCTCCATAAAAGATAACTAACATGTTGGGTGAACAATTTACAGCTGGGCAATTGACAAATAGTGAGTGCATGACAATGCATATATATGACATGATGATTACTATGATATTTAATTGGGCATTACGACATAATACATAGACCGTCATCCAACAGCGTCTATGAATAATAATCCACCGCCGGGTTGTCATCCGAGTCCCCCGTTGGTATTAAGTTGCAAGCAACGGATAATTGCATTAAGTAAAGTGCGTAATGTAAACAAATACATATGACCGTGGACATAGCATTGTTAGGTTATCCCTAGTGGCAACAGCACATCCGCAACCTTAGAAGTTGCTGTCACTCTCCCAGATTACCGGAGGCATGAACCCACTATCTAACATAAATACTCTCTCTTGGAGTTACAAGCATCTGATACCCAATGATGCTATTATGACGGACGCCAGAAAACAGTCTTGATGGCGTGGAGTTACCTGCGTCAAAAGAATATGGGTTAGGTTGAGACTCCAAGTGCAGAGTGTATGTAGTAGTGGAAGACAGTTTTCCCCACGAGGGGTGACTCGAGGGTTTAATATCGAACTCTCGGGGAACCAGTATTTCAGGTGTTATCTCCTTATCCTTCTCTTGAGAACCTGCAACAAAATAAATTGTTTTGTGCCCTCAACCTCACCAAGTGGTTGTCAAGAACAAGGTGTGAGAATGATAATAAAATAAATATGCAAACAGTAGTAAATATGCAATGATGGTAAAATAAATATGCAAGGATGATGGTAGTAATGATAAATGATATTTTTGGGTTTTTTATGATGTATGCAAGATGTAAAAGTATTTTTGTATTTTCGGATTTAATAATGGC
Source organism: Poa pratensis (assembly GCA_947311845.1). NCBI lineage: Eukaryota > Viridiplantae > Streptophyta > Magnoliopsida > Poales > Poaceae > Poa > Poa pratensis. The sequence continues at coordinate 33,154,057 of CAMZMU010000034.1, read as the reverse complement.
AGCAAACAAAAGTGGTGATAAAAGTGTTGGAAAGGTGTTTCTTATGATTAAAAATGGACCGGGGTTCATGGTTTCACAAATGCACTCTCTCTTGATAACGTGGTAGACAATGGAACACTAAAATTAACATGTAAGATGGCAAGACAAGGTTTGACAAGTTATTAATAATATGGGCATCACGTCCTAATATAGAGATCTCAAGTATAAGTTGTTCTCTCTCTTATGCTCCACCAAGATGCGAACTAAATCATAACACCTTAGTAATTAAGATAAATCAGAGCATAGCAATAAGTTCAATGACATGAAGTTAAAATAAGAACATGCTAGATCTAGTCATGGAGGTAGTGGCCAAGGTCACATCCACTCTCCGGTAGCATGGTATTTTTGTTTATCCCTAGTGAGGCAACAAAGTAAGGTAGAAAACCCAAGTGGATCGCAGAACTATCTGTCACGTTCACTGCACTAGCCACCCCCCGTTACTCCAACTAATGCACACGTTCCCCTCACATGCTCTCATAAACATGCTTGATCATGACAAGTAAATAAGAACGGGGTACATAATATGCATCTACTTTCATAACTGAAACAAAACCATTGCAATCTCAAACATGTATTAACTCATAATAAAGATCCACCACAAAGGAATTACATATATGACCGTAATCATGTTCAGCAGCTCATACGGTACTAACTAGTGAAGCTCATAGAGAGGAGAGATACATAAGTTAGTTCCACAAACCCATAGTCCAGGGGTGGACTACTCCCTCTTCATCATGGTGTCAGTGGAGATGTTGTTGGAGGGGAAGGAGACCACACCGGCAGCGCCCAGCCGGAGTTTTCCCCCTCCAATCTTCATCTCCAGGTCTCTGTTTCGTGGTTTCTATGTTTCGGCGGCGCTCCCTTTCGCGAAAGCTCTGGGGGGTCTATATATAGTCGTTTTTAGGTCAAGACGAAGCTTCGGGAAGAAGGATCGACGGCAGCGGAGGCTCGAGGGCCATTTTGGTGGGTCCCACACGGTCAGGGAATCTGGCCACGTGGGCCCACCTCTTTCGGCCTTCTGGTCTCCGTTTCTTCGTTTCCTTTGCGCCTACGTTTCGTTCTTTCCAAAAAAGTGATCCCCGTAAAATCTCAGGTCATTATGACGTGATTTGGTCGCCTGAAACGTAAAAATATAGAAAAAGGGGTTTTCTGACAGTGCAGGGTTAATTCCAGAAAAATGGGGAAATTGTTAATTATCCCCAAAACTCAATATAAATCATGAATATAACCCTTATATGATGCAAATAACATGGAATAACATGTAATAAACTGTAAAGTTCATGTATGCATTTTACATGCATCAGCATCTACTTGGCCAAAGCATCTACGAGTAACGGAAAGCATGCAAGATCTTAAATAACATAGGGCATAGATTGATAATCAACTTGACATAGTATTCAATATTCATCGGATCCCAGCAAACACAACATGTAGCATTACAATAATATGATCTTGATCATGTAGGGCAGCTCACAAGATCTAAACATGAAGGCACAAATTGGAGAGACAACCATCTAGCTACTGCTATGGACCCGTAGTCCAAGGATGAACTACTCAAGCATCACTCCGGAGGCAGGCATGGCGATGTAGAAGCCTCCGGTGACGATTCCCCTCTCCGGCAGGGTGCCGGGAAGAGGTTTTGGACCCTCCCGAGCTAGGGTTGACGGCGGCGGCGTCTCTGGAACTTTTCGTGGATATTGGCTCAGGCCCTTAGGGTTTTCGCGTCGGGTGGAATAAGTAGGCGAAAGGGCGGCGACTGACGACCCCCGAGGGGCCCACACCACCCTAGGGCGCGCCTGGCTCCTTGGCCGCGCCCTAGTGGCGTGTGGGGCCCTGTGGCTCCTCTCCGTTGCTCCTTTGGTTCTTCAGGTGTGTTCTGATAAAATAGGGATCCCCGTGAAGTTTCGTCCAATTCCGAGAATATTTCTAGACTAGCTTTTCTGGAATACAAAAATAGCAGAAAACAGGAACTGGCACTTCGGCATCTTGTTAATAGGTTAGTCCCAAAAAATGTATAAAAGTGATATAAAGTAGATGCAAAACATGTAGCAATTGGTATAAAACAAGCATGGAACATCAAAAATTATAGATACGTTTGAGACGTATCACCGGCGCATGCGCCTCATCCTCCCGGAGGCCGCCAAGGAGAAGTTGATCCTTGTCAAGACCAGTGACTCCCTCGCCCTCCCCTTCAGTGCCGTCACCTTGTGGCACAACGCCGAGGGCTCTTCTGTGGAGATCGTGGTGCTCTTCCTGGGCGACACATCCAAGGGCCATGTAAACGGCAAGTTCACCAACTTCCAGCTCACGGGCTCCTCCGGCATCTTCACCGGCTTCTCCACCGAGTTCGTCGCCCGCGCGTGGGACCTTGACCAGGAATCCGCCGCGCAGATCGTCTCCACGCAGCCCGGCTCCGGCATCATCAAGCTCGCTGCAGGGCACAAGATGCCGGAGCCGTGCGCCGAGGACCGCGAGGGCATGGTGCTCAAGTGCCTCGGGGAGCCGCTGGATGTGGACATCTCCGGAGGGGGCCGCGTCATCGTGCTCAACACGGCCAACCTGCTGCTGGTCAAGGAGTTTGGGCTTGGGGACTGATCTGGTGAGGATCGACGGCCACTCCATGTGCTCACCGGGCTTCTCCCCTGCGACTCCGCGTACGAGGTCACCTATATCGTGAGCAGCAGCGACAACGTGCAGGTGGTTGGCATCGACGACACTCGCATTTTGGAGACACGCGCCGAGGGAGGGTGCCTCTTCATCGTGCCCAGGTTCTTCGTCGTCTCCAAGATTGGAGGTGGGGAATGTGTTTGACTCGTTTCCTGATCGAGATGAGAACATAATCGAACGGTTCGCATTAGTCGGCCACGGAAACCGACCGTTCTAAACATAGAAATATCCGGTAATTGAAAAAATATGTTAATGGTCCCACATAATCTTGGTACCGGTCCCACACAATTTTTGGTACCGCGGTACCGTTGGGTACCGTTACTCTGGTACCGCCTATTATAACAACGTTAGATCGGGGTGGATGGACGGTTATTAAAAATGCCAACCACCGTAAAACTTGTAAAATATATTAAGTTTTTCACTCGCCGAGAGCTCTCCCAGAAGTAAATTGGAGCTTACAAAAATCTTCCTGGTCATTCATCATCTGTTCAAAGTACTTTTGTTTAACCTTTCAAAAGCATGGTAATGAGTCACTTGATCTGATGCTACACAACGATGCTATATAATATTCATTTTTATCCTGATTTTTTCTTCATGTTTTTCTGTACCTAGAGAGGATCTGGTGCATGGGACACCACGACTAAGCTATCCAAAATCGAAGGATATGAAAAAGATTGTGATGTTGTCTTCGTGAAAAATAGAAGTATGAAATCTGATCATCTAGACCCAAGAGTCTCAGATAGAGGTACTTGTTAGTTGTTACACTGAAATCCAAATTATTGTTTTTTAAGTTAGGAATGAGCCAGTTGATCTGATGTTACACAACGACGCCGCCGCCAGCTCGCCCCCTCCCCTTCCCTCCTCCCTCCTCGCCACCGCCACAAGGACGCGGCCGGGCAAAACTCTGCCGGCGGTGGCGGGGAATCTCGCCTCCTCGCGCGGGGCGCCGGCACGGGGCGGCGCATCCGGGCCTGGTGACACGGTGACGGGGGCCGTGGTAAAATAGGGATCCCCGTGAAGTTTCGTCCAATTCTAGGAATATTTCCAGACTAGCTTTTCTAGAATAAAAAAACAGCAGAAAACAGGAACTGGCACTTCGGCATCTTGTTAATAGGTTAGTCCCAAAAAAATGTATAAAAGTGATATAAAGTAGATGCAAAACATGTAGCAATTGGTATAAAACAAGCATGGAACATCAAAAATTATAGATACGTTTGAGACGTATCAGCATCCCCAAGCTTAGTTCATGCTCGTCCTCGAGTAGGTAAACGATAAAAACAAAATAATTTTTGAGGTGACATGCTACCATCATAATCTTGATCATATAATATTGTAAGGCACATGTAAATGAATGAAGTGATCCAAGTCAATGGTCTATAATTTGCTACCAAATAGATAATGAGTAAACAATGAATCACACAAGCTAAACGTCTTCATGAATAGTACTTTCGAGACAAGCATCAAACAGTTTTGCATAAGTGTTAACTCATAAAGCAACAGACTCTAATAAAAGGTATTTAATCAACACAAAGGAAGAATTAAGTTTCAGCATTTGCTTCAACTTTCAACATATTTATCTCATGGATATCGTCAACACAAAGTAGTATAACAAGTCCAATACGTAGCATATAACGCATGTTGGAACAAAGTTGACACTAGTGTTTGCTTGTGGAAGACAGAAAGAATAGAAAAACTGACTCAACATAAAAGTAAAAGAAAGGCCCTTCGCAGAGGGAAGCAGGGATTAAGTCATGTGCTAGAGCTTTTAGGTTTTTGAAAGCATATAGAGATTGCATAAAATATTTGATACTCCTCCCAACCTTGCTAACACAAGCCATGGCTAACCGAATCCTCGGGTGCCTTCCATCAATCACATACCATGGAGGAGTATCTATTTTTGAGAGGTGTTTGTTAATTGTCAACGAATGGTAGTGGGTGAGAACAGTATTCTACCTGTCAAACGGACTTTTAAGAGCGGCTCCCATAAAGGACGTTATTTCTACCAGCAAGTCAGATCATCCCTCTTTCTCTTTGGTTTACACACATGCAGGTATTTCACTGTTTGTCATTGCTTACTGATGAATCAGGGCAAAAGTGTGAAGAGAATTAATGGTTAAAGTTGTAATTAATTGGGACTGGGCACCCCGTTGCCAGCTCTTTTTGCAAAATTAGAGGATAAGCGGATGTATATGCCGCTAGTCCAGGTGTAAAAGTCCATTTGACAAATAGAATAAAGAATAACCACACTAATTCCTCATGAGCTAGTAAACATTGACACAAAAAGGGAATAATAACATTTTGAATAATTTAAAGGTAGCACATGAAAATTTTACTTGGAGTGGCAAGGAAATACCACATATAGGTAGTTATGGTGGACACAAATGGCATGGATTTTGGCTCAAGGATTTGGATGCACGAGAAGCATTCCCTCTCAGTACAGAGTTTAGGCTAGCAAGGTTTATGTAAGCAAACAAGAATATCAACCCGTACACCAAGTTTTATATGACAAACATATTGCAAACGTTATAAGACTTCATACTGTCTTCCTTGTTAACCAAACCCTGTTATTAGAAAATATCTAGACCTTAGAGATACCACCGATGCAAACCAAATTTTCAACAAGCTTTACGGTAGTTCTTCACTAATAGGCTTAACTCATGTGATGCACAAATTTAATCATGATCTACTTGTTAACTCAAAACAATTGACAAGCATCAAGTCATCCAAATTAGTGATCTACAAGATTAAGCAAGTTTTTCCTTATACCAATTATCACATGCAACATTTTCTGAACCAACCAAACGCCAATCAATTTATTTAATCAACTCTACAAAAGAAAGCTAATAGCTCTGACAAGAAATACATGAAAACAAGAGCTAAAACCTGAACAGCGCTAGATATGAATACTCAACAAATATAAGTGAAGAATAGGAGTATTCTCATGAAAAAGCGGAGCGTGTCTCTCTCCCAATCAAGAATGCTAGGGTCCAGTTAAGCTTTATTGAAAATAAAAGTGCAATACTGAAAATAAAAGCACACAGACGCTCCAAGAAAAGCACATATGATGTGAAAGAATTAAAATATAGTTTCACTAGAGATGACCTGATAATTTTGCCGATGAAGAAGGGGATGCCTTGGGCATCCCCAAGCTTAGACGCTTGAGTCTTCTTGAAATATGCTGGGGAGATCCATGGGAGCCTCCCCAAGCTTAAGCTCTTCACTCTTTTTTATCCTATTATATCATCCTTCTCTCTTGACCCTTGAAAATTTCCGTCACATCAAACTCAAAGTAGATCTCATTAGAGGGTTAGTGCATAATAAAAAACTCACATGTTCTATAAAGACGCAATATGACTTGTTACTTTAAACATTAGCTACAGCCACTGATGTTATGTGAAGCTCTTCCACCCAAAGAATTGCACTCAACACTAGTAAAAGAGATAATGCAAAATAAAAAGGCATAATCTGTCTAAAACAGAACAGTCTGCAAACACGAATTTTTTCGAGGCACTTACGACGCTCAGATCGAAAAACTTTGAACTAATGAAAGATTCAGACATTCATAAAGATTACGCACAAAAAATTTCAGATTTAATTATCAATCTGGTGATTTTAGGAATTTCGTACAGTGAACAACAAAAATCTGTTTCTGCGCAGCAATCAAAATTAAGCATCGTCTTAACATTGGAGGCTACTCTTGGCACAACAATGCGAGAAAATAAAGATACAAAGGAGTTGCTACAGAAGTAAACATCCTCCTTGACTCAATAAAAGAAAAATTGCAGAAATAAAAAAATGGGTTGCCTCCCATAAGCGCTTTTCTTTAACGCCTTTTAGCTAGGCACAAAGCATGTATCAAGTATTACCAAATGAAGAAAGGTCTAATTCATCAAAAGCTTCATCAAGAACAGGGTTTGTCACAGTAGGACTTTTCAGTTTACGTAATTCTTGGGAAGAAAATTTAAATAGACCATTATGTGACTCACCCTCAAGCTCATTGAACACGTTATCCATTTTAAACACACCCGTGGGTTTTGGTTTAGAAACTTTTGGCACATACATAAATTTTTGCTCTCTCCCCACAAAAGCCTTTTGCTTTTTAGTTTTAAAAGTAGAACTTATTACATCCATAGCCTCCTCTAATTCACCAATCCTAAGATTTTGATTATCTTGAATAGTACTAGTTTCTAAAACAGCAATTCTTTCATTAATGGTTCCAAGTGATTCATCAACTTTGCTAGTACAATCAAGGAGATTTGGCAATTTTTTCTCTATAGACTCCAATTTCTTTATAACATCTTCCAAGGTAATCTCGTTTTTAATGTTACTAATAGGTGGTGTTCCTACTAGACTCTCAATAATATAACTAGCTTCCAACGCAGAAGTACCAAGAAAGTTACCTCCTGTCAAAGTGTCCAAGACATATCTATACCAGCTAGTTATGCCAACATAAAAATTTCTAAGCAGGATTGATACGTCCATTTCGCATCACTATTTTATAGCATAATTTACTGTTATTCGATGATATATTTCATATTAAGAGGAGTTACTTATGTTATTTTGTCTTATTTTGCATGTTTGATGATCATTGGATAATTAACTGCCGGAGTCAGATTTCAGCTGGAAAAAGCAACGTCAAGGCACTATATTTCTGGAGCACTAAAAATATTTCCGAGAAGACAGATGTTCCTATTTTATCAGAAGATGGACTAAGCCAAAAGGGGAGGCTGAGATGGGCCAGGAGGGGCCCACACCACCCCTGGGCGCGGGGCCCACCTTGGCCGCGCCCTGGCCAGGTGTGGCCCCTGGCCCACCTCAGGCGCTCCCCCTTCGCGTACTTCATCCCCCAGAAACCCTAAGACACGGGGAGTCCGTGAGAAAATATTCCGCCGCCTCCACGAGGCGGAAACCACAGAGAGAGAAAAGCTCTCCGGCAGGGAGAAATCTGCCGGGGAAATTCCTTCCCGGAGGGGGAGATCATCGCCATCCTCATCGTCATCGCGCTGGACTTCATCGGGATCATCATCATCATCATCTCCACCGCCATCACCACCATCACCGCTGCACCATCTCGTTCCGCTGTAACATCTAGGGCTATACTTTGTTTAGTTCATAGGGGAAACTCTCCCGGTGTTAATTACTCCTTGTGGTTGATGCTATTGAGTTTTATCGGTGAATTAAAGTATATGTTCAGATCGTTATCCATCATTATATCACCTCTGATCATGATCCATATGATGTCTCGTGAGTAGTTCGTTTAGTTCTTGAGGACATGGGAGAAGTCACGCTGTTAGTAGTGGAATTATGTTGAGTAATATTTAATGGTTTGATATTTAAGTTGTGGTGTATTCTTCTAGTGGTGTCGTGTGAACGTCGACTACATGACACTTCACCTTTATGGGCCTAGAGGAGTGCATTGTGTATTTGGTTGCTAATTGTGGGGTTGCCGGAGTGACAGAAACCTAAACCCCCGTTAGTATACCGGTGCACAAGGGAGCGTAGGATCTCAGAGTTTAAGGCTGTGGTTAGATTTATCTTAATTACTTTCTTGTAACTGCGGATGCTTGCAAGAGGTATAATCACAAGTATGTATTAGTCCAAGTAAGGGCGGTGCATTAGCATAGGTTCACCCACACAACACTTATCAAAACAATAAAGATTAATCAACTATGTGAAGCGAAAGCACTTGACTAGAATCCCGTGTGTCCTCAAGAACATTTTGTCATCATAAGTAAACCAACCGGCTTGTCCTTTGCTCTAAAAAGGATTGGGCCACTTGCTGCAATTATTATTACTGTCTTTTACTTACTCGCATTTTATTTACCTGCTATATCAAAAACCCCTAAAAACTTGTCTGCTAGCATTTACAGTGAAACCTTTACCGAAACTCCTTGTCAGCACCTTCTGCTCCTCGTTGGGTTCGACACTCTTATTTATCGAAAGTACTACGATACACCCCCTATACTTGTGGGTCATCAAGACTATTTTCTGGCGCCGTTGCCGGGGAGTGAAGCGCTATTGGTAAGTGGAATTGGTAAGGGAAACTTTTACTGTAGGTGCTATTTTTATTTCTGCTTGCTACTTTATTTTATCATGGAGAGATCTCCATTTGAATCCCTGTTTGGAAATACTACTACCACTGCTAAGGTAGTAGAAGAGGAACCACCTGATCAAGTAATTCCATTTAAAATACCTATGAAAATTGTTGAACGAGTTACGAATAACCGCTATGCAGGAGATGGAACTGTCCCTCCTGGGGATCATTTGCTATTTATTCATGAATTATGCGAGTTGTTCAAGTGTGCAGGTATTTCAATGGAAGAGGTCAAGAAGAAATTGTTTTCTATATCGTTGACTGGTAAAGCTGCAAAATGGTATAGGATGCTGAAAAATGGGCGTTCTATTGGCTGGGAGGAGATTGTGCCTCTCTTTTATTCTAAATTTTATCCTCCTAGTGAAATTCATCAAGATCGGAATCATATATATAATTTTTGGCCTCATGATGGAGAAAGTATTGCCCAAGCGTGGGGGAGATTGAAATCATTAATGCTCAAATGCCCCATTCATGAGCTTCCTGGTAATGTTGTTATTGATAACTTCTATGCAAGGCTTTCTCTTCAAGATAAAACTCTATTGGATACCTCTTGTGCTGGATCATTTACGCGTAATAAAGAGGAAGTTAAATGGGACCTTCTTGATCGGATTGAGGAAAATACTGAAGGATGGGAGAACGACAAAGGTAGAGAATCAGGTATAAAGCATGATTACGAATGCATTAAAACTTTTATGAATACTGATAATTTTCGTAATCTCTATGATATGTATGGTCTTGATTCTCAAGTTATTGCAAACTGTTACAAGGCTTTTGCCTCTTATCTTGATGTTCCTAAAGAAAGTTGCAATAAGTATCATTTGCCTTACAAAGATAATACTAATTCTGCCAATATTAAAAACATTGAAGTTCATACAGTTGATCGTATCTTGCCAGAACCTTATATTGAGAAACCACCTTTTCCTGTTAAAATTAGGGAACATTCTATCATAGCTAGTGTGGTTAATAAAAGTGCAAAGAAAGCTTTAGAACCTGCTGAACAAATAGCGGTAGAACCCACAATAGCAATAGTAAAGGATTTGGTAACTGAAAATGTAGAAGGAGGACATATTATCTTTTGTGAAGATGCCTCTAATATTGTTTCACATCCCGTAGAGCTAGGAAAACAAGTGTTCCTGTGCTTTCAGTCAAAATAGGAGAACATTGCTATTATGGTTTATGTGATATTGGTGCAAGTTCTAGCGCTATTCCTTTTGATCTTTATAAAGAAATTATGCATGAAATTGGTCCTTGCGAACTTGAGGAGATTGATGTGGTTATTCAGCTTGCTAATAGAGAAACTATCCCCAATTGGTATTGTGAGAGATGTTGAAGTTTTATGTGGTAAGACTAAATACCCTGCTGATTTTCTAGTACTTGGTTCTGTTGCTAGTAAAGTGTCCCATTATTTTTGGTAGGCCTTTCTTGAATACATGTGGTGCCATTATAGATTGTAAGAAAGAGAAAATTTACACTAAATTTAATGGAGAATCTTATGAGTTTAATTTCTCTAAGTTTGGTAAACAACTTTATGAAACTGAATTACCTAATGAAATTTTCAAGTTGAACAACTTGCTTCTATTGCTGTTGCTCCTAACAATGCCTTGCAGCAATTCATGGAGGAACACGAAAGTGAAGTATTTATGGAGGAGAGGAATGAGATTGACAATGCCTTTCTTCGTCAACCACCAATACTTAAGCATAATTTGCCTGTGGAAGATTTGGGTACCTCAGCGCCTCCTAAGGAAGATCCTGTCTTCGATTTAAAACCGTTACCTGATAATCTTAAGTATGTTTATCTTGATGAAAGGAAAGTATATCCTGCTATTATTAGTTCTAAACTTTCAGGTAATGAAGAAGCAAGGTTATTAGAAGTACTAAAGAAACATCGAGGAGCTATGGGATACACTTTGGATGATTTAAAGGGGATTTCTCCTACTATATGTCAACATGCCATCAACATTGAACCCGATGCAAAACCTGTTGTTGAGCATCAGCGTCGCTTGATCCCTAAGATGAAAGAAGTGGTAAGAAATGAGGTATTAAAACTTCTTGATGCTGGTATAATTTATCCTATTGCTGATAGTAGATGGGTAAGTCCTGTGCATTGTGTCCCTAAGAAAGGAGGAGTTACTGTTGTACCAAATGAAAATGATGAACTTATTCCTCAAAGAGTAGTAGTGGGATATAGGATGTGCATTGATTTTAGAAAGGTCAATAAAGTAACTAAGAAAGATCATTATCCTTTGCCTTTTATTGATCAAATGTTAGAAAGGTTGTCTAAGAAAACCCATTTTTGTTTCCTTGATGGTTATTCTGGATTCTCACAAATTGCTGTTAAAGCACAAGATCAAGAGAAAACAACTTTTACTTGTCCTTATGGAACTTATGCTTATAGACGTATGCCTTTTGGTTTGTGTAATGCTCCTGCTACGTTCCAAAGATGCATGTCTGCTATTTTTCATGGTTTTTGTGAAGAAATTGTGGAAGTATTCATGGACGATTTTTCCGTCTACGGAACTTCCTTTGATAATTGCTTGCACAATCTTGATAAAGTTTTGCAGAGATGTGAGGAGAAATCTTGTTCTTAATTGGGAGAAATGTCATTTCATGGTTAATGAAGGAATTGTCCTAGGGCACAAAATTTCTGAAAGAGGTATTGAAGTGGACAGAGCTAAGTTGAAGCAATCGAGAAAATGCCCTGTCCAAGGGATGTGAAAGGTATCCGTAGTATTCTCGGTCATGCCGGTTTTTATAGGAGGTTTATTAAAGATTTTCTAAAATTTCAAAACCCCTCACTAATCTTCTTCAAAAAGATGTACCTTTTGTTTTTGATGATGATTGCAAGGAAGCTTTTGAAACTCTAAAAAAGGCTTTAATCACAGCTCCTGTTGTTCAACCTCCTGATTGGACTTTACCTTTTGAAATAATGTGTGATGCTAGTGATTTTGCTGTAGGAGCTGTTCTTGGACAGCGGGTAGACAAGAAGTTAAATGTTATTCATTATGCTAGTAAAACACTTGATGCCGCTCAAAAGAATTATGCTACTACTGAAAAGGAATTTTTAGCAGTTGTTTTTGCTTGTGATAAATTTAGACCTTATATTGTTGATTCAAAAGTTACTATTCACACTGATCATGCTGCTATTAGATACCTTATGGAAAAGAAAGATGCTAAGCCTAGGTCATAAGATGGGTACTTTTACTGCAAGAATTTGATTTACATATCGTAGATAGGAAAGGTGCTGAAAATCCTGTTGCTGATAATTTGTCTAGATTAGAAAACATTTCAGATGATCCTATACCTGTTAATGATAGTTTTCCAAATGAACAATTGGCTGCGATAAAGGTAAGCTCACGCGAAAGTCCTTGGTATGCTGATTATGCTAATTTTATTGTTGCCAAGTATTTGCCTCCGACCTTTACAGCTCAGCAAAGAAGAAAGTTCTTTTATGATTTGAGGCATTATTTTTGGGATGACCCACATTTGTATAAAGAAGGAGTAGATGGCATTATGCGAAGATGTGTTCCTGAGTATGAACAGAAAGAAATATTGAGCAAATGCCATGGAAGTGCTTATGGAGGACATCACGCTGGAGATAGAACTGCGCAAAAGGTTCTACAATCAGGTTTTTATTGGCCTACCCTTTTTAGAGATGCTAGAAAATTTGTTTTATCATGTGATGAATGTCAAAGAGTAGGTAACATTAGTAGACGTAATGAAATGCCTATGAATTATTCTCTTGTTATTGAACCTTTCGACTGTTGGGGATTTGACTTTATGGGTCCTTTTCCTTCCTCAAATGGTTATACTCACATACTTGTTGCTGTTGATTATGTTACTAAATGGGTAGAAGCTATACCAACTTCTAGTGCTGATGGTGAGACATCATTAAAAATGCTTAAAGATATTATCTTCCCTAGGTTTGGTGTGCCTAGATATCTCATGACTGATGGGGTTCTCATTTTATTCATGGTGCTTTTAGAAAAACTTAGCTAAGTATGATGTTAATCATAGAATTGCTTCACCATATCATCCCAAACAAGTGGTCAAGTAGAATTGTCAAATAGAGAGATTAAGTCTATTTTGCAAAAGACTGTTAATAAATCTAGAAAAAATTGGTCTAAAAAGCTTAACGATGCTTTGTGGGCTTATAGAACTGCTTATAAAAATCCTATGGGAATGTCTCCTTACAAAATGGTTTATGGAAAAGCTTGTCATTTGCCTTTAGAATTAGAACATAAAGCCTATTGGGCGGTGAAAGAACTTAATAGAGATTTTAAACTTGCCGGTAAAAAGAGATTGCTTAATTTGAATTCTTTAGATGAATGGAGAAATGCAGCTTATGAAAATGCTAGGCTCTTTAAAGAGAAAGTTAAGCAATGGCATGATAGAAGAATTCTTAAGAGAGAATTTAACGTAGGTGAAAAAGTTTTATTGTATAGGTCTCGTCTCAGATTTTTTGCAGGAAAATTACTTTCAAAATGGGAAGGACCTTATATCATTGAGGAGGTCTATCGCTCAGGTGCGATTAAAATCAATTCACTAGATGGGGACAGACCACAAGTGGTTAATGGTCAAAGACTCAAGCATTACATTTCTGGAGATTCTTATAATGAAGATGTTGATCTTATCAAAGTGGTAACTCCAGAGGATTTTATAAAAAGTCAAATTCAGACAACTGCAAAAGCTGATTTGGAATAGGTAACAGTTTCGGTAAGAAAAAGTTCGCGATTTACTTTTCAACCTAAATATTTATTGTTTTTATATAATATGGAAAATTATGAGTCGGAAAAGGGTAGGAAACGGTGCCCGAGGGCACCACACCACCCCTGGGCGCGGGCCCCACCCTGGCCGCGCCGTGGGTGCGTGTGGGCACCTCGGAGCCCGTCTCCGACCCCGTTTCGTCCTGTACCTTCCTTTTGTCGTAAAACTTTTTGCTATATAATCACCCGGATCTCCCGAGGTCCGTATATCGTGTTTTCGTCGAGTTTTGTTTTCGAGCTGTTTCTGCCAGGTTTAGCTCCAGGATTAGAAGATGTCTTCATCCGGGGCTCCGAAGGATACCTTCTTCAAGAACGTCGTCAACCCATACATCAATGAGCTAAGCAGCACCCTCAAGAGATGCGGCTTGTGGATGGAGTCCTTGTTCGAGAAGATGTCAAGGGACCCAAGGTTGAAGGGGACATGAAGGCTAGGCTAGAAGAAGTAGAGCATGAAGTTTTCCGGTACCAGAAGATGATAGAGCGCGGAGTGGAGATCAACCACAAGATCATTAATGAGCTTATTGATGAACACAAGAAGGAGACTGATAAGCTGTGGGATAACATCTTCGCACTTAGTAAAACTACATCCAAGTTACAAGGGCAAATTTACGATCTTCAAAACCAAAACTGTGAGTATGAAGCTAGGTTCAAACGCATAAGCTCAGCTGCTAGTTTCAGGTTCTTGGAAACCAAATCCTCTTTCGTTGATGGGGAGCCTCTGCCTTGGAAATTTGATGACGAGGAGTCTTCTTCACCACCAAGAGATCAAGCCTAAATCGTCGAGGGGTAATGGCACTCCCTTGGCTTGTTCCAAGCTTGGGGGAGTGCCCAGTATCATCTTTATCCTTTCGTTTTTATAATTTCGTGGTCATATCATGAGTAGAGAAGTTATCTTATAAGATGGTTTGCGATGTGGAGTGTCAATCCTTTAGTTATCCATGTATCCGTTGGTTTGAGTGTGTCTTGTTCAGAATATTAATGAGAAGTTCCACCTTTACTTTCGGTACATTTTATTTTAGCCTGCAATCTTCTTTATGTGCTGATCTTGCCATTAGTATTGACGCCACTTTTGGGTACATTAAGTAAATTATATTAGTTGTGGCAAACTTAGTATTGGTCATTAGTAGCAATACCATGAAAACTTAAGTAGAAGGAGGGAATTACATGCAAAAATATTATCCCTTTATCTTTCTTTCTTGCTAGCCAATAAGATTAGTATTCTTTGAGTTAAAACATTTGTGCTTACAGGGAAGATAGCATGGTTGCTTCTATTATACATATATTTGTGTGTATCCCCCAACTTTTATGCTTGCTACATGACCTTGCTAGCCTTAACCACCGTACTGAGAGGGAATGCTTCTCGTGCATCCAAATCCTTGAACCAAACCCATGCCATTTGTGTCCACCATAACTTCCTATATGTGGTATTTCTTTGCCACTCCAAGTAAATTTTTCATGTGCTACCTTTAAATTATTCAAAATGTTATTATTCCCTTTTGTGTCAATGTTTACTAGCTCATGAGGAAGTAGTGTGGTTATCCTTTATTCTACTTGTCAAACAGACTTTACACCTGGACTAGTGGCATATACATCCGCTTATCCAATAACTTGCAAAAAGAGCTGGCAACGGGTGCCCAGTCCCAATTAATTACAACTTTAACAATTAATTCTCTTCACACTTTTGCCCTGATTCATCAGTAAGCAATGACAAACAGTGAAATACTGAATGTGTGTAAACCAAAGAGAAAGAGGGATGATCTGCCTTGCTGGTAGAAATAACGTCCTTCATGGGAGCCGCTCTTAAAAGTCTGTTTGACAGGGAGAATACTGTTTTCACCCGCTACCATTCGTTGACAATTAACAAACACCCCTTAAAACTTAATTTTTGCTCTCTATATGATTTCAAAAACTTAAAAGCTCTAGCACATGACTTAATCCCTGCTTCCCTCTGCGAAGGGCCTTTCTTTTACTTTTCATGTTGAGTCAGTACACCTATTTCCTTCTTCTTGAGCAAGCATTTGAGTTGTTGTGATTCAACCATATATATCATTAATATTGTCAATCATGTTCTTTATCCTTTCTTGTCTTAGCACAAATACTTTTGCCTCTAAGAATATAGCTTTGCAAGTTATCAATGACTGTAAAGAAGGTGTGATAATTGAGTGTGGAAATTCTGCAATATAAGCTCTAATATAAAGACTCCTTTCGAAAGATAAGTATTGATTGCTTATTGTTCTATGACCAAGAATGAAGTGTGCCATTACTAATCTATAATTTCCTTCGTGTATTTTTATTGTGGTTGTTTCACTACTCATGTTCAAGTTAGGTTATATGAAGAGTAGTTGCTGTTTAAAATGAGTGTGTTGTTTAGTAATTACTGATGCTTCTTGTCCGTATTCTTTATTATCGACGCTTCACTCCATAAACTTTTGTTCTAGTTTACTGAGCTCAGCTTTCGCTTGGGGACAAGCGAGGTCTAAGCTTGGGGGGTTGATACGTCCATTTCGCATCACTATTTTATAGCATAATTTACTGTTATTCAATGATATATTTCATATTAAGAGGAGTTACTTATGTTATTTTGTCTTATTTTGCATGTTTGATGATCATTGGATAATTAACTGCCGGAGTCAGATTTCAGCTGGAAAAAGCAACGTCAAGGCACTATATTTCTGGAGCACTAAAAATATTTCCGAGAAGACAGATGTTCCTATTTTATCAGAAGATGGACTAAGCCAAAAGGGGAGGCTGAGATGGGCCAGGAGGGGCCCACACCACCCCTGGGCGGGGGCCCACCTTGGCCGCGCCCTGGCCAGGTGTGGTGCCCCTGGCCCACCTCAGGCGCTCCCCCTTCGCGTACTTCATCCCCCAGAAACCCTAAGACACGGGGAGTCCGTGAGAAAATATTCCGCCGCCTCCACGAGGCGGAAACCACAGAGAGAGAAAAGCTCTCCGGCAGGGAGAAATCTGCCGGGGAAATTCCTTCCCGGAGGGGGAGATCATCGCCATCCTCATCGTCATCGCGCTGGACTTCATCGGGATCATCATCATCATCATCTCCACCGCCATCACCACCATCACCGCTGCACCATCTCGTTCCGCTGTAACATCTAGGGCTATACTTTGTTTAGTTCATAGGGGAAACTCTCCCGGTGTTAATTACTCCTTGTGGTTGATGCTATTGAGTTTTATCGGTGAATTAAAGTATATGTTCAGATCGTTATCCATCATTATATCACCTCTGATCATGATCCATATGATGTCTCGTGAGTAGTTCGTTTAGTTCTTGAGGACATGGGAGAAGTCACGCTGTTAGTAGTGGAATTATGTTGAGTAATATTTAATGGTTTGATATTTAAGTTGTGGTGTTATTCTTCTAGTGGTGTCGTGTGAACGTCGACTACATGACACTTCACCTTTATGGGCCTAGAGGAGTGCATTGTGTATTTGGTTGCTAATTGTGGGGTTGCCGGAGTGACAGAAACCTAAACCCCCGTTAGTATACCGGTGCACAAGGGAGCGTAGGATCTCAGAGTTTAAGGCTGTGGTTAGATTTATCTTAATTACTTTCTTGTAACTGCGGATGCTTGCAAGAGGTATAATCACAAGTATGTATTAGTCCAAGTAAGGGCGGTGCATTAGCATAGGTTCACCCACACAACACTTATCAAAACAATAAAGATTAATCAACTATGTGAAGCGAAAGCACTTGACTAGAATCCCGTGTGTCCTCAAGAACATTTTGTCATCATAAGTAAACCAACCGGCTTGTCCTTTGCTCTAAAAAGGATTGGGCCACTTGCTGCAATTATTATTACTGTCTTTTACTTACTCGCATTTTATTTACCTGCTATATCAAAAACCCCTAAAAACTTGTCTGCTAGCATTTACAGTGAAACCTTTACCGAAACTCCTTGTCAGCACCTTCTGCTCCTCGTTGGGTTCGACACTCTTATTTATCGAAAGTACTACGATACACCCCCTATACTTGTGGGTCATCAAGGATCATAGTGGAATATTTTTTAGTACACCTACGATGAGCATCGCTGATTCTATACCAAGCATCTTTCGAACTTTCTCCACTTTGTTGCTTAAATCGAACCTCAACTTCAGGAACCGAAACATGATGAGCCGAACCAGACATGATAACTAACAGAAAACAAAACTGAAAATAAACTAAATGCAAGTAACTAATTTTTTTTGTGTTTTTGATAATTAAAACCAAACAAGATAAAATAAAATAAACTAAGCAAGACAAAAACAAAGTAAAGAGATTGGAAGCGTGAAACTCCCCTTGCAGAAGACTGCTGTCTCCCCGGCAACGGCGCCAGAAAAAGATGCTGGCGCCTGGTTGACGGGAGAGTATTTGAGGATGATGATGAGTACTTCCCCGGCAACGGCGCCAGAAAAAGAGCTTGATGGCGTGAATCACACGTTCGTTGGAGACCCCAAGAGGAAGGTATGATGCAGTTCAGCAGCAAGTTTTCCCTCAGAAAGAAACCAAGGTTATCGAACCTGTAGGAGCAGCAACTCTTCAGAAGGTTGTTGGTGGCTCGCGGCGCAACACGATCACCAACGTGGAATCTGCACACAACACAATCAAACTATTTTGCCCAAACGAAACAGTGAGGTTGTCAATCTCACCGGCTTGCTGAAAACAAAGGATTAAATGTATGGTGTGGAAAATGAGTATTAAATTGCAGAGAATGAAAAAGGAACAGTTTGCAGTTTGTGGTGGTTTAATCAGTGTAAAAGAATGGACCGGGTCCACAGTTCACTAGTGGTGTCTCTCCATAAAAGATAACTAACATGTTGGGTGAACAAATTACAGCTGGGCAATTGACAAATAGTGAGCGCATGACAATGCATATATATGACATGATGATTACTATGATATTTAATTGGGCATTACGACATAATACATAGACCGTCATCCAACAGCGTCTATGACTAATAATCCACCGCCGGGTTGTCATCCGAGTCCCCGTTGGTATTAAGTTGCAAGCAACGGATAATTGCATTAAGTAAAGTGCGTAATGTAAACAAATACATATGACCCTGGACATAGCATTGTTAGGTTATCCCTAGTGGCAACAACACATCCGCAACCTAAGAAGTTGCTATCACTCTCCCAGATTACGGGAGGCATGAACCCACTATCTAGCATAAATACTCTCTCTTGGAGTTACAAGCATCTACTTGGCCAAAGCATCTACGAGTAACGGAAAGCATGCAAGATCTTAAATAACATAGGGCATAGATTGATAATCAACTTGACATAGTATTCAATATTCATCGATCCCAGCAAACACAACATGTAGCATTACAATAATATGATCTTGATCATGTAGGGCAGCTCACAAGATCTAAACATGATGGCACAAATTGGAGAGACAACCATCTAGCTACAGCTATGGACCCATAGTCCAAGGATGAACTACTCACGCATCACTCCGGAGGCAGGCATGGCGATGTAGAAGCCTCCGGTGACGATTCCCCTCTCCGGCAGGGTGCCGGAAGAGGTTCTGGACCCTCCTGAGCTTGGGTTGACGGCGGCGGCGTCTCTGGAACTTTTCGTGGATATTGGCTCAGGCCCTTAGGGTTTTCGCGTCGGGGGGAATAAGTAGGCGAAAGGGCGGCGGCTGACGACCCCCGAGGGGCCCACACCACCCTAGGGCGCGCCTGGCTCCTTGGCCGCGCCCTAGTGGCGTGTGGGGCCCCTGTGGCTCCTCTCCGTTGCTCCTTTGGTACTTCAGGTGTGTTCTGATAAAATAGGGATCCCCGTGAAGTTTCGTCCAATTCCGAGAATATTTCCAGACTAGATTTTCTGGAATACAAAAACAGCAGAAAACAGGAACTGTCACTTCGGCATGTTGTTAATAGGTTAGTCCCAAAAAATGTATAAAAGTGATATAAAGTAGATGCAAAACATGTAGCAATTGGTATAAAACAAGCATGGAACATCAAAAATTATAGATACGTTTGAGACGTATCACCGGCGCATGCGCCTCATCCTCCCGGAGGCCGCCAAGGAGAAGTTGATCCTTGTCAAGACCAGTGACTCCCTCGCCCTCCCCTTCAGCGCCGTCACCTTGTGGCACAACGCCGAGGGCTCTTCTGCGGAGATCGTGGTGCTCTTCCTGGGCGACACATCCAAGGGCACGTAAATGGCAAGTTCACCAACTTCCAGCTCACGGGCTCCTCCGGCATCTTCACCGGCTTCTCCACCGAGTTGGTCGCCCGCGCGTGGGACCTCGACCAGGAATCCGCCGCGCAGATCGTCTCCACGCAGCCCGGCTCCGGCATCATCAAGCTCGCTGCAGGGTACAAGATGCCGGAGCCATGCGCCGAGGACCGCGAGGGCATGGTGCTCAAGTGCCTCGGGGCGCCGCTGGACGTGGACATCTCCGGAGGGGGCCGCGTCGTCGTGCTCAACACGGCCAACCTGCTGCTGGTCAAGGAGTTTGGGCTTGGGACTGATCTGGTGAGGATCGACGGCCACTCCATGTGCTCACCGGGCTTCTCCCCTGCGACTCCGCGTACCAGGTCACCTATATCGTGAGCAGCAGCGACAACGTGCAGGTGGTTGGCATCGACGACACTCGCATTTTGGAGACACGCGTCGAGGGAGGGTGCCTCTTCATCGTGCCCAGGTTCTTCGTCGTCTCCAAGATCGGAGGTGGGGAATGTGTTTGACTCGTTTCCTGATCGAGATGAGAACATAATCGAACGGTTCGCATTAGTCGGCCACGGAAGCCGACCGTTCTAAACATAGAAATATCCGGTAATTGAAAAAATATGTTAATGGTCCCACATAATCTTGGTACCGGTCCCACACAATTTTTGGTACCGCGGTACCGTTGGGTACCGTTACTCTAGTACCACCTATTATAACAGCGTTAGATCGGGGTGGATGGACGGTTATTAAAAATGCCAACCACCGTAAAACTTGTAAAATATATTAAGTTTTTCACTCACCGAGAGCTCTCCCAGAAGTAAATTGGAGCTTACAAAAATCTTCCTGGTCATTCATCATCTGTTCAAAGTATTTTTGTTTAACCTTTCAAAAGCATGGTAATGAGTCACTTGATCTGATGCTACACAACGATGCTATATAATATTAATTTTTATCCTGACTTTTCTTCATGTTTTTCTGTACCTAGAGAGGATCTGGTGCATGGGACACCACGACTAAGCTATCCAAAGTCGAAGGATATGAAAAAGATTGTGATGTTGTCTTCGTGAAAAATAGAAGGATGAAATCTGATCATCTGGACCCAAGAGTCTCAGATAGAGGTACTTGTTAGTTGTTACACTGAAATCCAAATTATTGTTTTTTAAGTTAGGAATGAGCCAGTTGATCTGATGTTACACAACGACGTCGCCGCCAGCTCGCCCCCTCCCCTTCCCTCCTCCCTCCTCGCCACCGCCACAAGGACGCGGCCGGGCAAAACTCTGCCGGCGTCGGCGGCGGCGGGGAGTCTCGCCTCCTCGCGCGGGGACGCCGGCACGGGCGGCGCATCCGGGCCGGGTGACACGGTGATGGGGGCCGTGGTGGCGCGGCGGAGCTTCTCTCTGGAGTTCGGTGGCGGGCCAGGCTACGTGGTGGTGGGGCGTGGCCGTGGTGGCCGGTGGCAACGGGCTCTGCCCAGATCTGCTCCGGCGACGGCGGTCGGCGCGGGCTGAGGACTGCGTGGGCCCTCTGGGCGTGGTGGTGCTGCGGGAGTGCGTGGTGGGCGTCGAGGCCTGTGAGTTGAGGTCGAGGTGTGGCGGCGTCGTTTCGGTGGCGCGACGGAGGCACGGGTGCCCGCTGGAACCACGGGCCTGCGGCTTTGACCCGGTCGGCCCATCTCTCTCCACCCACCCCTCCTGGCCGTCGCTGGTGGAGGTCGCCGTGCGAGCAAGGGCGAGAAGTGGGCTGCTCTGCCGTGCCCCGGCGGTTCCTGGTGGCGGCCATTGCGGTGGCTGGCCCATCGGTTGGTGCATCCCTGCTCCACCTTCAACGTTCGAGGATTCGTCCCCCTGTGCTGGTAGTCCTCTAGAGCGACTTGCTACCGTCCCTAGGCTGCCCCTGCTTCGGTGGTTTTCGGGGGTCATTGCTCATGGGTCAGGGCGAAATCCCTGTGCAGCGACGGCCTGCACTGTCAACGGTGACGCCCGAGGGTGCCGCTTCCTTCTTGGAGGCATTGGCTGATACGTCTCAAACGTATCTATAATTTCTGATGTTCCATGTTGATATTATACCAATTGTTACATTTTTTATATACACTTCATAGCATTTTTATGCATTTTCTGGGACTAACCTATTATCAAGATGCCACAGTGCCAGTTCCTGTTTTCTGCTGTTTTTGTATTCCAGAAAAGCTAGTCTGGAAATATTCTCGGAATTGGACGAAACTTGGACAAAACCTCCTATTTTTCCAACACGAACACGGAGTCCAGAGGAGAGACGGAGGGGAGCCACGTGGCACCCACACCATGGGGTCGCGCGGCACCCCCTGCCGCGCCGTGGGGTGGTGTGGGGCCCTCGTGGCTATGCAGCCGCCGCCCTTTCGACTATTTATTCCTCCCAACGCGAAAACCCTAAATACCCGAGCCATTATCCACGAAAAGTTCCAGAGACGCCGCCGCCGTCAACCCTAGCTCGGGAGGGTTCAGAAGCTCTTCCCGGCACCCTGCCGGAGAGGGGAATCATCGCCGGAGGGCTCTACATCACCATGCCTGCCTCCGGATTGATGCGTGAGTAGTTCATCCTTGGACTACGGGTCCATGGCAGTAGCTAGATGGTTGTCTCTCCACTTTATGCTATCATGTTTAGATCTTGTGAGCTGCCTATCATGATCAAGATCATCTTATTGTAATGCTACATGTTGTGTTTGCTGGGATCCGATGAATATTTAATACTATGTCAAGTTGATTATCAATCTATCTTACATGTTATTTATGATCTTGCATGCTTTCCGTTACTAGTAGATGCTTTGGCCAAGTAGATGCTTGTAACTCCAAGAGTGAGTATTTATGCTAGATAGTGGGTTCATGCCTCCGGTAATCTGGGAGACAGACAGCAACTTTTAAGAATGTGGATGTGCTGTTGCCACTAGGGATAAAATAACCGATGCTTAGCTTAAGGGTGCGCTGTTAGGTCTAATGCATTTGTTTACATTACGCGCATTACTTAATGCGATTATCCGTTGCTTGCAACTTAATACCAACGGGGAACTCGGTATGACAACCTGGCGGTGGATTATTAGTCATAGACGCTGTTGGATAACGGTCTATGTATTTTGTCGTAATGCCCACATGAATATCATAGTAATCATCATGTCATATATATGCATTGTCATGCGCTCAATATTTTGTCAATTGCCCAGCTGTAATTTGTTCACCCATCATGTTAGTTATCTTTTATGGAGAGACACCACTAGTGAACTGTGGACCCCGGTCCATTCTTTTACACTGATAATACAACCAACTGCAAACATTGTTCCTTTTCATTCTCTGCAATTTACTACTGTTTTCCACACCATACGTTTAATCCTTTGTTTTCAGCAAGCCGGTGAGATTGACAACCTCACTGTTTCGTTGGGGCAAAGTAGTTTGATTGTGTTGTGTGCAAATTCCACGTTGGTGATCGTAAACGGCGCCACCAACAACCTTCAGAAGTGATTTCTTGCTCCTACTGGTTCGATTAAACCTTGGTTTCATACTGAGGGAAAACTGCTGCCACACTGCATCATACCTTCCTCTTGGGGTCTCCCAACGAACGTGTGATCCACGCAATCAAGCATATTTTCTGGCGCCGTTGCCGGGGAACAAGAGGATTTCTGCAAGGGGAGTTTCACGCTTCCAATCTCTTTACTTTGTTATTGTCTTGCTTAGTTTATTTTTATTTAGTCTTGTTTGCTTTATTTATCAAAAACACAAAAAATTAGTTACTTTTATTTTCAAGTTGTTATCTTTCTGTTTTGTTTTAATTTTGCTAAAATGAGTACCTCTGAGAACACTAAGTTGTGTGATTTCACTAGCATGAACAACAATGATTTCATTAGTACACCTATTGCTCCACCTGCTTCTAACGCAGAATTCTATGAAATTAAACCTACACTTTTAAATCTTGTTATGAAGGAGCAATTCTCTGGTGTTAGTACTGATGATGCTGCTGCTCCTTAATAATTTTGTTGAACTTTGTGAGATGCAAAAGTATAAGGATGTAGATGGTGATATTATTAAACTGAAACTTTTTCCTTTCTCTTTGAGAGGACGTGCTAAAGAATGGTTGCTATCTTTGACTAGAAATAGTATTGATTCATGGACTAAATGCAAAAATGCTTTCATAGGAAAATATTATCCTCCTGCTAAGATTATATCTTTGAGAAGTAGCATTATGAATTTCAAACAATTTGATAATGAACATGTTGCTCAAGCTTGGGAGAGAATGAAATCATTGGTAAATAATTGTCCCACCCATGGACTGACTGCTTGGATGATCATCCAAACCTTTTATGCAGGACTAATTTTTCTTCAAGAAACCTATTGGATTCGGCCTCTGGAGGTACCTTTATGTCCATCACTTTGGGTGCTGCAACAAAGCTTCTTGATGATATGATGATAAATTATTATGAATGGCATACCGAAAGAGCTCCACAAGGTAAGAAGGTAAATTCTGTTGAAGAAACCTCTTCCTTGAGTGATAAGATTGATACTATTATGTCTATGCTTACAAATGGAAAGATGCATGTTGATCCAAATAATGTTCCTTTAGCTTCTTTGGTTGCTCAAGAAGAGCATGTTGATGTGAACTTCATTAAAAATAATAACTTCAACAACATGCTTATAGGAATAATTTTGGTAATAACAATTATAAGCCCTATCCTTTTAATAGTGGCAATGGTTATGCTAATTCTTATGGTAGATCTGGAATCTAGTGAGGAAAGGATGTTAGAAGTTGAAAAGGCTACTAAGAACTTTATGCAATCGCAATATGAGCAAAACCAATTGTTTACTAAAACTATGAATGAACAATCTGCTATGTTGAAGAATATAGGACATCAACTTGAGAACTTAAATAGGGAAATTTCTGGTTTGCAGATTAAGATTTCTAATGCTGAAACTTGCATTTCATCCATGTCTGAAGCACAAGCTTCTTTGATTACAATACCTTTGCTACTGCCAATGCTATACAAGTTAAAATTGATAATAATGTGAGGATGTTAGCTGATTTACATGCTAGGTGGGCAAGAGAGGATGAAATTGCTAAAAAGAATAGTATTGCTAGAGTTTATACTATTACTACTACTGAAAATGCTATAAACTCAAGTGTTAACAAACCTCCTACTATCAATGGTAAAGTAATTGGTGTTGGCAATGTCTCTACTTATGTTGCAAAACGTTTAAAATTGCCTGAAAACACTGAAACTGTTCCTGATAAAAGTGCTAAAATTTTCGAGATGTGGGAGACAATGGTCCCATTACTTTTGATAATAATGACTTTGATTTTGATGGTTGCAATATTTCTGAAGTAATTAAGTTCTTGCAAAAGCTAGCTAGAAGTCCTAATGCTAGTGCTATAAACATGGCTTTTACTAAACATATTACTAATGCTCTCATGCAAGTTAGGGAAGAGAAATTAAAACATGAAGCTTCTATCCCTAGGAAGTTAGAAGATGGTTGGGAGCCCATCATTAAAATGAGGGTGAATGATTTTGATTGCAATGCTTTATGTTATCTTGGTGCTAGCATTTCTGTTATGCCTAAGAAACTCTATGATATGCTTGATTTAGCACCTTTGGAACACTGTTATTTGGATGTTCACCTTGCTGATAATACTATAAAGAAACCTTTGGGGAGAGTTGATGATGTTTTTTAATGGTTAACAATAACCTTGTCCCCGTTGATTTTGTTGTTTTGGATATTGAATGCAATGCTTCTTGTCCTATTGTTTTGGGAAGACCTTTTCTTAGAACTGTTGGTGCTATTATTGATATGAGAGAGGGGAATATTAAATATCAATTCCCACTCAAGAAAGGTATGGAACACTTCCCTAGAAAGAAGATGAAGTTACCTTTTGATTCTATTGTTAGAGCAAATTATTTTGTTGATGCTTCATCACTTGAAAACACTTGATTCTTACTTTCGCGCCTAGCTGAAAGGCGTTAAAGAAAAGCGCTTATGGGAGACAACCCATTATTTATTTCTGCAATTTTTTTTTTTTTTGAGTCAAGGAGTTGTTTACTTCTGTAACAATTCCTTTGTATCTTTATTTTATCGCATTGTTGTGCCAAGTATTGCCTCTAATAGGAAGATGATGCTAGATTTGGATTTCTGCGCAGGAACAGATTTCTGCTGTTCACCGTTTTAATTCTTAAAATCACAGAAAAATTATTTAAATCTGCAAATTTTTGTGCGTGATCCTCATATATGTACGCATCTTTCGTTAGTTTAAAGTTTTTCGATCTGAGCAACGTAAGTGCCTCGAAAAAATTCGTCTTTGCGGACTGTTCTGTTTAGACAGATTCTGTCTTTTATTTTTCGCATTCTCTCTTTTACTAGTGTTGAGTGGAATTCTTTTTTAGGGTGAAGAGCTTCACATAACATCAGTGGCAGTAGCTAATGTTAAAAGTAACGGTCATGTTTGTGTCCTTATAGAACATGTGAGTTTTTGATTGTGCACTAACCCTCTAATGAGAATTACTTTGAGTTTGGTGTGGCGGAAGTTTTCAAGGGTCAAGAGAGATGGATGATATAATGTGATCAAGAAGAGTGAAGAGCTTAAGCTTGGGGATGCTCCCATGGATCACCCCAGCATATTTCAAGAAGACTCAAGCGTCTAAGCTTGGGGATGCCCAAGGCATCCCCTTCTTCATCAGCAACTTATCAGGTCATCTCTAGTGAAACTATATTTTAATTCTTTCACATCATATGTGCTTTACTTGGAGCGTCTGTGTGCTTTTATTTTCAGTATTTTATTTTTCTTATGGTCAACTTGATTGGACCCCAACATTCTTGATTGGGAGAGAGACACGCTCCGCTTTTTCATATGAATACTCCTATTCTTCACTTATACTTGTTGAGTATTCTTATCTAGCTATTGCTATGCTTTTAGCTCCTGTTTTGCATGCATCTCTTATTCAGAGCTGTTAGTTCTTTTAAAGAAAGTACTCTCTTGCTTCACTTATAATTGTTTGGAGAGTTTATGTTGAAATAAATTGATTGGTGTTTGGTTGGAACAGAAAATGTTGCATGTGGTAGATGGTATAATGGAAAAAGCTTACATATTCTTGTAGATCACTGTATTGGATAATTTGATACTTGTCAATTGTTTTGAGTTATCAAGTAGTTCATGTTTAAGCTTTTGTATCATGTAGTTAAAACCTATTAATGAAAACTACCGTAAAGCTCGTTGAAATTTGGTTTGCATGATTGGTATCTCTAAGGTCTAGATATTTTCTAGTAAAAGGGTTTGGTTAACAAGGAAGACAGTGTAGAGTCTTATAATGCTTGCAATATGTTTTCATATAAGTCTTGCTGTGTCGGTTGATATCCTGTGTTTGCTTCAAATAACCTTGCTAGCCTAAACTCTGTACTGAGAGGGAATGCTTCTCGTGCATCCAAAACCTTGAGCCAAAATCCATGCCATCTGTGTCCACCATAACTACCTATATGTGGTATTTCCTTGCCATTCCAAGTAAATTTTTCATGTGCTACCTTTAAACTATTCAAACTTATTACTCCTATTTTGTGTCAATGTTTACCAAGCTCATGAGGACGGGGTGGATGTCTTTATGTCAACTGTCAAACAGACTTTACCACCGGACTAGCGGCATATACATCCGCTTATCCATTAATTTTGCAAAAAGAGCTGGCAAATGGGGTGCCCAGTCCCAATTAATTACAACTTTAACCGCTTAATTCTCTTCACATTTTTGCCCTGATTTATCAGTCAAGCAATGACAAACAGTGAAATATCTGCATGTGTAAACAAAAGAGAAAGAGGGATGATCTGCCTTGCTGGTAGAAATAACGTCCTTCATGGGAGCCGCTCTTAAAAGTCTGGTTGGCAGGGGTCATATTGTACTTTCCATTTTCTGATTCGTTGACAATTAACAAACACCTCTCAAAACTTATTTTTACTCTCTATATGATTTCAAAAACTTAAAAAGCTCTAGCACATGATTTAATCCCTGCTTCCCTCTGCGAAGGGCCTTTCTTTTACTTTTATGTTGAGTCAGTTTTCCTACTTCTTTCTATCTTAGAAGCAAACACTAGTGTCAACTTTGGTGCAACAATTTTTATATGCTTGTATATTGCACTTATTATATGCTTTGTGTTGACAAATATCCATGAGATATATATGTTGAAAGTTGAAAGCAATTGCTGAAGCTTAAATCTTCCTTTGTGTTGGTTAAATACCTTTTACTTAGAATCTATTGCTTTATGAGTTAACTCTTATGCAAAACTCTTTGATGCTTGTCTCGAAAGTACTATTCATGAAAAGTTTTTGCTTATATGATTCAGTTGTTTGCTCATTATCTACTTGCTAGCAAACTATAGACCATTGACCTGGATCACTTCATTCATAACATGTGCTTTACAATACTATTTGATCAAGATTATGATTGTAGCATGTCACCTCAGAAATTATTTTGTTTTTATCGTTTTACCTACTCGAGGACGAGTAGAACTAAGCTTGGGGATGCTTGATACGTCTCAAACGTATCTATAATTTCTGATGTTCCATGTTGATATTATACCAATTGTTACATGTTTTATATACACTCATAGCATTTTTATGCATTTTCTGGGACTAACCTATTAACAAGATGCCACAGTGCCAGTTCCTGTTTTCTGCTGTTTTTGTATTCCAGAAAAGCTAGTCTGGAAATATTCTCGGAATTGGACGAAACTTGGACAGAACCTCCTATTTTTCCAACACGTACATCGAGTCCAGAGGAGAGACGGAGGGGAGCCACGAGCAGCCACACCATGGGGCCGCGGGCCCCCCTGCCGCGCCGTGGGGTGGTGTGGGGCCCACGTCGTCTCCAGCCGCCGCCCTTTCGCCTATTTATTCTCCCGACGCGAAAACCCTAAATACCCGAGCCATTATCCACGAAAAGTTCCAGAGCCGCCGCCGCCGTCAACCCTAGCTCGGGAGGGTTCAGAAGCTCTTCCCGGCACCCTGCCGGAGAGGGGAATCATCACCGGAGGGCTCTACATCACCATGCCTGCCTCCGGAGTGATGCGTGAGTAGTTCATCCTTGGACTACGGGTCCATGGCAGTAGCTAGATGGTTGTCTCTCCACTTTATGCTATCATGTTTAGATCTTGTGAGCTGCCTATCATGATCAAGATCATCTTATTGTAATGCTACATGTTGTGTTTGCTGGGATCCGATGAATATTGAATACTATGTCAAGTTGATTATCAATCTATCTTATATGTTATTTATGATCTTGCATGCTTTCCGTTACTAGTAGATGCTTTGGCCAAGTAGATGCTTGTAACTCCAAGAGTGAGTATTTATGCTAGATAGTGGGTTCATGCCTCCGGTAATCTGGGAGAGTGACAGCAACTTCTAAGATTGTGGATGTGCTGTTGCCACTAGGGATAAAATAACCGATGCTTAGCTTAAGGGTGCGCCGTTAGGTCTAATGCATTTGTTTACATTACGCACATTACTTAATGCGATTATCCGTTGCTTGCAACTTAATACCAACGGGGAACTCGGTATGACAACCTGGCGGTGGATTATTAGTCATAGACGCTGTTGGATAACGGTCTATGTATTTTGTCGTAATGCCCACATGAATATCATAGTAATCATCATGTCATATATATGCATTGTCATGCGCTCAATATTTTGTCAATTGCCCAGCTGTAATTTGTTCACCCAGCATGTTAGTTATCTTTTATGGAGAGACACCACTAGTGAACTGTGGACCCCGGTCCATTCTTTTACACTGATAATACAACCAACTGCAAACATTGTTCCTTTTCATTCTCTGCAATTTACTACTGTTTTCCACACCATACGTTTAATCCTTTGTTTTCAGCAAGCCGGTGAGATTGACAACCTCACTGTTTCGTTGGGCAAAGTAGTTTGATTGTGTTGTGTGCAGATTCCCGTTGGTGATCGTAAACGGCGCCACCAACAACCTTCAGAAGTGATTTCTTGCTCCTACTGGTTCGATTAAACCTTGGTTTCATACTGAGGGAAAACTGCTGCTACACTGCATCATACCTTCCTCTTGGGGTCTCCCAACGAACGTGTGATCCACGCAATCATTGGCATGATTCAGACTAGACCTCCTCCTCGAGCACTGGGGAAAACCTAGGTCTGGCTTGCCGGACCGGCAGCGGTGGCATCACAGCGCCATTCCCTTCCTGAAGGCGTTGCTTGGGTTGCATGTGGAGGTTCCGATGTGGCGGCTGGCGATTGGTGATGAGTTGCTCTGGAGTAGATTCTTGCATAGGGCGTGGATCCCGGGTCGCACCTCGCCATTCATGGCTGGAGGATCGGCTGGGCTAGGGATGGCACCCGCAGGGTATGGGTAAGGTTGGAGCCACCCCATACCCTTACCCGTCCCCCTGAATCTTGCCCGTTACCATACACATAACCTTGTGCGGGTACAATCTTTTCCCATACCCTTGACCCTCAAGGTTACCCGTGGGTAAAAATACCCGCATTTGCATGACAACAGATTAAGTAGAAATAGTCGTAAACAATATCATATAAATTAACCAGCAACACATTTAAAACCAACCGCAGCACATACTTATGAATAGTAACACATTGTCAACAACAACATATTGTAAACAACAACACATATACTTATAAACAGCAACCCTTGCACATAAGCAACACATGTAAACAGCAGCACTTGTGCATAAATAACAACACATTTTAATGATAAATATCAGGACATAGTTATAAAAATTTGTGGTACATTAGGTTATCATTAGGAGATCTTAGAGATTTAGAAGGGTATAAGGGGATGTGGTATGGTTATACAAACCCATGCCCGTACCCTCTCTGCCCGATGGGTACGAGATTTCCCCATTTACATACCCATGGGTATTTTTTCTCCCCCAAACCCTTACCCTAATAGGGTTTTTTACCCATAGGGTACGCGGGAAATGGGTACCCATTGCCATCCCTAGGCTGGGCGAGACCTCACGTTGTTGTTGTGGTTTGTAGGTAGAGGCACCTCCTCACCTCTAGCTGGTGAGAACGGTTGTGTGTGGCCCTCCTTCGGAGGTTTGTACCCCCGCATCTTCTTCTTCTATTGCAAGTCGACACGCAAAGCTTTTGCGTGTTTCGCAAAAAAGAACATTTTTTCCGTGCACCGTGCCTCACTATGTTCGTATCTGCTACCGTTAACTCTTTTGTGCACTCTATATGCCATTTCCCAGGTTCAGAGACGCCATGAAACAAGCAACATCAGCACAATGTTTAAGCTCGCAGCATATTAGAGGATGTCGGTAGTCATACTAAAACTTTAGGTTTTACTGGAGCACCTTTTTTTTTTCTTCTGTAGTCTATTTTGATATTCTTGTTTATTATTCGTGTATTTGAAATCATGGGCATAAGAAGCATATCATAATTCTAATGGTAATTTTTAAGCCATGTTCTGTTTTATAGGATGGTAATCATGGTAAATCTGTAGCTTATGAAATCTTCAGGCAGAGTAGGCGACAACTCGCATGTCACTTTTCTCCTCAGCGTCACACCAAAGAAGAGGTGGATTGAAGATTTTCAGAATGTTGTCAAGAACAAAAATGGATGCGGCTGCACATTAGATGTAGGGTCTTTTTTAGATAAAGAGTGTTTATTAATATTGAGAAGATACAACATGCACCCAGCCTCTGCAACAACGCAATAACCAAAGTTATTACGGATGCACACAGCCAAAAGACAATAAGAAGAAGAAATAAAAAGAAAAGTCCCGCTACAGAGTTACAATCATTCAAGCAGCCGCACAACCACCACCAAAACAACACCTGATGCCCAATTCTTCAAAAGCAACGCCTTCAAGAAGAACAGTGCCAGACCCAACCAATTAAGGCCAGACCTTGGGTTTTCACCCTGAAGATAGTCCTCGCA
This sequence comes from Poa pratensis, assembly GCA_947311845.1. Taxonomy (NCBI): domain Eukaryota; kingdom Viridiplantae; phylum Streptophyta; class Magnoliopsida; order Poales; family Poaceae; genus Poa; species Poa pratensis. The sequence goes on along the minus strand of CAMZMU010000034.1, from coordinate 33,122,394 downwards.
CTCAAAACAATGTCTTCAACAAGATCACTGTCAGGCACAACCAATTAAGGCCAGACCTTGGATTTTCACCCTGAAAGGTAGGACTTTGGACTTCACGTATGTTGTCGCCCCCACTAACATGCCGCTGCTCAAGTCATGAAACACCAAGCCAATTCCTCATCGCTGCCTAGACTCGAACCATCATTGCTAGCCTCAGATCTCGGCGTCCATGACCTTCTCCGCCAGCACCATGGAACGAGAACATGTCCCACGATATTAACAGCCAGCAGAGCTTCGAAGCGCTCCCTCTGAAACCAAACGGCCAGAGTAAAACATGGGTGCGCACGACCAAATCCCACCCGATCCAGCAATCTCCAGGCATGAATCGCCCAGTGGAGTTCGCCGGCGGAGCCTTCCGGAACACGACGCTTCGGCCAGATCAATGACGCCTGGCATCCGACAGACCTTCACCTTGGCATTGAAGAGAAACCCAAGGACCACCGCCTTTTATTCAAACCGAGGAGCGGACAGATCAGAACATCGTCGCAGACATCACCGCGTGGACAAGCCAACATCAGATCGTCCGCAACGGCCTGACTGGTCGATCTGAGGTCAAAGGCCGAAGTGTCCACAGCCCCACGGCTGGATGCAATTTCGTCCCAATCCCCCACCCTCCTCGTGCTCGCACAGGGGGCAGCCTGACCAGCGATCGGCGCGCCGCCCCGAGGTCCACCGCGCTGCCACGAAGACAGCGGGCCTAGGCGGAACCCTAGACCCGCGGCTAGCCTCCATCATCCGCTACCGTAGAGGAGCAGATTCCGGCGGCCGCCGCCGCCTGGCCGGGGAAACGCCGCCCCGTCCACCGCCCACGGCCAACTCCATCGTCCCAGCCCCAGCTGCTCCGTCGGAGAAGAACCGCCACGACCACCTCCCCCAGCACCTTCGGAACCGGGGGGCGCCGCCACCGCGGCCGGCGCCGGCGGCAGCGGCGGAGAGGAGGGCAGATCGGGAAGGGACGGCTGGCGGCGAGATCGGGCCCCCGGCGGCGCCCTGGGGAGCGCGCGGGAGGGGAGGAGAGTCTGGTCACGCGTCAGAGATGTAGGGTCTACACTGCATGATACATAATGTATCTCCGGTTACTACATTGGATTATGGATAGTAATGGTTAATGGCTAAATTTTCTCACTGGCATTTGAGTTTCTGTCATTCACGGTTACGAGTGTAACATTCAATTGTGTGATATAATATGGTTCAGCAATCCGGTTCCACTTTTGATCGAAGTTGGAACTATAAACATTGGGAGGAAATCCGAGTAGTATATCGTGGCTTGGTTCAAAAGTAGATTAGTGTTGCGGCATAAGAACACTCCAATTAAACGCAATGCATTTTGGTTGACTTTATATGTTAGATTTGAAACCAAAAGTAATTTGACGTCCCGTGACAACACACGGGCATTTTACTAGGTAGGGAAAAAAAGAGGGGTTTTGCTTAGCTACGACGTCAGCGCGAGAAGTCAACATCGGTAAGGGGGCAACAGTGCAGTATACGCGCGCACGGCACAACCTTCAGATCCAATCGACCAGCAGCACGCACATAGTACTACTACTCCACCTCCGAGCGACCGAGCCCGTTTGCCACCGCCCCACTTCCTCATCCACTCGCAATATCCTCTCCACCTCCCCGGCCACCGGCGGAGAACCCCACGCGGCTCCGCCTCCCCCGCGCCGCGTCGCCGCCGTAGCCGTCGCGGGGCGCCACAATGGTAGTGCGCGCTTCTCTCCAGCCAAACCGCTTCCTCCCCTCGCCGCTCGCTCGCACGCGAATGCGATCCGAGATCAGGCGACGGCTCGGGCTCGCCGTCGCCTGCCGCGTTCGCATCGCGCCGCGCCGCGCCGCGGCGAGATCCGCCGCCAGACACGTCGAATTCCCAGTGGATCTGGGCTTTCAGTCCTTTACATACTGACGTGGTTTCCTTGTTTTTTTTTGTTTTGCCGATGGCCGTGAATGTGGCAGCCGCTCCGTCTGGACATCAGGTAACCGCGAAGCCTCTCCCAGGATCTCTACACGGTCGATGTTTTGTTTGTTCGGTGTCGCTAATGTTGGTTTTGTGTTTGGTTGGAGCAGAGGAAGCTCGCGCAGCGGTCGGGAGGGTCAAGTCCGTGGATCTGCATCCGACAGAGCCATGGTTTAGTGCCGTGAATGAATTTGATTTTTGATTTTTTGGCTACACAATTCATGTGCGATCGATCAATGCTTCTACAACCCGTGGTAAATTGCGTCACCATCCTCTTGTGTGATGCAGGATTTTGTCGAGCCTCTATCCGGGAGTGTCTGCATCTGGAACTACAAACGCAGGTAGGCGACTGTTTACAGTAGCACGCCTTCCTATAATTTCAGCTAAAACTGGATGAAGATTATAAGCAATGATGATGGTGTTACTTGTACCTTGTATGCTGATTTTTAATCAAATTAAAATTACTATACATATCTAAAAACGGAGATCCTTTATATTCATTTGTCATCTGAAACGCGATTTAGGGTGTTTGTAATGGTGAGCTAGGTGATATGCCAGCGGTGATGACTTCCCTTAGAAGGGAGAAAGATAGGTAGTACCGAACACTTAAAGTTAGCAATTACAGGACAGAAAAGAAGGCTTTAATGCACTTTCTGAAAATGTACTGGTGAAAAGTGAAAACAAAAGTAGAGAAGAACTCTCAGAGGCTATTGGAAGGAAACAAGTGAAATAGGAGGCAGAAAATAAGAATATAAACCTTTTTTTCTTATTACTGAGATATATGACTCTGATAGTCCTTAAAACTTGACTGAGACCATATATTTATTTACCCCCAGACAATGGTGAAATCATTTGAAGTCACAGGATACCAGGTATGCTCTCCCACCTAAATCCTTACTTCTCTGGCTTGGAATACCGTCTTTATTAATATATCACATCCATCGCAGTTCGCTCGCTAAATTTATTGCACGAAAGCAATGGGTTGTTGCTGGTGCTGACGACATGTTCATCGTGTATACAATTACAATACAATGGATAAGGTCAAGGTTTGAAGGTCATAACGATTACATCGGTGTGTGGCTGTTCATCCAACCCCAGCCTTTTGTGCTGTCATCATCCGATGACATGCTGATTAAGCTTTGGGATTGGGATAAGGGCTGGGCATGCACTCACATATTTGGGGACATTCCCACTATGTGATGCAGTCACATTTAACCCGAAGGATACCAATACTTTTGCTAGTGCTTCCCTTGATCGCACAATAAAGGTCTGTATTTGTTCTGAAAGATGACGCTGGTTAAAATTGTGCCTGTTTTGTATCGTTGTATGTAGCTGATATCCTAATTATTTGACGTCAACTTCAGATATGGAGCATTGGTTCTCCTGATCCTAACTTCACATTAGATGGCCACTCAAAAGGTGTGAACTGTGTTGATTACTTCACTGGTGGTGATCGGCCATTTTTAATTACTGGCTCTGATGATCAGACTGCAAAGGTGTGCCATATGCACTGAATTTTGCTTATATATGTGGGTATTGGGCTATCGTCTGACTTACTACACAATTTTTTGATCAGGTCTGGGACTACCAAACAAAGAGCTGTGTTCAAACACTTGAAGGACATGCACACAATGTCTCTGCTGTCTGTTTCATCCGGAACTACCTATAATAATTACTGGCTCAGAGGATGGCACAGTTCGCCTGTGGCACTCTACTACCTACAGGTATCCTCGACACACCCCCACCCAATCTTGCTCTCTCGTACTATGATTTCCTGGAGATGGCATAATAGTGCGTTTTCAGAAACTTTGGTTTTTTAACTAACATCTATTGCACACATCCAATATTACTTGTCGTAGTTACTTTTTTTCTTCTGTTGTGTATCTTTTCATGATTTAATTGTAGATTTGAGTGTTTAGTGAAATGGTTACACACTTGCTCATCTGAGTGTAAGTTTTGCATTACAACTCAGTCATTCACTAGAACTTGCAATCGGTACAGAAGTAGAAAGAAGCGTTACAACTAGAAGTAGGGATCAACAAAGAGACATACTTGATCTTAAATCCGTATTGGTTGGTGCCACGGCTGGTTGACATGAAAATATCTTGAAATATATGACTATTATTACCATGGCCATTAGCAACAATGGATGTTTAATTCCTATAAATCAGTGGTGCGGGAGAACAAGAGAATTCCTACATCTGTCTTAATACTTAGAGCAATTAATTTTCGGAGCTACCATTTTTGCAGATTTGGTATAATTAGGTAAGGTATCTCTTGAATTCTTGTACAAAATATGAAAGAAGCATTCAACATAACGATTCATGGGAATCTGCTGCTTTCTATTCTATTTAGATGAATTGTACTTGTCAATACGATACTGTATATGCATCTGCCTAGTGGCAGCTAAGTTTCTGTCATCATATTTCTTGATTTTATTATTCCATTTGTATCAGTTCTTTCGATTATTTCAAACGAGTGAACAACACTTTTCTTGATGCACTCACAGGCTGGAGAACCTCTTAATTATGGCCTTGAGCGAGTTTGGGCTTTAGGGTACATGAAAGGATCAAGAATGGTAATGAATATTTAGCACTTGCACGATATGAATCTATGGTGATATGGCCAATGTGAAGGGCCATGACACTGAATGTTCTCTTATCTGCTATTTAAGCTTCATACACTAACAAGGCAACCACTCTGAATTTTTGTACTATATTTATATTCCTCAAATATCAGGAGAGAACAATTATTTTTATATATTGATTCTCTGCGCCACAATTTCCTACAGCGTGACGACATTATTTATATGCTTAACTGTTAGTTCCAGAATTTCCTCTTCACCGAATCATGTGGAGTCTATGCTTTCATTAACCTGTTCTTTCCTCGCAAGTTAAGTTAGTGATATATTGTCTTGATTTTTGTGGATTGTGATTGGATACGACGAAGGAACAATTATGATTAAAATTGGCCGTGAAGTTCCAGTTGCTAGCATGGATAACAGTGGAAAAATCATATGGGCAAAACATAATGAAATCCAAACTGTCAATATCAAGTCTGTTGGCGCAGGCAATGAGGTTCTCCTTGTTCACCTGCTTTGTTAAACTTGGTATCAAGGTATGCTTATGTATGTTATTTAACCTGTTTCATATGTCAGATTGCGGACGAGCGTGAGCGATTACCCATTGGCTGTGAAGGAGTTGGGAAGCTGTGATCTTTACCCACAAGTAGGTTACCTTTGATATGGAATGAATGCATCCTTCACATAGTGATGCTCTTCTTTGTCCGATGTCTGTTATCGAGTCCCAAGTTTCTGATTGTGTTTTTTTAATTCAATACATCACATTACAGTTTACAGTACAACATTTCATGATGCATGCTAAAATATTTTTATTCTATTTTTAATGCACATGATTGGCTAGTTATTTTCGGTGTAACCCCACTATATCTAATATTCTGTTATTCTGGTACATGTAGTTGCTGCTGTATAATTAAGCTCTAACACTGAAATGAAATGTGTTAGGTCATTTTTTTTTTGCAATTGCACCTTTGTTTTCAGGGCGTCGCCTAATCGTCGCCTAAACGCCGCCAAGGCGTCCAGTCGCGCTGGAGCCGACGACTGGGAGCGACGCCCAGGAATTTCGAGTTAGGCGTGCGACCAGGTCAACTGGCGGGAAAATTGGGGGGGAATCGGGAGGGAAACAGTGAAATTGGCGCGCTCCTGTGGGGGGTAAACAGGGAAATCGAGCGGGAGAGGGAGGGAATCGACCCTCCTCCTCATCTCCGGCAGCCTCGGAAGCATGGATACGACAGATGTTGCCGAACTGCCGTGGGGATACGGGGATACGGGGATGCTGCGGTGAGGAAGAAGGGTGGGGCCGAGGAGGGAGGAGTTTGAGGGCTGTGTGCGGCGGTGAGGAAGAATCGAGCGGGAGAGAGAGGGAGTCTGAGGAAGAAGCATGGATACGGCTGCTACCACGAGGGAAGAGAGCAGATGGTGTGTGGCGGCTGTGAAAGGAAGAAGGAAAGAGGACAATGGAATTAGGTCACGGGAGACTATATGGCCACTAGATGGGCTTTTGGGCCACTGTGAGGTGCATAAGTAGTGGCCCATCTCTCAGCCATTGCTATTTTCCTATTAAAAGAAGTGCAGAGTTTTCTCTTTTCTGATCTTTTTCTCATTAATTTTCTATCTTGACTATATTACATGGCATATTTTATTTTATTTTATATATACTTGCCGTATTAGTTCATTTTCCTATCATATTATTTATTTATTATTATTATTACGCCCAACGCCCAATTGTCGCCTAAGCGGCGACATGTCGACATGTCGACTCAACTCTTGAGCTCGACTCGACTCGACTCAGCGACATGAAAACAAAGAATTGCACAATGCGAAATTAAGTGTTGGTTTTGAATTGAACTTTCTTGGGTTAAAAAAAGCACATGAGGATGTTATGACTTATGACCACTAAGTCACTAGCATATTCTCCTGTACAACATTGATTGTTACTTTGAGTTATCAGGAAGATGTCTTCATGGCAAAACTATTAACCTTCCATTTTGTAGCTGTACTTGTCCTTGTTCTATTTTCATTAGCAAGTTAATAGTTTTGATCTTCATTTCAGAGTTTAAGACACAATCCGAACGGGAGATTTGTTGTTGTATGTGGAGATGGAGAATACATAATTTATACAGCACTAGCATGGAGGAACAGATCTTTTGGGTCTGCACTTGAAATTGTTTGGTCAACTGATGGTGAATATGCTGTTAGGGAAAGCACCTCGAGGATAAAGATATACAGTAAAAATTTCCAGGTTTGTATTTAGTATAAGTAGCATTTTCGTTTTCCCTACTATTGGTTTGTGATAATTATTGTCGTTCTATCTTTGACAAACATCATATATAGATAAGAGAACACACGCATTCTACCATCTTCATGCATGAAACCAGGATTCCTGCAATTTATTGATGGTTATTCATTATTTCTTCTGTTTCATAACGCAAGGCTGCCCTACTACCCATATAAACTGGTGGAAATTTTAATAATGGTACTCATGTCATTTTTTGTCCCATCTTTACCTAAATCTCACCATTTCTTAATCTATGCAAAAATAAAAACACCTTAGCAAACAAAGAGAGAGACTTTCTTATGTAAACTGTAAAGTGCAAGGAAAAATAGGATATGCATAAGTATTTGGTGCTGCTTGTTCAGATTCAGGTTGTGAACTTGAGCATTTAGTGTTAGAAGTAATCTTGTCATATCTATGCATGATGTTCCTGGTAGATCATGAAGTATCTAGAATATGTAGGATAGTAGTCAGCATATCATATTTTGTACGTTAGTATCCTTTATTCCTATTAAAGTATGGTTTATATATTTGATATAAAGAAGTATGTTAATGCTTGAACATTTAATTCCACATGTCAACCTTTGCTACTATAATTCCTGACACATAGAAGGCTAACAATTTCAGGAGAGGAAAAGTATAAGACCAACATTCTCCGCAGAACGTGTATTTGGTGGAGTATTACTGGCTATGTGTACAAATGACTTCATCTGCTTTTACGACTGGGCGGATTGCAGGTTGATACGTCGAATTGATGTCAATGTGAAAGTGAGTTAATTGTTTTGTTTCCTGAAACTTCTTTTCCATGCCTTTTGGTATGGTATGCCACTAAAAAGGTCTCTTAATTGTTGTAGAATGTCTACTGGGCTGACAGTGGTGATTTAGTGACAGTTGCAAGTGATACGTCATTCTACATTTTGAAGTACAATGTGAGTTTTGTTAAAACTCTGTTGCCTTTCGTACTTTGTAGCTATGTTCCTCTGCTGCTTATGTACAAATGCTCTTTTATTGTGTTGATTTTACTAAGACGTCAGCAATTTACATGAAACACTTGTATGCAACTGTTTTTCACTTTAACATTCTGTAACCACACAACATTATCTATCTTCCAGAGAGATGTAGTGTCTTCTCATTTGGATGGAGGGGGCTCAGTTGGCGAGGAGGGTGTGGAAGATGCCTTTGAACTGCTTCATGAGATCAATGAACGCATCCGAACTGGGCTATGGGTTGGCGATTGTTTTATCTACAATAATTCTTCATCACGGCTTAATTACTGCGTAGGAGGAGAGGTGAGCTTTTTATCATATGAAAAACTCGCTCTTATGTATGTTTCCAGTGAGGTCATTCATTACCAGTTGTAGTTGTAGTTGTAGTTGTACCTCTTCAACTCATAACCATTCCATGATTTACAGGTCACAACCTTGTTTCACTTGGACAGACCGATGTACTTGCTAGGATATCTTGCTAACCAGAGCCGTGTCTATCTTATTGACAAGCAATTTAAGTGAGTATATCTTTGTTGCTCTTGTATTTTTCATGGCATGAACTCACAATGAACTTCTGAAGCTAAAATCCTTTCTTGTTGCAGTGTTGTTGGGTACACTTTACTCCTCAGTTTGATTGAATATAAAACACTAGTACTGCGTGGAGATTTCGATCGTGCAAATGATATTTTGCCATCTATACCAAAGGAACAATATGACAGGTGCCCCATGTTCTACTGTTTGCTGTACTATGCAGTTCAGGCCTCGACAAACAAAGATAACCTTTTATTTTCAGCGTGGCACATTTCTTGGAATCACGGGGCATGTTGGAGGAAGCCCTTGAGATAGCAACGGACTCTAATTACAGATTTGATCTGGCAGTACAGCTTGGTCGAGTCGATGATGCAAAGGCATAGTGGACTATATCTTTTTTCGCATTTCCAAGAAAGTTTTCTCCTTCATTCAAATATTCTGAGTAGTTGCTTTGCAGGCAATTGCTCTTGAGGTGCAAAGTGAATCTAAGTGGAAGCAGTTAGGGGAGTTAGCAATCTCTACTGGAAAGGTACGCAGTTACTGGGTGTATCACTTACCTTCTATGCTCACTTAATATTATGCTAATGGATTAGATTATTGTGCCATGTCATTTGAGTTTCCTAGTTATTGATAAATGGATGAGTTAATAACTACGATTAGATAGGATGCAGCCTAATGTAATACGGGGTAGACATTTCTGTAGAGAAATATTACATCACAGTTTTGATGGGAAGGAGATGCTTTGCTGTTGCTCAACATCATGCTCGAACCAGAAGTGTTTGTTGCATTCAACTTATGCTCCTTCAACCTTTGTGTTAACAAATATGACTGTAAAAGCTAATAACTTTGCCGTAGATTGCAAATCTTTAAGTTGAATTCTAATAACTTTGCCATGTTAAACTTCTGCATTGCACTAATATGCAAAACCTTCAAGTCACATCCTAATAACTTTCACAAGTTATGTTTCTGCCTTGCACTAGATGAAAACCTCCGAGTCTGCATACTCTTGGTCTCACGTGTCATACAACTTTTTGCAGCTCGAGATGGCAGAGGAGTGTCTTCTACATGCCATGGATCTCAGTGGTCTATTGCTTTTGTATTCATCCATCGGGGACGCTGAAGGGATAACAAAATTGGCGGCTATGGCCAAAGAACAAGGAAAGAACAATGTTGCCTTCCTTTGTTTGTTCATGCTAGGCAAGTTGGAGGAATGCCTTCAATTGTTGATTGAAAGGTATGGGCGTTTTTGTGAGGCTGCGTCCCTGTTTTGTACAGTATTTCTTCAAACAAGTTATTGTATGTTAACTGTACTACCATTCTCTTTACAGCAATCGTATTCCGGAAGCAGCGTTGATGGCGAGATCTTATCTTCCAAGCAAAGTCCCTGAGATCGTAGCATTATGGAAAAAAGATCTCCAAAAAGTACCTTCATCCTTATAAATTCTTCTTTGCTTTTGTCCTAGTCAGTCGATGTCGATGCCAAATCTTTTTTCCAGACCTTCATGAAACTTGATATTAAATTGTTAGTGCACACATTTCCTTGGTAACAACTTGTTACTTCAACACAAGTTACACGTTCAAGCAGGAAAAAAATGTTGTTTAGCATTACCATTCTGCACTAGCGGTATCACTGAGTTGGATCATAATTATGTTTCAAAATTCAATAAGCATAATGTACGAGCTGACTTTAATACACTAAACTCAGGATGGTTACAGATTGCTTGGAATGTAAACATTAGCTGAATCATGCTTTGGTTATATTTTATTAGTTGATTTCTCTCTTGTTTAGACTTATGCTGCACTCCCTTTAAGGTTCAGGAGCCACGTCTTACTACTAACTGATGGCGTTCCTTTTGTTTCATTTGCTTTATAGGTAAACTCAAAAGCAGCAGAGTCCTTGGCAGACCCTGATGAGTACCCGAACTTATTTGAAGACTGGCAGATTGCTCTCAATGTTGAAGCTGCCGTTGCCCCCAAAAGGTTTTTGTTCATTTATATCTTTATAAAGCCACATCATTCTGTGAACTTTACCGTATTACAAATCTTCCGTAATGCAACGGGGATTGAGCTTTTACTTCAGTTGGAACATCTGATTAAATTGAAAATGATGTTTGTACCTGTATTTGAAGCTATTAGTTAATGCCCTTCTGAAAAATCCTTTTTTAATAGGGGTATCTATCCACCTGCTGAGGAGTACATGATTCATGCTGAGAGGTCCAACGAGAGTCTTGTGGAAGCTTTCAAAAACATGCATGTACATGAAGAGGAGGATGTACATGAAGTGGAGTATGTACACGAAGAGGATGTACATGACGAGGAGGAGCTAACAAACGAAAATGACCTCGTTGACGAGGTATTACTCTTGCAGAATTCAGTTGTGGATAGCATGCATAGTTAGCCTCTCGGTTTGTTCTAAATTTTCATGACAGCACCATCCAATGTGCACACCAGATATGCCCTGTAATTCAGTTGAGTAGTTGGTCGTTGATGTGCTTTCGTGAGGGGGTAACATCTGTGCTTTCAGACAAAAGCGCACCTATCTGATAAATACTGATAATAAACGAATTAATCATGTGCACAGCAACTGCATGTTATATTTGCAATTAAATAGGCCTTTACATGAACCTGTGTGTATGCATTTTGCATCACTATTTACTAGCAGTGCATACCCCTTTGCTTCATGTTACTGTGTTTTGAAATCAGTAAAAAATCACATCGAGCAGGAACAACTGAGACAATAACAATGGTGTAAGATTAAACATTGAAGAATTTACTAATCATGATCCTTTCCATAAAATTTCCATCATCAGCTGCCACTGGGGAATCTTGTTCGTCCATTTTCCTTTTGGAAGATATTCCATGCTATGAACCTCTGTCCCGAAAGCAGTTTCTCTTATTGATTGTCTCATTCACCGGAAACAAGTGTTTTGGTTGGCAGTGTGATTGCACTATTTGTCGGTGATAGAAACTTCATTGTAATACGCGAAGGTCGGCTCACAAATGCATAAACCATTGGGTATTCTGTCTTGGAGAGCCCTACGGCGTGAACGTCCGGGCCGTGGCACTGCAGGGTCAACACTCTGCCCAGGGAATTGCTCTATCTTCTTCCTCGCCGCTGATGCCGCTTCCAACCGCATGGCGCTGTCCCACTGCTTACCCAAGTGTGCCTTCACACATCTGCCAGCGGCGGAGTCAGGGCACCTCATCCCAGCCGTCGCCGCGACTTCAGCCCCCCTCTTCCTCATCCTTCTCGTTCATCCTTCTTCCCTGCTCCTCCTCTGCCGTTCATCTCCTCCAATCAACTATGCCCAAGAGTTTGGTCCCTAAGATCTGTGAGCGAGCGTTCCGTATGTAGATTGTTCATTGTCTTTGCTTTCCCAGATCCTTTCAAGCATTGTGTGTATATACTTTACACTCTCTTGGGCTTCTTTGGGTACTCTCTGATCCAACTCAATCTGTTCGCGTGGGTCACCACTAATGGGCATATTGTGTCGATTAATCTGGTATTCTTATGAAACTCTGTGGACATCCAAATAATCCCTTAACAGGAATATTCTAGGACTGCCCTGGGCAATGTGGTCACAACTGATGGGCATAATGTGTCGATTAGTCGGGTTTTCTTATGAAACTCTGCATTTAATTAAACATAAAGACTGTTACTTTTTTTTTTCTCTAATCACTTCTTGTTTCTCCCTTTCATACTCTATCCTTGCATACATGATAACACCGTCTTGGTTCAACAGGCTTTCGTAGATGACGGAGTAGCAGATAGCCAAGAAGATGCTGTTGAGGTCGATGCTGATGGTTCTACTGATGGCACTATCCATGTGAATGGAAATGACAGTGAGGAACAGTGGGGTACGAATAAAGAAGAACCATCAGCATAAAAGCTGTAGTTGAGCAAGTGTACAGTCCAAATCCTTTTCGGTCTTTTCTCGTAGTGCACCAATGATCTTGAGGTGTTGCTGGATAACATTCGCCTCCCATTGTTCACATGTTGATATCCTTCAGTTGTGTCACCATATGACCTTCAGCTCTAAGCAATTCTGGTATCTGACTCTTAGGGTAGTTTTGGTTGACTTAAAATTCCACTAATATCATTCTTATGAAAGCTAGCCAACTATTTTAAAATAATATCCTGCAGGAACAGTCCTTCCGCCAATGTCCTATTTTAAATTTATTTATACCGGTTCTTTAACAACTACTCACTGCTTCTTCAGTATTTTCTGATTAATCAGAGGATGTAGCAATTAACTTTGGTATATGGACATTGCTTGAGCGTGAGATGGACTCAACCTTTCAAAGTATTTCTAATGGTTGCCTTGTTTTGCAGTGCTGACTCCTGACCAATAGTGGATGGTGGAACAGCAACTTGCTTCAGATGTGTAGTTTGTAAAGGTAAAGTCTTCTTCCGAGTTCCGAGTGCACAGCTTACAGTTTGTTGTTCATTTTCTTGAGCTAATATGTTTTTCTTATTTTGTATTTTTTGTGTGGCAGTGTTGTTACTCGGACGATATTAAAGCTGTTTCTCCTCATTTGTATAAGCACGGCATGTGCTCTGGAACTGGTGCATCCGATTACAATGTTCAGCAGCAATTTGATAGCAATTCGCCCATGTCATAGAGAATTTTGCACTTCATTTTCATATAGTGGTCGGGTCAGTAGGTTTCTGGAATGTTTCATAGGGTGTAAGAGGCTCATTATCCTCATTTGGGGATCGACTTTGTTTGGTGATTGGAGGTGTGCCATATTTTACACAAAGTACATAGGGCAGTCGCCTGCCAGTTTGGGAACGTTTCTCCTGTCCCGTATGTAAACCTCAGGTGTTTGTTTTTTGAGATGGAACGTTTCTCCCGTCCCGTATGCAAACCTCAGGTGTTGGAAGACAGTAATTGGATTTGATGGGAGGTTGTATCTCCGATGCTAACTGCTACTCCCTCCGTTTCAAATTAGATAACTTCCATTTGTCCACATGTGGATATATCTAGACATGTTACAAGTATAGATATATCCGCATGCGGACAAATGAAAGTTATCTAATTTGGAACGGAAGGAGTAGTTATAAGGGTAATTACACGGCTTGTTGGGGCTATGAATTCATAGCATGAGTTTTCCCCCCTTTTCCAGATCGACGTTGAGCTAATATTCAACATACAACTATACAAGCTAAAGTTACTAGGTGAGCGAGCCACAGTGGAAGATGGCCTAATAAGTGTGCCTGGCATAGTACTCAGCCGGTTTAATGCTTCAATGAACTGAGCCGAACAAAATGAGGACCAAAATCTTTCAGAGGTTAGTTGAGACAACGTCTTCTAAAGCTGTCGGTGCAGACGTGCTTGGTGCTAGATAGGATGGAAGCTGTACGATAGACGATGGAAGCTGTACGATAGACGTTGGAGGAGATGTTGACGAGGATGTGAATACCATCACCGACGAGGTGCATGACCTACGACAACAGCTCGAGGGACTTTGGGAGCATCTACATGGCGTTAAACGCCGCCTTGTTGAGCCCGAGAAGCAGACGGTGCTGAAGTGCGTGGAGTTGCCGCATGTGGACAAGGTAGTTGCGGTGCCACACCTCGCCAACAACGGGAAGACGACACTGTCATGAGCGGTGTTTCACATAGCACCTAGGGTTGCAAGCTGGGCGGGCTGGCGGACAACGTGACAGTACAAATGTAGTACAGATGTAGTGTTAATTTTTCATGAATGATCGATAGATTTTGTGCTAGCTGAGACGTTTTGCGGGCCGAAGCGGGCCGCCGCTTGCAACCCTGCACCATACTCGCGGAAGGATAACATGGAGTTTTCGGTTCGACGCCATGATTTTCCACACTTTCAAGGTGAAACACCACAGCTCTCGATCGATCTATGCCTTACTTCTTTCAAGATATGCAAGGTGCCTAAACATCATTGGGTGAGCTCAGAGACTCTCTAACACCCCAAATTCAGATTTGGATGTTTTTCATTTCATACATGTGCATTGCATAATTTCCAACATGGAATTGCATTTTTCTTTTCATTGCATTATCTTATGCGTGTATGTATATGTGCATATGGACACATAATCATTTTTTATATTTCTTAAACAGGGGATTAGTTTCCTTGAGTTGCAAAAAAATATATTTTGAGTTTTGGTATTTTTCTCAACAAGTTTGAGCCAATTTTAATTTAACTAGTTGGCATGTACGTGCAACGCACATGTAATTTAAAATTTTCTTTGCTCGTCCTAATTAACAGAAAAATATTAAACATATCTTTTTAACAGAAAAAAGTCTATTACTTACACCGTTATGGAATTTCATAGCCCCATATGTGTTCTTTGTAAATTGCACAATTACCATTGCAAGTCTACATGCAAGAAGATATTTTCGAAATTATCCAACATGGAAACATGGAATCTATTTGAATAATTACGTGCAAAGATGGAATTAAATCCAATACTACAGTTGTTCCTTGAATTAAATAAGTAGGATAAATCTTTATAGGCCTGGTCAGTAATAAGCATTGCTCAACTATTCTCACTCCTTCCTTTACATTTTCTTCGCATAACTACTCATCTTCTTCACCATTCTTGATTGGAACAAGACAAAAATAAATGAAATCAACAGATGGCCATGCTACCCATACATCAAATTACCCTTGTATATCTCGCGGTGTACAGATTGCGGTGCATCACCAAGAACATAAGCATTCAGGGCCCGTTTGATTCATAGGATTGGAAAAAACGTAGGAATAGGAAACCCATAGGAATGAAATGTCAAGTCTAGTTGAATCATATAGGAAGATTACTTTGTGTTTGATGGCAAAAGAAAAACAAAGGAATTGTAATAGAGGTTGGAGTGAATGTTAGAATTCCTATGGGATGTAGTATAAAGATTCCTATGGAAAAAATTCCTATAGGAACTAATCCTTTGAATCGAACGACATAGGAAAAATTCCTATAGGATAAAATCGTACAAGAATCCTGTGAAGTTCCTTTAAATCAAACGAGCCCGAGAGTAGTCCAATTCACAAAATTACTAAGCATTTACCTTGGCAATAAGACAGTTGTCAAGCATGCAGTTAGTAGAATACTGCGTTGTACTGTGTTTCGCAAAATAAAATAAAATATCAAACTCGTTACACTGTCTCATCATAGCATCCTTTGTTCGGTTGCGCAACTTTCATACAAATATGGCACCAATAAGAGTGGTAACATATCGCGGTGAAGCAATATTGTACAGATACCTAGCTATCGTTATCCTCTAACCATGGTCTCTCTCTCTCTTCAATTCTTTATGGATCGATGCTAGCTACACAACCACATCAGCAATACAGCAGTTTAGCGTGCAGGGATAGCTGGGCACACCGGCGCCTAGCTGTGCCTCGCGCCTCCACACCATCGTGCGAGCTTGGCGTCTCGGAAAGTTCATGTAACTGAAATGTCTCTCGCTGTTGGCTGCGTCGAGGCGTCCGCAGGTTGTTGGAGTGAGGCACAACCTCGCGTTTCTCGGGCCGGCGCTCCTGCTGAATCCATGGCGGGGCCGCGACGGAGCAAGGGCCCTGCGCAGCGGCGGTGGTGAGTGCCCATCAGGGAGACGTCGACGAATTGCGGCGATAGCGCCGTTGCTAGTGGCGGGTAGTTGGGGATCGGGCCGATGGTTGCAGCTGGAATTGGGAGCGACGTGGTAGGTATGTTGGGGAGCTGGCGACGGGGAGAGGCCCTTCCGGGAGCAGCGCGAGAGTGCCTGCCGGTGAGAAGAGGGCGCTACCTCCCGGCGGCGGTGCGGCGAGCTGAGGTGCGCGGCCTCCCAGCGGCGACGCGTCAAGCACATGGGCGCACGGGAAGGCCGGGCCTACGGTCACCAGCGCGCGCTGGGTCTGCGGTCGCCGGCGCGTGGGAAGGTTGGGCTGGCGTTCAGCGGCGAGCGGCGGCCGGGAGGTGGTTCGGGTCTGGCCGTTTGGGAGGTCCAAGATAATCGCTGTGGGGGAAACAAAAGAAACATGGAAAAAACGTTTCGGCCTGGTTTGTGTCGAGGTTGTTGGAACGATTTGGGTCGTTGATCAGATATTGAACGGATTAAATTTAATGTATCTGATCATGTTTGCTCTTTTAATAGTACTAATAGCCTTGCACGTACACGCAGCGTCGCTCTACAAGACACATCTTATGATTAAGTTGAATGTCACATTTTCTTTTTTACATTCATAGTAAACATGCACGTGTACGCACGTATAATAAGCATCAATCAATAAACAACAAGATGACAGAAAATGGTAACATTCAGCGATGTTTTGAGGTTAGAAATTTGGGCATGCGAACTTCCAAATCTGTATGAAACAAAGTCTCGATCTAAAATTGATCCATTTCAACCTATATGAGTGAAAATTTTGCACAAAGTAAACTTAATAAGGAGTAACGGATAATCCGATATCATGTTATCAGATGACCTCTGTCCAAAACCGGTAAAGATATATACATATTTATCCTCTTGCATGAAGCATGCACAATACTGGGAAAACAATGCAACCGAATATTGTGACCTTCAATTAGAAAATATAGACCATTAGTAATAGCCTGAATTACAGCATAGTATAAATTCAACTTCTTAATATGATACCACAAAGATACTTAACTATAGCTAGCTTGTTGGTTGGATATACAAGCAGTCAATCATGGATGTAAAATAGGCTAGATGTGAGTGTGCTTAGCTCCCGAAAAGAAATTTTACAGGAAAAAAGGCACGGAGCAAAAAACCTCAAATTTATAAAGAAAATTCTCTCCAAACAATCAACTTGCCAATTGGCAACTATCAATTTCCATGCCAGGACGCATAAGCAATCGTCATGGCAGCTTGGCAACTATCTGTTTCCATGAGCCTTGGCCATGACGACTCTGAACCATGGCCAGTTAACGTCCTAAGAGAATGCTTGTTAGCCATGATCAGTATATATCCATACAATATAATGGTCATTGAACGGAACATGAGGCTTGGCCATGACGACTCTGTACTACTTGTACTACTGTATCAGTATTAGATATTCGGTACAACCTGATACATATGCGCATCCACGGTCAGTGTCGGGGACGTTGGCAGCGGCGTGGATTCAGGGCGGCGCAGCGGCACGGAAGCGTGGATGCAGAGGGCCTGGCGGCCCTAAACGTGCAGCGGACGGCGGCGTGGTGTCTCCGGCCGGCGGCTGGGTGGGGCGTCGGCCAGGCGGGGATATAGGCGGCTGACGGCGGGCGGCCAGGCGCTCCTTGGCTGTTTCATCTCAGGCCAGCTGCAGGCGTGCTGCAACGCGGCGGGGACGTCCTCGTGGACGACGTCCTGTACGGTGGCTCCCTGCACACGGCCCACGCACGCGTTCTACATCTGCAGACGCATCGTGACGGGCACCCTGCGGACGCTCGCCAAGGCCGACGCCATGGCGACCCGGTGCCGAGAGCTCATCTTATCCCCGCGCGCCGGCGTCAACGGCGACCCCTTCTCCGGCTTTCTGGTTTCTGCGCACCACCGCGCTGCTCTACAACACCGCGCTCGAGGACGTCGCCTGGCTAATCTGCATCTCGTCCCCACCCACCGACGGCGAAGAAAAGTCGATGGTGGCGTCGCGCTCACCGAAAGGAACTGTTTATTTTTAGCTGTGGCAATCCTTGTAATTACAATCAAAATGAAAATGTGTGCTGAGTTGTCAAACATTGAAGCGATCTGAATCGTTGATCAGATATTGAACGGCACAAATTTAATGTATCCCGAACATGTTTGCTCTTTTCTAAAAGAGCAAACTCGTGTTGATACATTAAATTTAATCCGTTCAATATTTGATCAACATTCTAGATCGCTCAAATGTTTGCCAACTCAACACGTCTTTTCGTTTTCGTGATAATTACAGGATTACCACCGGGCAAAAGAAACGATTCGTCGATTCGTCGATCACGTATATGGTCTTCTCTCTCACGACCTCCCCATGGCTGCCGCCTGCCACCGCTCCATCACGCTGGCGGCGTCCAGCGACGCCATTCTTGCTGAACCCCTTCTCCGCGAGGATCCCGCCGCCGCCCCGTGGACGGATCAGGAGGAGCCGATCTGCAAGATAGTCATGTCGTCCACCCGGACTCGAGCTGCGTCGTCGCTGCCATGGTCGACTGCGGTGTGAACGGCAGAAGGATCGCCGCGTGCCGGCCGGAAGAGGGACACGAGGGTGTCTGGTGGCAAAGTGTCTCTTGCGTTCGCCCTGCAGGTGGTAGGGTGCAACGGGCGCCTCCTCACCGTCATCTGGTATCTGTACGACAAAACCGCGTGTTAGGGGCATCATGGAGACGGACGACTCCTGGGCGCGGGTTAGGGGCATCGTCAGACGCGCACTCTTCTTTGGCGACGCCTGCTTCGGAGCGTTCCCTGCCGCCGCTGCCACAGCGCGTCGAACTCCCACGACATGATCAGAGAGAACCAGGTCTGCTTCGTCGACGACAAGATAGAGATCAGCGACAACGACGAGCGCAACCAGTCCGTCGAGGCCTACAGCCTGCACGACGTCTACCGGTCCGTGCTCAAGAACGTCGACGGCTACCTCGGCCACCGCTGCCTCTGCACCGTTGAAGCCTACGTAGTGAGCGACAGGTGCGGCCAAGCCTACCGGCCCAGAGAATCGTCAGCGCGGACGGGACGGTGGCAGCTGGGGATGGTCCAGAAGTTTCCGAGGTTCATTCCCATTGGGCATGGACTCCGTGGAGGTGGAGCCAAGGATCATAAGGATTCTGTGGTGATCTGAAATCTAATCCTTTTCTTTGTACACGTTCATCGATTCATAATGCATTTAGATGAAAGAAGCATCGTTCTTGTTCTTAAATGGTATTCTATTTTCATTCTATTACTACTGTTTTTGCACGAGTGAAAAGTCTGCAAGCCAGCTGATCCAGTACAGCCGAGGAATCCATTTATCAGTGCCCAAGACTGATAGGTATCAGCTGCATCTTCTTTTTCTGCACTCCAGTAAGAAAGGTTCAGGTCAAAAACATGCTGACAACTTTGGCTATGAAAACGCCGTTGATATCTCTGTAGAGGGATTTCTTTTTTGGAAACGTTACATCTCAGTCACTCAATCTTCAAAGCAGACAGATTATGATATGACGGGCTAGAGTTGTACATTTCTAATCCAAGTTTCGGAACCATCATTACCCACTTTATGCCGACTTTTAGAATGAGATTGACACTACAACATGGGGAAACCATAGGAGACCCCTTGACACTTAGAGAAGTGAAAGAGCAAGCTGCAACTCGGCATATGTTTCCTAAGCACCTATTTTCAATTTGAAGTAAATATGAAATGGGGATGTCTCTGCAATCTGTTTTTGTTTCGTAGGAATAAAGGGCGTCGGGATTATACTGGGCGACCCCGGAATGTGCCGAGCAGAGTCAACACACAGGGTAGGCCTCCGGGGAACCAAGCGAGGGGTGCAGACGTGCGTGCACGTGCAAGACTACTAGTAATAGTATAAGTATAGAAGTATAGAAGAATATGGTGTTCATAAGAGAAAACAAAAAACAGAAAAATAAGGGAAAAAAAGAACAAGCCGAGCCGGTCGAGCAGCTAGCCCAGCTCCCCTCCGCCCAAACCACCCCACCCGCGCGGCCCACTTCTCTTTTCTCCCTCCGCTTGAATGAATTCGTGCCCCTTGCGCAAGATTAAAACCCCTATTTATATGCTCGATCTCTTCGCGTGCTTATTTCTTGAAAACCCTAAAAGTTTCGTCCACCAGATTGCCGCCGCGAGCTTGCCGAAGTTTCTCGCTCGAAACTTAAAAAATCTAAGGTTTCCGAGGTCAACAGGAGCCCCGATTCATATATTTCCTTCTAAACCTTCCTCCGACCCGTTTGACCTTTTTGTTTGTGCCTTCGATCTCTAGAACGAGCTGTCTGAGCTCTTTGAACTCGCCGGAGAGCACCGCCACGGGAAGCATAATCGCCACCAATGAAGCCACGACGAGACGTCTCTGATCACGGGAAAGAATTGGCAGAGACAGAACACACCTTTTGACACCATCACAGAGCTCGGAGATCGAACATAGCTCTGCTAACCACCCCTGTCTCCGGTAAGCTGTGCTACTGCCACACACGTAATCGACCCGGCTGTCCGATCTCAGTATGACGCTCCAGACCAGATTTGGTTAGTAAATCGGTACTGGGCTAATCAGGCGCCATCGCGTGGCGTGCCATGTCGGCGGCCCGTTAGCCGCTTGGTCAGCGTTTAGTCGGTTCCGAGCAACTAATTTAGATCTTCCACGTGTAGCCTATTTTCTGTTAAATCCAAAATTTTAATTAAAATGGCAGAAAATATGATAAAGTTTCAAAATTCATAGTTATTAACTAGTCTAAAAATAGCAAAAAATACATGTATAGGTTCATAAAAATTGAGCAGAACAGGATTATGAAATAAACTTATATTTTCCCGAATCTAACTAAAAATTTAAGAAATTTAAATGCTTTGTTTGGGTATATTTTTAATTCTGTAAATCCAATGAAGTTGAATACTTTTGCATACGAAATTAAATTACTATCTAGAGAAATCAGAACCAAAAATATTTATATCATTTCACGGCCAAAACTTGCAGAATCTTATTTAAGACTTTCAAAGGCTATAAACTGCAAACTAAAATCAATTTATGGATTAAAACCGTTTGCATATGCTTCATATGATAATTTTATAACTAGAGTTAGTTAACATGTCCAATTCTTGTCTGATATTTCAATCCGTCCGTGAGCCTTTGTGCCTTGCTACCATCGGAGGGCCATCGGACACCATCGGACAAATGTCGTACACAAAGTATCGTACGCATAGCACCGCTCGTTGTATTATTAACTTTGTCAATCATGCATTCAGTGCATATTTATTGTTATGTTGTTGGAAACTGTAGATTGCGAGGAGTGCAATTTCTTCGTACGTGACGGTTGTTTGAACACGCCAACAAACAAGGCAAGTGTGATATTGGTAAAAATATTTTCTGTGCATTAGAGTTTTTTTTATAGAATTGCATGTGTAAGACTGTTTATTCTAATATGCTATGTTATGGTATTAAAACCTAGATTGGATAGCCATATGATTTGATGCAAAAGTTGATTGTCATTTGTCGCCAACTTAGGAATTGTTTGCTTAGTTATACATGTTTAGATGGATATGGAATATCATGTCATGCAAATTTTAATGTGGTTCTTTTATTTTTGTTATTTAATGTAAATAATGTAATTTAATGAACTGTGTGGGTGAAATGGTGTTTTTTTTAGGTTGGTGGCTACTTAGGGGCCATTTCCATCGTTTCGCCTGGTGTAAGATCACATTTACTGTAAGCCACCCAGAATCAAAAGAGAATTGACTAGTTCATTTGTTTGGTAACTTACATGTGCAACCATATGTCAAGTATGGACGTTGACAGAACCTAGTCGATCGTGAAAACTCGGACCCACCATGACCAACAGATGTAGCATATTGTAGGTTGGAACAAATTCATAGGTGGTTTGAGGGTTCCCAATAGTTGTCTTTGTCTTCTGCCAACCAATATTACATAAAACCATTATGCATAATGTATGTCGTAATAAACGGGGCTGACTAATTCATACGGGTAAAGGTAGTGATCGTATAACCTAGGTCGTGAGTGTCCACTGTGACACATTGATGGAGCCTATTTCTCTTATTGTTCTTTTGCTACTACTTTTTATTTGATTTGAGTGACTGGTGCTATACAAAGTTGTAATAATACAAATTTCTCGATCATTAGGTTATTTCATGATGCACTTGTTACTGATATTAATCGGAAACTGTGTGAAAGGATCGTATGGCCACCTAGAGGGGGAGGTGAATAGTTGCTACTCCAAATTTTAGTCCTTTTCGATTAAGGCTTGACACAAAGGTAAATTCTCTACATATGCAACTACGGTGAATTTACCTATATGAAAAGTTAACACTAAGCAAGATAAGATACAAGTAAAGACTAGCGAGAAAGGAGTAACCGAACAGGAAGCACACGGAGACAAGGATGTATTCCCGAGTTCCTCCCTTTTAGGGGAGTACGTCTCGTTGGAGGATGTGAGTTTCAATACTCAACGCCACAAATGGCCTCACCCTATTCTCCGATGAACCTCACTCAAAGAGTTGGTTCACCTTCCACTATCGGAATCCTTCAAGGCGGAATCCGGAACCCTTACAACAATCTTGGGGCACAACCCATAACTGGATTGGGAGCTCCCAAGCACCACGAATCTGCCACACAAAAGTAGCAAGTAAGAACAATAAGATGCCTAGATTTCCTAGTGGAAACCCTAGGCTCAAATCCCAGTGAATGAGGGGAAATGAAGAACGCTTTGGTAGACTTGTAGATCTTTCCCTTCTCCTTCAATCCTCCAAGTTTGGGCAAGTTTGGGTGGAGGGATTGGAAGATCTTGAGATTTGGAGCTCAGCTCTAATGGTGGAGAGAGAGAATCTGAATCGGCAACTCTCCTTGGAGAAGAAGAGCTCTTTATATAGGGGACCCTGAAAATCGAACCGTTATGTGCAGAAAAACTGCACAACGGTACTACCGCTGCAGTAGCGGTACTACCGCTGCTGTACTCTGGGCGGTACCCAGTGCACCACCACTCCCAGCAGTTGCGGTACCACGGAGGCGCTACCGTTGATACCCAGGGAGCGGTACTACCACCGGAGTTGCCGGTGCTACCACTGGTACCCTCTGAATAAATTCAAGGGTTCCAGCGGTAGAACATGGCAGCTACCGCCGGGTACCGTACAGAGAGCAATTCTGGCCTAGCGGTACTCCTGGAGGTACCACCAGCGGTAGTACCGTTGTCTGGAGACAACAGTACCTCGGCGGTACCACCGCTAGGAGTAGTACCAGCTGTGCTGCAGCCGTTCCGCTCCAGATGGAGCGGTACTACCGCTGCACCAGCGGTACTACCGCCAGACACATAATAGCTCTCCTGAAAATGATTTTCAGGACCTCTCGCTCCAAACTCGACACCCTAGTCAAACCTTGAGTTGATCTAAAATATATGCAAGACTAGGCAACACATTAGTCCGGTTGATGTGTTGTCATTAGACTCCAAAACAGATTTAGAGCAAGTATGCTCTTTCACTATGTCTCTGCTAGCCAATCGATACAGGGACTAGCACTATACAGAGAGATGTAACCCTTACCGGGTCATGTGAGCAGTGTGTTGAATGTAGACCTTAGAAAATAGATTAGAAAAGACCTTCTATTGAAATTTAATTTATCTAGTTTTTTATTCTTCTCATGCATTTAATTCTCATATTCTCTTATCATTATCTATTCTCATAATGTCTTATTTTTAAATAAAGACAGGAGACTACACCCAGGTGGTCTACCAGTATGATGGCCTGTATCTCTCAGCGATCAACGTGTTGGAAATTAACCGTCTTCTTCCCCTTGACATCGGCATAGGAAGGAACACCTCACGTGCAGCAAGACCAAGCTGCCTTCTAAAAAAGCCTCTAGGATCCCAACTTAGTATAGGCCACTTTGGCGTAGTCTCTAATCTACATTTAAAAAGAGGAAAGCATGAGAATATATAAAGATAAGAATACAAGAAAAAATGCATGAGAATAATAAAGAACTAGACAAACTAAAATTTAATCTAATGTCTTTTATAATCCATTTTCTAAGGCCACAATCATACAGTCAACACACACTGCTCTGATACCATGTGAAACTAGCGACCTAGTAAGGGTTGCATCTTTGTCTATAGTGCGAGTTCCTAGATCGACCTAGCACACAGTTTCCGATGAATATCAATAGCTAGTGCATCATGAAAATAACTCAATGATCAATAAATTTATGATATTACAACTTTGCAAACACTAGGCTAGATCAAATCAAATAACAAGTAGCAGCGGAAAACAATAAAATTAATAGGTTATGTTCCACAAGCGAAGATGTTGAGTAGAGACTCGCGACTACGTTATACGATCACTCGGAGTCAGATTAATCAGCAACAACAAATGTTGCAGCCAAAAGGTTTGGGCCAATACTATGAGTAGCAAGTGGTACTAAAAATACTATACCAACGTAACATTCACCCCTCATTGGGGATGCATGTAATTTACAGGTACACACTTTAGTTTTCCTACAATAAACTCTCGGTCTTTTTTGGTCACTCTTTTCAGTGATATACTTAAACTCAACTTTTATTGCAAAAGTAGAAAATGCACATCTGCAATCCTCCACACTCTCAAAACAGTTCTCTCATCAATTATAGGGTTGTCCTTCTTAAAGTGTATGATTGGCATTTCCTCAACTTCATCATCATATTTGGAACCTAGTTCCTCGTTGTCAACCTCCTCATCCGAATCAGTTCCATAGTCAGGATCAACGTTGCGATCAACCAAATATCCTCTTCTTCCATCCTATCATGATCAACATCCACATCTTGATATCCATTCTCATCTGAATCATCATCTTTTAAAGCAAAATCATCCTCTCCCTGAATTCTTTGTCCTCCTGCTCGTTTATCTTTGCATCATACTCAAGAAGAATCTTCCCAGTGGTGCTCGGTTTAGCTCTTTTCGTGCACGATGTCTGAAATCACCAATCGTCTATAGCCTAGACTCTTTGTTTACAATATGGACCGACATCAACACGGTCCTACTAGCCATGTGTTTACCCCCAATCAGGGCCAAAGCCTCAATCAGTCTTAAAGTCTAAATTTTTATCGAATTGATGTCATAAGATCTAGCCACGCATTTCTCGGCCTCCGCATACGAGAAATTCTCAAATTGCATGCAAGTCCTTTAAAGTTAGTTCTTCTATGCCTATTGCCAGTCGATAATTGAAACCGATGCTAACTGTAATTCCACCATCGAGCAGAGTTTTTGTTCGACACCAGTGCCGAATCTTCAGTAGAAATCTGGATGCACCTGACATTCTACTATAAGAAAAGCATATCCTCATAATTACTAACGGATTCGAATCGCAAATTGTTCAAGTCTTACCCTTTAGGGGACGGCGCTTTGCTGCCCTGGTCCTCCATCCCGCGTCGACCCCGCCCACGATCTCCAACATTGAAGGTTCCATTTATATGCCCAGATCTCGTGCAAAGTGTTTGTGTACCCAAAACAACAACAGGCAGTAGCGGATGCCGGGTCGGTGGCCACAACGGCGCAGCGGCGGAGAGGGCAAAGGACGGGAGCATTACCAAAAATGAAAAAAAAAGTACACAAAATTACGCCCTCGAATTCTAGAATATGGGACAAGCAATGTGTAGTCCTGAATGCGGTAGCGCCGAAGGCGACTAGTAGTGGTGCCAACCTATAAGGATAACAGTCAAAAAAAATCCTCGTCTACGGACCCACATGTCATAAATGAGTCAAACAGACGACAAGTTAGCTAGACCTAATGGCAACCGGCGTCACGTGCGTCCAGTGGTGTAGATGTAACAAAGTGGCCACAGTTAGTAGTAATTCAATTAGTCGAAAACTAGAGACATTGTCCGACTTTTAGCGAAGACCAGTGACAGTCAAAATTTGATTATCGGACCCTCTGGGAACACGCACATCCGGACTATGTTGGACGTTCCGCCAATGTTTTGGAGGATCAAATGCGCCAGAGAGGTTAGCGCTCAGTTGGTTCTATATGTAATTTACTGGAGCCCGTTGTTTTAATGCCCTCCTCCGCTTCTGCTAATATCGGTGATGGGTGGATTTTTAGGCTGCATTTGATTATGGGAGTCGTATTTTAATTTGTCCATGTTTAATAAAAATGTACCAAAGCCGGTATTTTCTTTAAATTCGGTTTACTGTAAAAATCCAGTTAGGGGTCACATTGTTACTCATTTTTCCCCTGATAGAACTGACTCTAGTCACCGACTCTAATAGTCGGTTTCTACTAGTGAACAACACCAACGCATTAGCAGTTGCTGCAAACCGTCGTCAAAGTATAATCTCCATGGTACCAACGAAACAAGGCTAAAACTAACACTATGCTCGTTGTCAACCCGATGTTCGGCAATGAAGTCGTCAAAGATTTGGCCTTTCATAGATTTTCAAAACTCGTAGGACAAATTACATCCAATTAAAGCATAATCATATTTATTGAAACATGTATTGATGACATCGGTTTAGCAGGCTATTTTATACATGCTAGAAAATAAGTAGTGTCTTAACTTAATGCAAACATAATATAGGCATAGGCATATATTTTTCAATAAACGTGTATCTTTGACTCACCATCCAGCAAAAACCAACTCAAATAAGTGATGACATGCTACCTCCGTTTGATTTTCTGAGTCAATACAACACCAATGATGTCATCCTCCACTGCAATATAAATCCAAAATGTCTCTTGAATGCCTCATACTAAGTGAGATCATCATCGTTCTTTAACCAAAGGATGGGATTTAATGCATTAACTTCTCCCAAAAGTTGGCTATGAATCTTCTCAAATAATTAACTTGCTGAGAAACTTGCATATCTTGCAAGTCAGAGTTTGTAATTTCTGGGTAGTCTTATTGAGGTTAATCTCTATGCCATTCTGATGAATAATGAGGCCCAAGTACTTCTCAGCCAGTACACCAATACTTCAAATGGTTCATCTTCAGCATACTTGTATTTTGATAACAGATTCTGGACTTCTGGTGGCTTTCTCCATCAGTTTCCTTACGTGGCTCTCTCATCCTTTCGTCTTCGCATGTCACGGTGAAGCTGATGACAACAGTGGAGTAGAAAGCCTGAAAGATATTTGCATTCTTTTTGCTGCTGTGAGGGTGGGTATTTGTTGTTCAGGCTAGTGCATTATAAACGCTCCGCTTCAAGAATGTTAAAAAACAGCCATGCAAGAAAGGAAGAAAAACCGGGTGGCAACGGGTACCACCAAATGATCCATAATACAATAGCTGGGGCCAAGCAACTGTATATCACAATTATACATCGTTCAGGCACTGCCATAAAATTAAAATTGAATATCAGCTGGACTACAAATAACATTCTGAACTACGAATACAACTATCAGATGCAGCCGCTCATAAGATCACAATCAAAAACCATTCAAGGCATGGGGTCTCTATGAATATACATTGGATGCAACGCATACATAATGCACCAAAAAAAATATACAAGAAAATATGTGGCCTAGAAGCACCGCCAGAACTCTTGCTCCAACTTACGCCACCAAGTCGCATGGAGCTACAGTTGACGAACACATAACCAGTATATGAAACAGATTTCCTCGACGGCGTTGTGCATTCTGGTCTCAATTGGCACCACAACTGGTGGTAGCACAAGATTCCATAAACAGGTAACATAGGTAACATAGTATGTGCAAATTTGATAAGCCTTTTACCCAAAAGGATTTCCACCGACAGCGCCATAGGTAGGTGGTGTGCCTGGCTGGGAGTACCTGGAGCAGCTTGTTGATCGTAGCCAATGCCGAGGGAACCTGGCCCTCCTTGTTGCCTGTGATGACACAAGTCAGACATCCGTGTTGAGACTAGAAAATTCACAAACTCGACTGCTCTATCACATTTGGGAGATGCAAATAAGGACTGTCCATGCCACTGGAATGTGGGGTGCTAGTAGTATGAAAGTGAAATAATTGACGGGATAGCTTCAAAGCCGGTAGCATTCGGTGAATGATCTCAACCATCCAATATGATCCAATGGCCAGAACCGACAACTCAGCAAGTTCTAGTTCTTCTATGTTAAGGCCGGTTTCTTTTTTTTCTTTTCCTTTTGTGGGGAGAAGGTTGGTTCCTAATTGATACATTCATAAGACTAGGATGTTTTATACTCCCTCCGATCCGTATTATGTGTCGGGGGAAGTGAACTATGCAAGTACAAATTTGTGAAGCTGTCACGACAATTAAATAGGATCAGAGGGAGTAGAATAGAAAGAAAAAACTCAGCTCAGATGTAGAACATAGCACCAACATTCCATCTTATAATAAATACAGCAATAGCTCACCTTGGAAGCATGCCATTAGGTTGCTGCTCAGACATGTTGTTCGGAACAGGCTGCATCATGTAATGGTCTGAAGTTGAACCATAAATTAGTACAGCATGTAAAAAGTAATGATAATAAAGAGAATAGACTGTGATGAGGAACTATGTAAATACTTTGAGGTGCAGATGACTGATACAGCTGCTGAGGTTGCTGTGGTGGAACTCCAAAACTAGAGTTACCAAGTAATGTTGGGGGAGTAGCGCCTGCTGGTGCTCCAGATAGGGGCTGCTAAGGCCAGAACAAAAAATAGTTATAGAACAGATGGTGAACTTAGTGAACACCAAATAAAAATGCTAATGTGGGCATCAAGTGTTTAAACTGATTCACTTGATAATTATTCTGTTCTCAACATTTACAATAACAGCACGAAGAGTATACAATATGATTCTAATTTCCAATATTATGTAGAATAGAGAAATATTTCAGTCATACCATGTGAGCTTGAATTGGAGCTGCCTCATTTCCGAGGTCAAAAGGGTTTGAAGCTTTTGCAGGTTGGGGATATGCAGGTTGCTGATAAGCCGGTTGTTGGTACGCGGGTTGCTGATATGCGGGTTGTTGATATGCGGGCTGTTGATACGTGGGTTGTTGATATGCGGGTTGCTGATATGCAGGTTGTTGATATGTAGGTTGAGAATATGCTGTCGGGGGATAAGCTTGCATTCCCTGTAACTGGGACGACATTTTGTTCAGACAAATATCTCAAATAAAGATCATAAAAATTGCTAATGCGAGAATGAATACCATTCCAGCAGGGTATTGCATGGCAAATCCCATTCCAGATTGGGGAGCTCTTTGCCAGCCTGGCATTGTTTGAGCTGCTGATGGATAAAGTGAGGTAAAGAAATCCTGCAATGATTCAATCAGATGTTAGATATGCTGGTGGAATGATTTTATTTAATGGAATGGTTTTGACAACATCAGTTTATTATGTTCTCGAGTAAGTTCTTAAAACATGATACACTTGTCTTCAGTTGACAATTAGGCGATGGTCTTGCAGATGAACACATGTGACAAATAGGAGCACAAGATACTGAACATGCATGGTTAACGTCAACAAACCCGTGTTACACAAAGCACTAACTTGTGGAAATCAAAAGTTTCAAAGCAATGCCTACCGCAACTTTCCCGCTAATCATGATCTCCACCACTTTTTTAGTGTTCAATCTACAATCAGATTTCTTCAGATACACATTGTTGGCCTAACGAGATACGGCATGCCCAATGCATCCAAACAAAATCACCAACTCTTTTCTGGGCCTACCAAACCTTGCATTGTTCTCCTTTTTTAAGACCCTTGCATTTTCTTAGAGACAGCTTATTGCAGATACTTCTATATCTGCATGACAAGTGCTTATATCCCACTGAAAGCAATCAAATGCCCATTCACAATCGCAAAGTCCCCATCTACACGTAAGTATGCAACCTATGATAGTCAATCACATGCCATATTGCCACAATAAACTCTACCTACAAGTAGACATACTAGTGCTAGTTAAGAAGAATTATGTCCGCCTCCGATGCATCAAAAGAATACCACTTTTGTCTGGGCTTATCATATCATGCCTTGCAATATTTTCTGAAATTCTGAGGAACTACTCGGCAAAGCAACTTATCAGCTTCTATCATCCTTCTTAGGTAATATGTCATAGATCTACTATACTGAATAAAGTTAGTATTGAAATTTTATGGTCCCTTATATTAGCTTTTAAAGTAGCATTCTACCTTTGCTCCGAAATAGATGACACTTCAAGAAGCACACAGCCAACTCGTCAATCTTTGTCAACTAATGCATAAAACCTTTTTAAATTGGTTAAGTGAAAAATGGATCATAAGAATTAACACGAAAAATTGTTTTACTATACTAGCACATCTCATAATTATACTAAAAATGACGAACAACGTTGCATACTGGAGACTACAAAACGAAAACCTCACTGGATTCAGAAACGGAGATACTCTACAAGCATATAGGACTGCTGTGTCGATACTCAATAAGTACTCTACAAGCAGTTAATCACGTACCACTGGAAGTGGTTTCCTCCCACCAGAAGATGTTCCATCTTGAACACCACTGGTGCCTTGAGAACTTGAAGGCACTTGAGATGGATGACCACCCATAGAGGCAGCTACAGCAGATTGTTGAACTGAAGATCCTTGGATGTGCATTCCTGTTGAGACCTGCAAAGGTATCACACGACTTCTTTCAAGAAAAAAAAGAACACACCGAAGTGCACACTTCTTGAATTTTTCTGCAAAGGGAGGTACCTGATTGCCTGAGATTCCAAGGGGCGCGCCAAATAACGAAGAATGTGACTGCTCTATCATGGATGACTGTCCTCCATCATTTGCTCTTGGATCAACAGAAGTTGGAAAAGCTGATGTATTGGGTGCAGAGGGTGTTTCAGAGAATGTTAGTTGCGCGAGTACAGATTCGAGCGGATTCACAGTGCTGCCGACTTGTGGTGTTTGTTGCTGGCCAAAAGCATCAAAAGATGCCCAATCACCACCGCTCACTGATGGAGCACCTTTGCCTTGTTCAAGAACAGGCTGTGGCGCTGTTGCATTAGCAGGCTGTGGTGGCTGTGCATTTACAGGCTGCTGTTGTGGTGTAGGGCCTGTCTGTGATGGTGGGGCAGATGCAGTAGGTTCAGGATCCGCGCCAAAATCAATTAAACTGACTGGACTTGCTGCCTTCATCTGTTCTGAAGTCCCCTCAGAAGAACCAATACTGCTGGCAATAGATGTCGTTCTCTACAGTTATGAAACATGTAAGACAAACAGTTACAATTTTGCGTCAAATCTCAGATTAAGAACATTTGCACAAAAACATGACATTCCAAGGGAATCTAAAAGCAGTGTCTGAGAGAGAGTAGGACAACCTGTGCTTGCGGTGGAGGTTCAAGGGTCCTAGTTCCGTTGGGTTTGGGAGGGTCAATCGGTTTGGCTACATTCAGTTTTGGAGGGTCAATCGGTCTGGCTACGTTCAGCTTTGGAGGTTCACCAACCCGAAGTTGAGGGGCATTATCACCCAATATCTCCCTCACTGGCCGTACAACAGGAGGACTAGATCCATTGGCTTCTCTCTCATAATTTGGAGAGCCAGTCTCTGGCTTTCTTGGTTCAGAAAACCTGCGGTCCTCGAACCTTTGAACTGGAGTTGTTTTTCCAGATCTATCGTCCTCAAAGTAGCGGGGACTTTTCTTATAGTCATTCTGGTCATAACCAGGACTACGTTCTCCATAGGAATGTCTGGAATTTCTGTCATCACTACGTCCACTATAACTCCGACGGTCAGAGTAACTTTCATTGTATGGTGGACTTCTTGAACCACCCCGATTTCCATCAGATCTTCTATTTTCACTCTGTTCATCCTTATCATCCTGAAATATGCAAATAAATCAGCAAATAAGATTAAAAAACTCCCAAACTGAAAGTGGTCACCGCTAAAAAATGCTACAGCTGTAAGGAGCCAGCAATACCTTTCCCCTTGGTGGTCTATCAGAGCTTCTTTCTCCAGTATATCTCCGTTCCACGTAAACATGCTTAATGAAATTCCTCAATTTATCCGTATTACTGAGACCAAAAGAAATGGGTCATAATTATGAAGGAAAAACAAAAAAGTTATAACCTTGAAGATGAACAAAGAAAGGCAACCTGCTGTCAGGGTATGGATTGCGCTGAGGATCCCAATCCTTGAAAAACATTTCTCTAGCACGCTACAGGTTATGAAAAACCCAAGTCAAGTTAGATAGGAATACATGAACTGATGGAAAATTCAGAGAAACATGGAATATACCTCATTTCCTCCTCCTTGTAGAGCAGTAACTTCTTGTGCGGTAAATTTAGCCATGGAAACTGATTTCACTCGGTGCGTGAACTCTCGGCTAGGAGGAGCAGAAAAGAATAATCAAGCAGTTATTATAAAATGCTAGCTTGACTTGTTCCAACTGGGGTGGGAACCTGTTAATAGACTCCACCATAATGCTTAACAAAAGTAAGACAAAATGAAAAAGATCTGAAAAGGAATCTTACTGTGCTCCGCTGCAATTGGTACAAACAAAGGTCCAGAAATTTGTGCATACATATTGTGGTCCCTGTTCATACCAATATATGTAGTGCATCAGTATTTCAATCTTTAGGAAACAAGGTCAGCCAGTACAAGCAACACAGAAGGTGGGCAAAATGGCATGTATGATTCACAAGCTGGCACATGGAACATGATTAGGGCTGGAAAACTTATGGTCATGTAGACATCCAAATAAGCAGTAGAACTGAGGTTAGGAAAAGAGGTCTTAAATAATAAGGGGATATGATTTATGTAAAGTTTCCACGCGAAAATAATAATGTGTGTGTTTTTATTTATGTAAAGTTTCCAAGTAAAATAACGGTTATACATGGACCATTCACAACAAATTGGTAACTTCGATGTGCACCTAGCCACTTAGGGTGTGAGAATGGAAGGACATCAAGCTTAACAAGGCATGGCACCCTGAGGCACCCATAATCCATTGTCACTTTCGCTCCTGATAGCTCAGGCTCATTCAGCATCCTAACGCCATGCTGATTGACTACCGTAATTTGGAGCATAACATAATCTCCAGCAGTGAGGTTACATTTTTCTCTAACCCACCCAATGAGACGATGTTTTGCACCCACGAATCCATGTCGATGAGAACCCTAGTAGGCCGCCCAGATTCGTACTTACGACATATGGCCGCCTAATACAAGCAACACAGAAGATGGGTAAAATTGCCTACATGATTCACAAGCTAGCACTCATCCCTCCCTCCCTCCCTCCCTCCCTCTGTAATGACTAATGAGATATGCGAAATAAAATGAAGGGAAACCAGAATTGCAGCAATAATTAGTAAACAATTTGAGCTTAGGAATAATCGCATATGACTTTAATGGGCCAACTGAACTGTTTCTACTTTCAATCACACCCATGACTTCTCCGTTTTGCGAAGCTGTTCAAGTTAAACAATGATTAGATTGGTTGAATTACATTGGAGACACCATAGAGCTATAGCCTAACAATTAATGTGGTTTTCATGCATATTAGTTAAGTTTCAAATGATATGTCTAAATAAAAGGGGCGCAGCCCAGCTAATTAGGTAAGTTAAAATTGATATTTCTAAATAAAAAGGGCCATATTTCAAAATAAAAGGGGTGCGGCTTTCAAATCGCCCCATCCTGCTGCAGACTGAGTAGCAAGTTACTGAAAGTCTCTAAAATAATTGTAGAGATCATGTGAATGCCATATGTTGGCCCTTTTGATTAGTAGTACATGGACCATCCACAACACATTGGTAGCTTCGATGTGCACCTAGCCACTTAGTGAGTGAGCATAAAAGGGTGTCAAGCTTTAAACAGCATGGCGCGCCCTGAGACACCCATAATCCATTGTCGCTTTCGATTATTGATGGCTCAGGCTCATGCAGCATCCTAACGGATGATGCTTGACTACCGTAGTTTCGAGCACGGCGAAATCTCCAGCACCGAGGCTACGTTTTCTCTAACCCACCCAATAAGATGATGCTCTGGCTTTAAAACAAGCACCATTTCCAGCAACGATCGCAGACGAAGTCAAACAAAGCTCCCCCACCCAACCTCGCTCTGAAATCCGACCACATTTAGCAAGAGGACTCGACCAAGCTAGCAGAAAAACTTACCAGATTGTTGCAGTTGATGCACCTCTTGTTGGCGGGCAGCTTGAGCAGGCCGCGTATGACCCGCTCGTTCTTCTCGTCCTCCTTCACCCGGCTCGCCATCGCCGGACACCCGACCGCCGCCGCAAACCCCCTGCAAAAGGAAACACCACCACCCAACATCAGCAACAGCCCCCCGAAATGGCCCGAGATCCGGCGGAACCCCGCCAGATCCGCCCACGATCACGACGGGTCCAACTCAACGACCGATCGAACGAGCCCTCACCGGCGGAGCCCTCCTCAGCGCGAGATCCGCACGCGCGCGCGGTGCGAAGGAGCGGGGCGAGGTGGCGGTGGCGACGAACAGGAAGAAAGGCTCCCCACTTTCGTCGTTGTCGCCGCTGAGCTGCTTCGCTGCGCGTGTTAGGAAAATCGTAAAAAGGAGGTTTTTTTTTCTCTTTCCTCGTGGGGTTTATTCAATCAGTCACCGGCAAAGGGAAGAAGGCAGCGCGAAGGAGGCTGCCGGTCAACTTGACCGGCAGAAGCCGGTCGCCGGCGGCGGGAGGGGGCGGTTTCTAGAGGGACGGTGGGGTCGAAGGCTTTATTGGGCCCGCATGGAAGGGACGGTGGTGGGTTTGGTGATGGTTTCTTCAGTTTTTCGGGTCAGTGATGAGCTGGAGGTGACCGTCGTTTCTGTTGCGGTTTGTTTTGGTCTCCCGGGTGGTTTAGGCTAATCGCCGACAGCGAAGAGTAGTACTACTTTTCAGTTTTTACTTACATTTATTATTATGAACCACTTGCTGGGCTGGGCTGGGCTGGGTTGTTGAGTGCAGCTAGCAGAGTTTTTTTTCTAACAACGAGCGGTGTAGGTACATCAGGGACCCTAAAGAAAGTAGAAAACACAATACAATCCCTAACTTTTATAGGAAGGACCTTCAACCAAGTCGCGGCCATTCAAGCTGACGTCGGGACGAAACCACTTGGCGTTGAAGGAATGGGGAGTGCCGCCGCAAGCTCGCTCCACCAGATGGTCGTCAGAGCCAGACGCCAACACATGGGCCTCTGAGAGTGTTCACCAATGCTCAGCGACATATATATGAACTCCATGACAGCCCGAAGCAAGGCCGCACAACTCTCTTGCTTCATATCCCCTTCACCACCATGGCGCCCTGAGGAGGAACAAGGATACTCACCTGCAGATATACTTGATCCACCATAGCAGGCCTTATTTTCCCTCAAGAAAAAATAGCATGCCTTAATACTTCTTAGCTTTGTTCCATCAGTCTAAGGCAAAGCTTAAGTGGTTTGCCTACCTTACCCACTTGACGAAAGGGAACGAACTTCGTTTCCTTGGCGGCTTTATGGATGGATTCAGTCAGCCTCACTCCTTCCTTTTGAAAAGTGACGCTTTGTGTCTTCGCTTCCGAGGGTTAGGGTATATGCCGTTTCGAGCAAGCTTTCGCCTTTTCTCCCCATGCGTCCAATAAGAAAGCCTCTAGGAAGCTGGAGGGATTACAAAAGGAGGGTGCCTTCCTGTGTTGCACTGAAAAAGGACAAAGGAGAAGACGCTCGGCTCTCGGGGAGTCCATCGAACTGTCTTTAGCATCTTCCTCGTCAGGAAGGGGCGCAACAAGAAAAGGAGTAAGGAGCCTTTTCGGGAACTTTGGAAGGTCTTTAATTTTCGCGAGGATAGCGATTTGGAGTAGTCGACGGCTCTCAACACCACCGCTTGCATCTCCAACCATTGGAGCTTCGCGAGCAGAAGGGAGACCATCAGGCGGCAGCGCCAGATCTAGCCGAACTGAAATCGCACCGTCCTCCCAAACGAACTTATTTGGGGGTGTACCAGAAGAGATCCATGCATCAGCTAAGGACCACCGCCAAACAGATCACCCGCTGGCCACTCGATGCTTCCTGAAGACGTCGGTAGCGTACACCCAAACGACACAAGGCCAGACACCGACATAGAGCCAAACTCCCTAGCGGAGAAACTAAACCTAATATTTATAGGAGAGCCACGGGCACCTCCCCATCCCGACTCCGACCAGCGTCGGCGACGGAGAGGATCCAGGCTCGGGCGGGGAGAAAACTCACCGGCGACTCTCAACGGGGCGAGCTACGCGAGGAAATGGTGAGAGTGAGTTGCTTGGGGTATCGATTCATTTTCTGGACGCACATGAACGGTAGTGTTTTCACATCTTAGAGGAGAAACGCCATATGCAGCAAAAAAAAAAAAAATTTATCAAAGGGGCTTGCTCCAAAATTCATTAACGAAGCATCAGACTGTAAAGTTTACACTCGTTTATTTCTGTTGTGCAAGTAATAGAAAGGGGCTAGCCCAGTTAGAATTTTTTTAGACTGGCTATATGTGACATGACACGCTATACATGGAAAAAGAATGACACATTGCAGTTGTATTTCAAACGATGTCAGTGGCGTGGATGGGTGGCCGGCGAGCCGGCAGCCGCAGAATCGTACGCTCGCCGCCGGATAAGTTCTGGAGTATATTAATTTCAAAAGCCACGAGCGAGCGATCGGTCCTCGCTCTTCGGCGCCCTGGTAAACAGCGCAAACAACTCTTCGGCGCCGTCGCCATAAAATTCAGTATTGCCCTCGGAAAACAAATAAATTCAGTACATTACTGTCTGGACAAAGCACCTCTGCCTGTCTGCAGTGGAGATCACCAATCGCGCTGCATGGCCGAGTAAGTTATCCAGCTAGTCCTTGCCGGTCGGATTCCGGCGACGGCGAGCTGCGGCTCGGCACGAAACAGGGGACGGGTTAAATGCCGCGCGTCTCGATCCAGACCAATATCTTTTTTTGGAGGCAAGTTGTTTCCGGAGATGATCTAGGGACCACCGCGAGCGCCGCCGCCGTTATACAGGAAACGAAAACCGTGTCTCGTATTCCCGCGCGCTCGCCCCCGTTTCCTCGCATCCCAATCCAAATCCTGGGGTTTCCTGTCAATTTTCTTAACCCAAATCCTTGTCTGTATAAAGGGCGCCACCCCGCGCGCGTCCTCAAACCACTCAAATTCACTCCTCGATCCTTGCTGCAGCTACAGAATACACTGCTAAGAAGATCGTCTCTTTTTTTTTTTTTTGAGGAAAGGATCTGATTCATATATTCAGAACACTCAATACAAACTACAAACAGGTCCAGCAAAGAAAGAAAATTACAAAAGACCCTGTAAAATGCACAGAGCACCCTGAGTCAACTGAGAAGATTACAATCGGATCCACCACCGCGCTCCCCTGAAACTAGCCGACGCCGGAGCCGCCGTACCGCCAAACGTGGGGGAGAGAGTACCTCCACATCATGTAGTCGACCGCAGAACCGCCCGCCGCCACGCGACGAAGACCCAGAACGATGAACGAATACGGCCATGGCACCATCTTCCCCAGTCCACCCTTCTTCCCGCCGACTCGGCACCAGCTAGCCCAACCACCAGCATCACCCCATCTCCACGCGGCCGCTCCCCTCGCCACCACGGCCGGTCGGAGCAACACCGACGAGGAAAACCACCACAAACCCCAGCAAACACGGAAACAAACTCGGGTGACGCCAAGCTTCCTCCACCCCTCGCCTCCACGGCCGGCCGGAGAAGAAAGCGCACCACCACCCAGCGCACCGAGCCCAACACCACTCACTACAGCAGCCGACACACCCATCCGTCCCCTCCCCTCGCCGCCAAGGCCGGCCGGAGTGGATTTCCGAGCAAAACGAACTGACTTCGATGTATGGTGCCGACGAAGAACACGACGGAGCACCATCGCCAAACATGGCTTCAGAAGCTGCATAGGAGGCCCGCCCGAAACGGGACCGTTAGAAGCTCTGTAGAACATCAGTCGGGGAACTTCCCCATGCTCGTCGCGTCCTGGATCCAACTCGTCAGATCCACCACCTTCGATCCACCAACCCGTAATTGACCGGCCGGCGCTCCTCCACCTCGAGCACCGGCGCCCTTCGACAGATCCCAGTAGGAGACATCGAGTCCCGTCACCACGACGGCCAGCTTGAATCACTCCCACACGATCTGAACCTGCAAAGAGCTTTATTGAAGAGGAGGCAGAGATGCAGTCGCTGGCCACCTTCGGCTCCAACCATAGGAGCGCCGCCGCCAACCACCACACCGCCGCACACCACCAGAAGCCGCACCAGAACTCCGGCGGCGAACTCCTCGATGGCATATAGCCAGACGCCATAAAGGACAAAAGTACTACCTTAAGCACCTAATCTACTGCACACAGGGTGGGACCCTCACCTACTCGTCGCCGGCCGCTGCCGGAGAGGAGAAGGGAGGGGCCAGCGGCCCCGGAACTAGAGGGGAAGCGGAGCTACAGGAGAGGGGAGGAAGCAGAGAGGAGAGGAAAGGACAAGATCGTCTCTTTTTGATTTGAGGAAGAAGCGAATCAAGATTTTACATTGAGGTCGATCGATCGGCTATGGGTGACCTGATTCCGGGGCTCCCCGAGGACGTGGCCCGGGAATGCCTGCTCCGGGTGGGATTCCGCCAGCTCCCGGCGGCATGCCGCACCTCGCGACAGTGGAAAGCGGAGGTGGAGTCGCCGCTCTACAGCCGCCTCCGGCGGGCCAGCGGCATATCCCGCCCGCTCCTCGCCCTCGCCCAGGCTCTGCCCCCGCTCGCCGCGTCCGGCCCGGCATGCAAGTACGCTGCGTCCGCCGCACTCTCCAGCTCCTACCGGCTCGTGCTCCACGACCCGGCCGACGGTGGTTGGGCCACGCTGCCCCCGCTCCCCGGCGGCGTGGGCCTGCCGCTCTTCTGCCAGCTCGCCGCCGTGTTCTGCGGGGAGAGGAGGAGGCTGGTGGTGCTGGGCGGGTGGGACCCCGAGACGTGGACGCCGACGGACGCGGTGCACGTGTACGACTTCCTGGAGGGCGCGTGGCGGCGCGGCGCGCCGATGCCGGGGCCGCGGCGGTCGTTCTTCGCGTGCGCCGCGGCGGGAGGGAGGGTGTTCGTCGCCGGGGGCCACGACGAGGAGAAGAACGCGCTGCGGTCGGCGGCGGCGTACGACGCCGAGGCCAACGCGTGGGCGGCGCTGCCCGACATGGCGCTGGAGCGGGACGAGGCCAGGGGAGTCTGCGTCGGCGGCAGGTTCGTCGTCGTCGGCGGGTACCCGACCGAGGCGCAGGGCCGGTTCTCCGGCACCGGCGAGGCGTTCGACTTCGACACGACCGCCTGGGTGTGGGACGCAGTGCAGGAACGGATGGTGGAAGAGGGAGCGTGCCCGATGACGTGCTGCGCCGCGCCGTCCGCGGCAGGCCCCATGTACATGCTCCGTGACGGCCACCTCGCGGCGCGGGACAGCGGCAGCGCGTGGCGGTCGGTGGCGCGGGTGCCGGAGGACGGGCGCGCGGCGACGGCTGTCGTGGCCATCGGAGATGGCCGCGTGGTTGTCGTTGGCGCCGGGCGCCACGGTGGTGAGCAGGCCGTGTACGTGCTGAGCGAGGAGAATGGGACCAATGGGGCGGCGCCGTCGTGGGCGCGCGCCCTGGCACCGCCGGAGTTTGCCGGGCACGTGCAGGCCGCGTGTTGCGTAGAGGTGTAACTGTGTAACTATGCGTCAGCGTATGTGCAGATGTATATAACTGAATCGAGTGTAAGCGGCCTTTTAGAAAAGAAAGTGAAATCCAAATCATAGACGAAAAATTTGTAACCCACGGACCACACGGCAGCCTTCGTTATATGTTTTTGCAACGGAACGGATGACCACTCCAGTGGTGGCTTTCGTTGCTCCGTGGAAGAGGGTTGGCATACACCGTTACGAGGGAACGACACGAATGCTCATGGTAGGTTTGTTAGACTGTATTTATACGTAGCATTTTGTATACATACTGTAACCTGTATTGTACACTTTGTGTACTCATATATAATGAGATAGCCACACCCGTATTGGGTGTTGAGCAGTTGCCCCAAACTCTAAGTTTAACATGGTATCAGACTTGGTTGATCCCATGTCTTCCGCCGCCGCCTCTGGTTCGACCCCTGCTGCCGCTGCGTCGCCGTCCGCCATTGCTGCGCCAGCCACCGCTGAGGTCTCTCCGTTCCTCGCTTCCCAGCCTCTCGCCTGGACTCACGGTCGGCCGCCTTCCATGGCTGCTCACGTGCCAAACGCGTCCGCACCGATCGCTTCTGGTCAGGCTGCGTTGATCGCGTCTGCACCTCTCGCGTCTGGGCTCCAGGCCCAGCATGGCGCTCCGCCGTCCTATGGACCGCACGGTGTGGCCGGCCCACCATCCTATGGCGGTCCCGCCGCCGTGCCCCATGGCGCACCTTCGTCGCCGTCCTATGGCGTCTCCGCGCCGGTCGCACCACTGCCGTGCCCTATGGCGCCCCTGCGCCGCCGTCCTATGGCGCCTCCGCGCCGGCGTTCGGTGCATCTCCACCGCACTACGGCGCCATTGCACCTCCGGCCTATGGTGCTCCTTCGTCCCACTATGGCGCCCCGGCACGGCCGGCATATGGGGCCTACTCCACCCAGTCCTATGGAGCGCCCTGCTGCACTACGGAGGACCCTCTGCGACCTATCCGCCCCCGCCTGCGCCACCTACCGGTGCCTTGTCGACTGAGCTGGGTGTCTATGCGCCGTCATATGCGCTGCCTGCGTCACCCGCAGCCGCGCCCGCGGAGCACTCCATGCCGCCTCAGCCGTTCTACTTCGCGCACCTCATCCCGGTGAAGCTGAAGCCAGACAACTACTTGTCGTGGCACGCGCAGGTGCTGCCTCTTCTTCGCAGCCGCTACTTGGAGGGCTATGTCGATGGTACACTACCGTGTCCTTCGCCGTATCATCCGGCGTATCATGCGTGGGTGGTCTAGGATCAGGCCATCCTATCCGCCATTCAGTCCTCTCTCTCGAAGGGGGTGTCGTTGCTGTTTATCTTCGCCGCCACGTCCCAGGAGGCGTGGGCTGCTCTCCATACCAGTTTCGCGTCTCAGTCGCATGCGAGAGCTCACGCTATTCGCACCCAGCTTGGCGAGTATACTCGACCTCACCATCACCGACTACTTCAACAAGATCACTGGCATGGCGGATACTCTCGCCTCCATTGGTCAGCCGCTTCGCCCTGAGGACTTCACCTCCTATGTTCTGAATGGGTTGGACCGTGACTATGATAATCTCGTGGAGAATGTCAATGGTCGTGATACGCCTATTCAGCCGTGCGAGTTGTACTCTCGCCTTCTTGCGACGGAGCAGCATATCCAGGCTCGCCTCTCGACTCCGTCCTTCACGTCGGCCAACGCGGCATCGCGTGGCACCGGCAAACCCTACAAGCCGCCAACCACTGGCGGCAAACCGACGCCCTCGCCCACACAGGCCCCGCGACCTGCCAGCACCACCACGGGCGATCGCCCCCGTGCCTGCTGCCCATCGTGTGGCGCACAGGTCCCTGCCAGCTGTGTGGCCTCGAGGGACATATTGCGTCTCGTTGTCATCGTCGCTTCAAGCATGACTTTTTGGGCATTGTCAAAAATGGCAAGGGAAATGAAAAACAAGCTGCTCTGGCGAGTCACGAGCAAGGACACACACTCCTTCATATCCCATTGATGCGTCGTGGTACATGGATACGGGAGCTACAAATCACCTGACGAGTGAGATGGGCAAGCTCTCTAGTCAGGAGCCATACCGTGGTCATGATCAGGTTCGCACCGCCAATGGCGCAGGTATGCACATCTCACATATTGGTCAGGCTTCCCTTCTTACTCATAATGCACATAAATTGAATCTTCTCAATGTCCTTCGTGTTCCTTCTTCTGCACGTAGTTTGTTGTCACTTCCTCAGCTTACTTGTGACAATAATGTATTTGCTGAATTCCACTGTTTTCATATTTTTGTTAAGGACCGGGACACGAGGGACGTACTCCTTAGAGGTCGACTACGCCATGGTCTTTATGCGCTTGATGTGCCACCTGTTTCTCAGGTTTTCAGTGATGTTCGTGCTTCGTCGTCTCATTGGCACTCGCGTCTTCCACTCCCATAGTTCGTCATGTTCTTCGTCACCATGAGCTTCCCGTTCAGCAAGGCAAGAGTCATCAACTTCCTTTTTCTGAGTCGAGTCGTGTAGTCAAAACTCCACTTGAGCTTGTGTTTTCTGATGTATGGGGTCATGCCCAAACGTCTGTTAGTGGCCACAATTATTATGTCAGTTTATTGATGCTTATAGTCGATTTACTTGGCTTTATCTTATCTAGGGCAAATCTGATGTATTTGATGTTTTTCTGCAATTTCAAGCACCTGTTGAGCGCCTCCTTAAGCATAAGATTATACATGTCCAATATGATTGGGGGTGAGTATCACCATCTCAATGCGTTTTTTAACAAGCTTGGGATTTCGCATCGTGTGTCTTGTCCACATACACATCGGCAAAATGGTGCAGCTAAACGTAAGCATCGTCACCTTGTAGAAACTGGCCTAACTCTGTTAGCTCATGCCTCCGTCCCTTTTCGGTTTTGGAGTGATGCTTTTTCCACCGCTGTTTTCTCATTAATAGGCTTCCCACACGACTTCTACACATGAAAACACCTCTTGAACTCTTGCTAAATGAAACTCCAGATTATACGTTCCTCAAGGTTTTTGGATGTGCGTGTTGGCCTCACCTTCGTCCATGTGTAAGCTAGAGTTTCGGTCGAAAAAGTGTGTCTTTCTTGGGTATAGTTCTCTTCATAAAGGGTACAAATGCCTTCATGTTCCATCTAACCGTGTCTACATTTCCCGTGATGTTGTGTTTGATGAAATGTGTTCCCTTTTTCTGCACTTCCGACCACTCACGCCACTCCCGCCCCACCTGTGCATTCCATTTTACCTTTGTCTGATCAATTTGTAGATGTTGCGTATACCCCTACCTTGCTACCTAATCATGCTGCATGTACTAGGAGAGGAGCGCGACTTCAGCTTCTGGATGATCCAGACTTGCCTCCGGACGACGATCGCATCCATTCATCCTGCATGCCTGACGTCGATCAGGCCTCACAGCGCCAGCCTTCATCGGCCGGGTCATCTCCACCGACTTTGGCAGGCCCAGCTTCTGGCATGGCCTCCCCAGCCTTCTCTGCTGCGGCCCCGGATGGGCCAGCCTCTCCTGCTACGGCCCCAGATGGGCCGCCCTCTCCTGCGCATGGTACCGCCATGCCCCGTGCAGCGTCTACTCCGCCATCGCTCGATGCGGCGCCTGGCTCCCCAGCGTCTTCATCGCATAGGCAGCCCTCGCCTGGGCCACTCGCACCTGGGTCGCTCGCCCTGCTCCAGGGCGCTTCTTCGCCGAGCGTATCACCACCGCAAGTGCCGCCTACTCCTGCTACTCTGCGCCCACGTACACGTAGCCAGAATGGCATCTTTCGCCGCTCAATCATAAGGACGACACAGTTGCATGGATTGCTGCATGCATGGCACAGGTAGAGGCTGATCCCACTGCTGAACCTCGGCATTTTCAGGCCACACTTGGTATTCCACACTGGCGCAGTGCTATGGAACAGGAATTTCAGGCTTTATTTATTATGTGCCCCTGCTTCCTTAGTTGTGCTCACTTTTCCCCACGCTCTAAACTTGTGCTCGTTTTTCCCCATTCCCTTAGCTGAAACTCTCACAAATGTTCATAGCGGACGTTTGCCGTTGGGTCAATGCATTGACCGTTAAATGTTGACGAGTGGGACCCACATGCCCTTGCTGAAAATAAACAAACACACCCACCTTTCTCTCTCTTAAACGTGGGACCAAGGCAACAAAGGGCAAGTCAAAAAAGGCAACAAAGGGAAATAGAAAAAAAGCTTCTGGCCATGCCGGCGGCCCTCGACACCGGAGCAGACCTGGAGAATGGAAGCATGCGCCGGCCTGGCCGAACAGGAGAACAAGCCGACCTCGAAGCCGGCGGAGCGAGGGCTGCACGGCCGACACGGCAGCGGAGTGCGTCATGGCGGTGTCCTGCTCCAACTGCCGCTTCAAGCGATGGCGTCGCCGTCCACGACGCTCCATCAGCTCATGTTCGTCTCCCTCACCCGGAGCTCCACCCGCGGTCGTCGCCGTCCACGACGACCTCGGCAGCGTCATAAGGTGACAGCAGGGGCGAGCAGTGGCACCTGGCGGCGGCCGACCTCTCGCGGCGGCTGGCCGCGGCCACGCGGACGCATGAAGGCACGGTGGAGGAGAACGCGCGGATGTAGAGCTCCATCGCCGAGCTAGAGCGCAAGCTCGCGGGGCTCAAGGCGCGCGTATTCCCGACGCCCTCCGCCACCGACGCCCTCCGCCACCGCCGCCTTCCCCATCATGGCCGGAGCCGTTGCTGGGCTAGGCGCGCGCGAGGCCGTGGCCAGAGCCGCTGCTGCAGGCCTTCTTCCTGGCAGCCAAGTCCTCCTATTCCTCCATGCTTAAGCACGCAACCCGGGATAGACCGAGACGTCGGGATTGACTC
Source organism: Poa pratensis (assembly GCA_947311845.1). Taxonomy (NCBI): domain Eukaryota; kingdom Viridiplantae; phylum Streptophyta; class Magnoliopsida; order Poales; family Poaceae; genus Poa; species Poa pratensis. The sequence goes on along the minus strand of CAMZMU010000034.1, from coordinate 33,077,965 downwards.
CATCTTCGTCGCCTTCGGCCGCCGGCCTCTTTGCTCGATTCGCCTCTGTACAAGCTCCCCATGCCTCTCCGTCCACTCTATCATGCTCTGCGTGATCCTCCGGTCCTAAAGGACAAGGCTTGACGCGCGAGGGGAGGCTATTCCGATGACCACGAGCGGGCGACGCCGGCGAACTCGTGTCGAACACCTTGGGGGCGCGCTCTGGACACGCCCATAGTGGCATTTGCTCGTTCCAGATGATTACAAACGAATTAGGAAACAAATATTATATGGTTGTGCACCACATGGGATGTACTACAACTTTCTTGATTTTTTTGAATTAGTTGTGCCTCATCCTAACCCTAAACCGTAACTGTAAACACTAACCCCAAACTTAAACCTAATCGTACCTCCGTTCCAACAAAAATCACCGAAGATCTCTAAAGAAAGTACATATTGTGGATCTAAAAGTGATTTTTTAAAAAAATTTCAAGAGCAAAATTTCCGACACTCGTAGTTCAAATCGGACCCACTTCCAGCGAAATCGGCAGGAACTTCTGTAAATTATGAGGAATACCTAGGAATGTTTTCAGATTAAAGAAATATGTGATATGTACTAACAAAGAGTTCTAATGTTTTCGTACATTTCGGTGTTTCGCTTTCGGAAGCCGTTTTGATAGTTGCTTCATGAAAAAAAGCCATTTTCGACTCTCAGAAAATGAAAAATGGGTTTTTAATAACAAGAAAATAAAACATCCTTTCTTCAACATGGCTCTCCATCCAAAATACATGAGTGTGTGAAATATGGCCTCATTTAGACAAACTATGTCATGGTTAAGGCCATACCCTAGCTCATTGAGTCAAAAGACATACATTTTTATACCTCGTAGCTCTTTTTTGAGAAGGGTTTTTCCCAAACACTTTCATAACCCATGTTTATTATTTTTTTCTAGGTAGTAGGTCGCATAGGAGGACACCACGCGAAGGTTTCCCATTTGTTTGATTTTTTTGAATTAGTTGTGCCTAACCCTAGCTCTAAACCCTAACCGTAAACCCTAACCCCAAACCTAAACCTAACCGTACCTCCGTTCCAACAAAAAGCGCCAAAGATGTCTAAAGAAAGTACATATTGTGAATCTAAAAGTGATTTTTAAAAAAAAATCACGAGCAAAATTTACGACACTTGTAGTTCAAATCGGACCCTCTTCCAGCGAAATCGGCATGAACTTCTTCCAAATATGAGAAATACCTAGGAATGTTTTCATATTCAAACCCAGGGTCATATGTACTTATAAAGTGGTCTATTATGTTTTATATCCAGGGGTCTTCCGCTTTCGAGGAGTCGTTTTGGTAGTTGCTTCACAAAAAAAGACATTTTCAACACTAAATAAATGAAAAATGGTTTTTTAGTGCCAAAAAAGCAATCTTTGTATCTAATTCAAGATTGTTCGCAATTCAATTGTACACGTGTGTGCAACATTTTGGATTATTTCGACAAGGGATGCTATGGTTTAGGCCATACCATAACTCATTTGAGTCGAAAGCCATACATCTTTGTACATCGTAGCTCATTTATGAGAATGTTGTTTCACAAAAACTTCCATACCCCATGTTTGCTATTTTTTATAGGTGGTAGGTCACATAAGAGGACGCCACGCGAAGGTTTCCCATTTTTGATTTTTTTGAATTAGTTGGGCCTAACCGTAGCCCTAAACCCTAACCGTAAACCCTAACCCCAAACCTAAACCTAACTGTACCTCCGTTCCAACAAAAAGCGCCAAAGATGTCTAAAGAAAGTATATATTGTGGATCTAAAAGTGATTTTTTAAAAACTCACGAGCAAAATTTACGAGACTTGTAGTTCAAATCGGACCCTTTTCCAGAGAAATCGGCAGGAACTTCTTCAAAATATGAGAAATAACTAGGACTGTTTTCATATTCAAACCCAGGGTCATATCTACTTATAAAGTGGTCTATTATGTTTTATACCTAGGGGTCTTCCGCTTTTGAGGAGTCGTTTTGGTAGTGGCTTCACAAAAAAGGCATTTTCAACACTAAATAAATTAAAAAAAAATGGTTTTTTAGTGCCAAAAAGCAATCTTTGTACCTATATCTACATTGTGCGCAATTCAATTGTACACGCGAGTGCAAAATTTTGGATCATTTCGACAAGGGATGCTATGGTTTAGGCCATACCCTAGCTCATTTGAGTCGAAAGCCATACATCTTTGTACCTCGTAGCTCATTACTGAGAATGTTTTTTCACAAAAACTTCCGTACCCCATGTTTGTTATTTTTTCTAAGTGGTAGGTCACATAAGAGGACGCCAAGCAAAGGTTTCCCATTTTTTTTGATTTTTTTGAATTAGTTGTGGCTAACCCTAGCCCTAAATCCTAACCCTGTCGAGGGCAAAACTGTGAAAACCTAGCGATTTATGAAACTACAGGGTGTTTTCTGCAAAACCCCAGTCATCTTCCCTGCTGGCCAAACCACCTCGGTGGCTACCTCCGCGTCATGATACGCCGCCGCGCGCCAAGCTTCGTGGTCGTCGGAGCAGCTCTCAATTCGTCTCGTGGTGGTCATGGAAGCCCTAGCCCCCATTTGCCCTCTCTCTCTCCTCGCCCAAACCCTAACCCTAGTTTTGGCTGACGCAGTTCGCCGCTGTTCTAGGTAGACTGACTCTTCCCTGATCATTCCTGGAGCTCTGCCATGCCTTATGCTTCCTCTTCCTCGAGTCCAAATTGCTGGGAAAGCTTGAATCACCTGAATCGAGTCGTCTCCTTCAACTCCGGCCGTCGTGTGTCGCGGACGAATTCGAGCTCCTCCGACCTCCTCCGTCCTATTTTATCACTCCCACGTGACTAGGGGCATCAATTGATCCTCTGCGACCGCTTTTCCCTCTCCCTTTCGTCATGGTTCTTGCTCGCGACGAGCGCCTCCGTGCGCCGCCGCATGGTCGAGTCGCCAACGCTGTTCCGGCGACCATTTCCTGGCATCGCCGCCCCCATATGGTTGCCCATTCTCTAGCGCTCCCAACGGGCATAGCCGTGCACTCTTGCGCTGTATCGTCGAGGGCGTGATCAGCAGAGAAGATCCTCCATTGATGACATCATCATGACATCATCCTTCTTTATTTATTTTTCTGAAATTCTTTTCTGAAAATATTAAATCTATGACATGTATGGCCCACACGTCAGTGGTTAACGGTCAAACCACTGACTGACGAAAACGTCCAGTTTGAGCTTTGGTGACAGTTTTAGCTAAGGAGTGGGGAAAAGTGAGCAAAAGTTTTAATCGTAGGGAAAACTGAGCACAACTAAGGAATCGGGGGAACAAGAGTAATAATCCCTAATATTATTGACTCTAAGTGGGTGTTCAAGGTCAAGAAACATGCTGATGGCTCTATTGAACACTACAAGACACGGTTAGTGGCCAAGGGATTCAAACAGAGGTATGGTCTTGACTATGAGGATACTTTCAGTCCGGTTGTTAAGGCTACCACTATTCGCCTACTGCTCTCTTTGGCTGTTACACGAGGGTGGTCCCTCCGTCAGTTGGATGTTCAGAATGCCTTTCTTCATGGTGTCTTGGAAGAAGAGGTCTATATGCGTCAGCCTCCAGGGTTTGTTGATCCTGCTCGTCCTCATCACTTATGTCGCCTTGTTAAGGCTCTCTATGGACTTAAGCAGGCCCCTCGTGCATGGCATGCACGTCTTGGCTCAGTTCTTCGACTCACGGATTTGTTCCATCCACTACTGATACATCACTGTTTCTTTTCCAGTGGCCCGAGGTAACTATGTATCTGCTGGTATATGTTGATGATATTATCCTCATTAGTTCCTCTGTTGCCACTGCTGATCGCCTCCTGTCTGCCTTGAGCGGTGATTTTACTGTAAAAGATTTGGGCACGTTGCACTACTTCCTCGGTCTGGAAGTATCTCAGTCGTCTGCTGGACTGACTCTCTCTCTCTCAGCGCAAGTATTCTATGGATTTGTTGCGCCGTGCTAGTATGTTGAAGTGCAAACATGCTACTACTCCTATGTCCGCCACTGATCGGTTCTCTGCTCTTGATGGAGATCCACTCTCTTCTGATGATGCTACTGAGTACCACATCATTATTGGTGGACTTCAGTATTTGACTATCACTCGTCTGATATCTCCTATGCAGTTAATCGTGTGTGTCAGTATCTTCATGCTCTCGGACTTCTCATTGGTCAGCTGTGAAGCGCATTCTGCGCTACATCTGTTTCACTGCCTCCTATGGTCTGCATATTCGGTCTACCCCCTCATGTGTCCTCTCGGCGTCCTCCGATGCGGATTGGGCTGGCAGCCCTGATGACAGCGATCCATGGGGGGCTATGTGTCTTCTTCGGTCCTAACTTGATCGCCTAGAGTGCTCGCAAACATGCTACAGTGTCTCGCAGTAGTACTGAAGCTGAGTACAAGGCGGTTGCCAATGCCACTGCTGAGCTCATATGGGTACAATCTTTATTGAGGAAGTTGGGAGTCTCTCAAGATCAGTCACCAGTGCTTTGGTGTGATAACATCGGTGCAACTTATTTTCTTCAAATCCGGTATTTCATGCCCGAACAAAACACATTGAAGTTGACTACCATTTTGTGCGGGTTGCACAGAAGCTACTCCATATCAAGTTTATCTCTTCCAAGGATCAACTTTCTCACATCTTCACGAAGCCGCTGTCACAGCCACTGTTCGAGGGTTGTAGACGCAATCTTAACTTGCTATGTACTTCAGGCCACAGTTAAGATTGAGGGAGGGTGTTAGACTGTATTTATGCGTAGCCTTTTGTATACATACTGTAACCTGTATTGTACACTTTGGTACTCATATATAATGAGATAGCCACACCGTATTGGGTGTTGAGCAGTTGCCCCAAACCCCAAGTTTAACAAGGTTTTCCAGTCTTTTTATCAAGCAGAAACCAATTGTCAGCGACGAGAAGTTCAAAATCTGATCTAAATAAAAAACAAGTTCAAAATATGTCAAAACAAATACGAAGTCTTTGGTAGTACAAAGCAATTGACATGAATGCTCGGGATCCAACCCTGTTTGCGCCGGCTGGTGTCGACTTCTCCTAACTAATGGTAAGCAGTTGCCGATGGAAGAAAGTTCATTATCTGATCGCCAGGAGATTCTGCCATTGGCGTACTGCATGTGGAATCAAGAATCGTTCCATTTTCCTTCCTCGTGTTCTCCAAGATGCTTGGTCTATGATCCCTGATAGCATCGACAAAGCCTATGTGATCCACGTTCAAGTCGTTTCGGTACATCACCAAAGCAAAAGTAGGCACAAATGATAAGCGGAAACGTAACATAGAGCATATATGAACACAACATCTGACATATTATAACAGAAATGGCATGCGCAAAGGACAAAAGTACAAATCAAGAATCAAGTCAATGACTCTGTAGTCTGATAGCACCATCTTAGCTTACTGAGTACGAACTGTGCATGGTGATATATTCAAAAAAAAAACTGTGCATGGTGATAACATTAACTGTAAGACACTGATCTCTAGTGATGGTAAGCTCCATATAAAAGGTGGAAATTCACAAAAGGTGAAAATGGCGGCTGCAACAAAATGTCACCAGGCATGGTCCATATATTCATTCTTCTTAAATAATCTAAAGCAAGCAGATAAAACAGCACCGGAAGGCACGAAGCATTGCATGATGCAAATAGATCCGACGAGCCTGCTGCTTATTCTGAAGCTCGCGCTGAAAGCGGTCTACCGTACAGGTTGCTCGTTGTAGTGGTTCTTCTCTTTCTTCTTCGCAGCAGCGAGCTTTGCGCTCCTAGCAGCGGCCTCCATGGCAGCATGCTTGGAGGCAGCATCCACCTCTTTGCTTGACTTTTTCTTTTTCGACGCCGCTATCTTCTTCATCTTCTCCTTTACATCCATGGCAGTAGCTTCTTCTTCAGACTTTCCATCAGCTGCCCCTCCATGGTCCTTGTTGGCATCCACTTCACTGGGCTGCTCTTTAGAATCTTCGATGGTTTCTCCTTCCTTGATTTCTTCTTTTTTGAAGTTTTGCTTTCTGAAGGTACAGGAGGACCATTCTTAACCTCATCTCCATTCTGTTCATCATGCTTTCTTGCAGCTGCAAAATACCAATATCAAATACTTGTTAGTTTAGTAAAGATTACACCCTAAAGCATTTAAACAGAAGATAACGAATACTTGATTAATTTTGTACAAGTCACAGCATGATTAAATTACATACACTTATTAGTGATATTAGCCTCTGTAGCATTTTCAGAAATCCCCAACTCGGCCAGAACAGCATCTAGTTCTGCAAGTTCTTTCTTCTTCAATTCCTTCTTTGAAAGTTGCTTTTCTGTGTCTTTAGAATGGATAGGCACTGGAGCAGATCTTTTAATCTCAGGTTCAGATGGTATATCAACTTCATGTCCATGCTCAGGTTCCTCTGGTTCATCATCACCCATGTCAACATCAAGACCATCATCTTCACTCTCAGTTTCCTGTAGTATAAATGCAGAGCTAAAATTAACTAAACCAGAGTAGATGCAAGGGGAAAATTTTACTGCATGAGTCAACAGAGAGCATCATAATGAAGAGTAGAAACAGCTATGCCGTATACATAGAGAAAGTAGATAGAACCAGTTTTATGTGGATGCCCGCGTCTTGGTTTTTTGGCAGAATCCAACACTCTGAATCTGTGTTCCAAATGACATTGGCAAAAAATTATGCTGAAATAGAGACCCGAATCCGAATCGGATTCGGAAACCCGTGTCTGTGTCCGAGTAACACTAGGAGACATCATTGTATGCCTTATATGTCACTGAGACAGATTTTCTCCTACTTTATCGTGCAAAACAAACAAAGAAAGAACATAAAGAGCATATATATATTTATATGTAAAATTATTATTTATTATCAACGCAGAACCTAATTTTTGATGTGTAAGCCACCTTACCTGTATGGTAACAGACTAACACAGCACTACACGATGAGATACTTTTCCTTAGACTGACCATGAGATAAGCTAATTAATACATACAAAAAATGCACCTGTTTGCAGAAAGTGTATATAAACTTTAAAGTGATTCCTCATGATATAAGATTATATGAGCGCAACAATATCGAGGACAACTTCATAAAGTCAGAATAATTGTGTACACAAAAACATGCAAAAATGGAAAGCTGAGAAATATGAGTAACCAACACAAATTGTGAGCAAAAAACACCAAACATGGTACCAGAAGAATTGGTGGTGTCGTTGGTACGATTAATACATATCAATGAGAAAGATTTCCAATGTAAACTAGAACTAGACATATAGGTGGACATTGATCACAAAAAACAAGACACAACATTGATATATTCCGTATCTGAATCACACACATCGCCAAATTTCCTGGAATGTCACATAAGTGGAAAAAATGTACAACACACAGTTAGCCTGCCCGCCATGAATCTTCACTAGTGCTTGGGTAAGCACCGCGAGGTGAGAACTTACCCAAAAGGATACGCATACAAAAAAGAGCACCTCCATTCATCAAGCTGTCTGCCCATTATCATACCATGCATAAATATAGCAAACCCATAACAGAAGGCACCTGATGTCCAATTCTCAAGATTCCAAGCTTTACCCTTTGGTCATTGAATAAACATTACAACTTGGCACCATCTCACTCCATCAGTTGTGGGAGCAAAGGACCACCACCAAGTGGTACTATACTACTCTTCCCCACATCCTAAAGAACATGACCCCACTATCTCGAACAAGAATCAACAGTCTCACTAACCGCAACTTCCACGAAACTGAATCTTTAGAGGATTCGGGAATATTCATTTCTATCACGAATAAATCAGTTCCAACTTTCTCCGACTCCAACCTAAATCACATCCCTGCGAAACCTAGACCATCTGCAAGGAACATAAGAAGACGTGAAAGCAAAACGGGCACTGACCTCCTCGGCGCCGGGCTTGCCCTCCGCCGCCGCGGGGGCGGTTCCCCAGACGGGACGCGGCGGGGCGGTGGTGGCGAAGTAGTCGTCGTCGTCGTCGTCCTCGACGTCGGCCCACGACTTGGACTTGAGCGGCGCGGGTTCCCAGAAGACCGCTGGCGGCGGCGCGTTCTCCTCCCCTGGCGCGGCGGCCTTCTTGGTCGATCCTTTCCCCTTGCGCCCCGGAGCGGACGCCGCCGCCGTGGACGACGAAGCGGACGGCGGCTTCTTCTTCTTCTTCCTCTTGAGCGCCTCGAGCGCGGCGAACACGTTGCTGCTGCCGATCCTCACGGCGGCCTCCGCGTCCCTCCGGGCGCCGCCTCCCGCCATGACCGGGGCCGGGGCCGCGTATCCAGCGAGGGTTCGGTGCTGCACTGACTGCAATGGGGATGGGGAGCGGTCGGTGGGTCTGGTCGGGAGAGGGTGGCCGGGATTAGGGCAGGGAAGGAAGGATCGTTGTGAACGAGGCGGCGACGGAGGAGAAGAGAGATGGAGAGGGGAAGGGAGAGAGTGAGGTGGTAACGCCAGGTGGCGGCCGGGGGTAGGGCCCGTTGCTCTCGGTGGAGTGTCAGTGTCAGTGGAGGAGGGTAGGTGCACCGATCGTTCCTTAAACATTGTTGTATTAGACAGTCAGCAAGTTATCGTGCTAAGCTTCAATAGTACCAGCGCACCAGACCAGCAACCGTCGCCAACAAAAAGAAGCGTAGATAGGAAGGATTTAAACTATAGACACACGAACACAGCCGAATGAAAACCAATCCAAACGGATCTGCTGAAGACAAACAACAACCGAATCATGCGAGATCTGCCGGAGACACACCTCCACACGCCGATGATACTAGATGCATTGCCAGAGCGGGGCTATGCGAGGAGGACCTTATTCCACCATCGCCTTCTTGAATTGGACACAAAACCTAACAAAACACCTAAAAAAGGAGCCCTCCCGCCGGCAAAGATCAGGATCCACCCCGCCCCTATGGCCCAAAGGCCGTGGGAGACAAGGCAGATTTCTGGTGGCGCCAGCGAGAGGCAGGACGCCCTAATCGCTTGTCTCTAAGCAGAAGGTGCAAATGGGTACGCAGAGGCAATGTTGTTATGTTGACGATGGAACACACTATCTTCCGATCTTCGTGTCCATCTTAGAGTGTTTCGGAAAGTGTAAACAAGACCGATCTTAATGGAGCTTGTTTTATTTAAAATTAAAACCGACACCTTTGAGTTTCAAAGACTTTTGAAACAAATATCATTGTGCAAATTTTCAGTCCGAAATTCATATTATTGTAGGCTACACAAAAAAGATAAATCTGACGAAATTTCAAGGTTTTTGTGTACTGCTCACTTACCCAAATCAATATATTTTTCATTTTTCCCAGTTTAAAAATAACGAAATTTGAATTGAATTTTTGCACACTTGCAGATCATAACATTATCTGCATTTAGGATTTTTTTTGAAACTTAAACGTTCAAATCTTAAATTTGAAAAAAACGTGGTACATGAAGCTCGGACTCCAAAACGTCACTCGTGACTCTTCCTTATTGTACGTGTTTAGAGTGATTTCTTCTCATTGTTATTGGAGATCAAACCAAACAAACTAGGATTCATATGAACCAATCCTTCCATAATAAATTATGAAATTTCCTTAATCCAAAGAGACTCGTAGCAAAATAATACCACTGAAACAAGGGGCCGCGATCGTCAAAAAAAAAAAAAAAAAAAAAACTGGGGGTGCAGTTTCTCTATGGCGTTGGATGCAGGTAAACCCAGTGAAAATTGATAAAACCTCCTGAATGGTGTCTTCACTTGAAAATAGTTAGTGAAGTGAATCTATAATATAATTGAGTTGACCCCAATGACGAAACGAAACATGTGAAGTCGAAATAGCAAACACTGGAGCAACACCACGAGACATCTCTGAAAAAGCTGTTGTAGAGGAGAATGAAAGGTCGACTCAAATTACTCAACTAGTCTCTCCTCCTTCTCCTGCTGATGAAATATCATATGAAGGACAAGCAGCACATGCATCACACTCTCATCAATTCCCAGCTCAGCCTAGTCGAAACTACAAAGAGTTGTCGTCGGTTTTCTGCATGATATCTATGAACTCTTCGAACTCTTCGTTCTTGCCACGCTGGATTTGTGCTGATACATAGGAAATAAATGAAAACTACAAGTGCTCCCTTTGGTTTATGAGATTTTCGCAGGATTTATGTAGGATTGAGATCCTATAAAAAATTGCCTAACAAAATCTATTTGATTCGTAGAATCATATCTCATAGGATCTAATCTCATAGAAATCTTGTAGTATAAATTTCAAAGAGAAAATAGCATTGTGTTAGACATCATGAAAATTCATTTACTACAATCAAAAAGAATTCCATAGGATTCGGTGATCCGCCACAATACGGAAAGCTTGGACCGTGCACTAGAACTTATACATACCAGTTCATGAACAAAAAACCTGCAGCAAAAAATAACCCAACGAGAAGGCAGCAAGGGTCCCATCGGATTTCATTAGGAAGCAAACACTGCACGCTTACATCCATATTAATAACTGCACTGTCGTCTTAAAACTATTCTTTCCAATATCATCACAACCCAACCCTATCGTGCATGCACAGTACAATCGTGCACGCACGACCAATAATAGTGGAATCAGGGAGATCAGGTGCATACAAATACAACATTAGTAATGTACACGTCTTTTGTTTTTTTATGTCAAACAAATGGAACAACAAGCTCTCGTGCCAGTAAATTATTGGCGCAGACAGCCGAATTCTCATTCCTGCAGCCATGTTCAGTTCCGCCTTGGTATTTATTTCTCAGTAAGGAACGATGATGGACTCGATGAGCTCCTGGAGTGGAGCCAGCTCTTTCTTGTCAATCAGCCCGAATTCCTGCATCACAAGCCAATACATGTAAATTTTTGCTCAAACTCAAGGGCACAATCACTGTGAATGCTGAATGGCAAGCTTGCAACGTGTAAGCAAGAGACTTACATTGGTAAACAGAATGAAGTGCTTGAAGCAGGTGTTAAGATGAGCCTCCTCCTTCAGGCTGACAATCTTCTGAAAATGTGAGTGATATATGTGGGCATAAACACGAAACAAGCGCTTGAAAATTGTGTTCACAACATCCTTGAAGTTGGGTGGAAATGGCGTGCCTGGACAAAGGAAATTAACCCAGATCAGGTAAACTTGACTGTTCCAATTAGAAGAAGCATTCATGAGAAACTAAGAATGGTCCATGATGCAAGCAACATACCAAGCTTCTGAGGAAATAAGGATTCATTGTCAAGCTGGCCTTCAATCCAGTCCATTAGGTACTCCACGTATTTTGGTGCTGACACTTCTATGGGCTTCTTTATCAATACACCATCAGCCCATCGGTACTCATACCTACGTAAAAGTAGCAACTCTTTTGTCATGAACTCATGATCACCTAAATATGCAACTAATTATGAAGAGAACTCAATCAGGGGATTACGGGCATGAGAGAGTCTAATTGATGACATATGGGGTGCTCATACTGCTCCTGAAATGCTTAAACATTTTGGAATTTCACTTCTTTCAGAAAGGGGTGTAACCACAATTGTCCATTTAGTCAATGTTCAAACCTAATTATATCAGGACAAGTGAAATAGTAAGAACCGGAAGAGAATTGTGGGTGCAGAATAACATGGAACCACGAGGAAAAGATTTGACTCGTGCAGTGATCTTCCTACACAGATTTGCCTGGTGCAGTGATTTTCCTAAACCATAACCTAAGATTTAACGCCCTGATTATTGATAATTAGACAACCATTGAGGTAAAATAACAGGGAAAACTTTTATGAAAGAAGCGAAATTCCAAAATGTATAAAATAATACCATTGAGCCTTCAAAAGTTATAAAATATAATGTTCATTTATAAGGTTTCAAGTAGACAATGACCAGCTGATATAAGAACAAATGGCAATCTCGCAAAGAGATAAAGGTTTTCGATTTGTTCTTTTTTGAGAAGTTCAAAGAATGAGATTGGTGGACGGCATACTTCGGGCCTGCAGTCATTGTTGGGCAGCTCTCGGATGTGCAGAACTCTGTGAGTGTGCCATACAGCAGGTTAACTTGATTAAAGAAATCCACAGCTGAAAAGGAAAACACATATGTTAGCTCTAATGAAATGATGGTTTCCATAACATTGCACACAGCTATTTATTCAGTACCAACCACAGAATATTGATCCCCAAAAATACCAAAAACTAAAATGAAGAGCGAAAAAGGAAACTGAAGAACATTACTATTCACAGCAAGCCATTCATTGATATCCTCTCCAGGAGGCAGCCTAACAGCTTCCCTAAGGTTTCCACTGCCAAGGGTTGCATCTATGTGCTTTCGGAGCTGTGCCCCCTGTAGATAAAAAAGGAAGACAAGAAATGGATAATATCAAGTTATGTACGGCATTACTTACTGTGTACTATAAATGTTTGTTCCCAATCTGTGAGTGGCGTATATAACAAGCAAACTCTGTGGCAAATTTAAAATACTGAGGACACCCCAGCGATATCCGTTCATTCCATTTAGCAAATGTAGCTATGAAGTATATTTTATGCCGAAAACTGCAACCATCTTAGGTGATTCAGGAACCCAGGACATGTAGTGAAGATTGAATCTGCTAAGCAGCAGCTAATAAACACTGCTTAGGGCTAAGCAATCAATCCAGCACAGCATGTGTAGACTGTAGACCAAACTAACCCTGAGCCATGTCATGGTTTGTAAGACATCCCATTTCCCATACCGTAATACATGACGCACAATGAGTTAAGATTCATTGCAATCAAAGTATCTCTATTAAAAGAATTTACTGCGGTGGGTATATGGTCCAATGACTGGAATCTGAGAAATTGGATACGACAAAATGCTTGATACCGGCTGCTTTGGAATAGATGAGACCATATGAGTATAGTAGGAACATTGACAACGCACCAAAATCATTTTGCTTACACTAAAATAACAAAAATACCAAGCACATTTCAATCTCAATGAAAGCCAACAATAATGTCAACTGAGAACATGGTCATTTACTTTGCAAAAGTTGGAACTAGAAGTCAGAATGAATTGATAGAGACAAACAGATGACTATCAGTTTGTCTACTTTCAAGACAATTGCAATTCCCTGATTTATCATCAAAAGTCCATGTACAACTAACAAACATTCCATAATCCTGAAGTTAATGTAAGTAAAATGAGTTGTTCCAGCTCCGCCATATACATTTTACAGCAAGCGAAATGGGAATGCCCCCTGGATAGTTTATGAGAACTGATGAAAGGCCTGGATGTAGCACTATTTAAGTAACACCGGTTATCGCAACAAATCAACACCTACTTACTACATAGCCAGGCAGGCTCTTATGCATGATCAGATCAAATTCCATCAGATGAGTGAAAGCAGAGCAATGCGTATATACGGGAAGCCTGCAATTCGGTGCAATCTGTGCTTGGTGGTACTAGAGTGGAATGAGGAACTTGGGAGGTCAGAATCCTCACCTTGCTGCCTGACGGAGCACTTTTCTTGGGGCGGAACGTCTTCTGGTTCCTGGCGAAAAGGGAGAAGAGGCTTGTGAGGGTGATTGCGTCAGGAAGCAAAACAAGCCGGGAAAGAGACAAAGAAACACGGTGGCGTGTGAACATGATCCGGTGCTCCCGCGCTGGCCTTTTCCTTCTCGGGAACAGAAAAGGCACCGGCGGTAGAGAATGAAATTGAGCATAGCAGCAAAATTTTGGGAAACAGACAGCTATTACTGCTCCGCCACCACCAGGTGTCAAACAAAAACTAAGAAATCCGTAACGAACTGGATGGATCGGGAAGGAAAGGATATTTCGGGCTACAAATCCGCGACTGACTCCAAGCAACCTAGGGCTTATCACCAGCAAAAGAACAGAATTCTAGTCGAGACGGGTGGATCTCCACTTCACTACAGCCAGTCCAGTCCAAGGGACGACTAGGACGGAATTCCCTGGAGAGGAGGCGCGCTCCGGTGGAAGGAGATCTCCGGAGAGGGTTCGACGACCCGTGGGGGGAGGAAAAAACATGATCGTGGTAGGAACAGAGCAAAGCAACTCACCGCCCGAGCCCGAAGAGACTCATGCCGCCGCCGCCGCCGCCGCCGCTGCTTCCTCCTCGTCGGCCGGTGCCTCACCCCTTCCGATCGATCCGAGGAAGCAAGCGGGGGTGATGGTGATGGAGCTGTGCTGCCGCTGCTGCCGTGCTGCGGGGTGGAGAAAGGGAGGAAGGAAGGCTGCGTGCGAGTGCGACGCGGACAAATGATTTGGCTGCGGTCGCTCGCTGGCTCGTCAGCGAATGATGCGGCGCCCGAGGCGCCCATCATCATGGGCCGGCGCGGCGGCAGCGGGGGCCGAGGCCGTCGGATCGCGGGGACGAACGGCGGATGGCCGCGGCCTGGCTGGCATCCATGATCCGGCACCCCAGATTCCGGAGTCTGGATCAAGACCTGGTCCTCTCCTGCCCCAGACGTTGTGCTGTAGTACTCCTCCGCTGTCTGTACACAAGTAACACGGCACATGGATTTCACCATTTTTTTTTTTGAACACAGCCCTTGTATTCATACCAAAACAGAGATACAAACAGGAATACAGTGGTACAAATACAAGTACAGGAACCAAAGCACCTTCCATCAGCCGACGCCGTCGCCGGAGGGGAAGACACCAGGCCGCCCGCCAACCCCAGACAGGGAGCACCCCCACATTAGAAGAAGACCGCATATGCCGTCCGCCGTCAGACGCCGGAACTGAGCTCGATGAAAGAGAACGGCCATGGCGCTTCCCGTCCTCGATCCGGAAGCAGACGCCGAAGAATTCGCTGATCCGCACCGACGCCGCGAACCTCCAACCTGCGAAGCACACACAGCAACACTCCCGCTCCCCCCCCCCCCCCCCTCGCCACCACGGCCGGCCAGGGGAACCGGAGACACGCACCGGCAGCTCCAGCTCCAGAACAACCCCCAGAGGCTCCACGGTGAGGGCGGAGCGCACCTCACCGCCGCGAAGACGGAGCACAGGGGACACAAGATCCACATAAGATCGGCCAACACCTCCGCCATGGAAAATTGCTCACAGATCCACCACCGGCCGCCGCCAAGGAAGTCACCGACCGTCGATCTGAAGCAAACTTATTCACCACCGCCGCCACCATCGCCGACGGCAGGAAACCTAAGCTACCTAGCTACACCTAGACTAGCAGCACACAAATCCGCCCGGCGATTCGACCCCCCACCCCCTTCCGACGGCACCAAGGCCGACAGGAAGGAGGAGGGCGGCGGAATCGCCGGCGGAAACTGGATCGCCTCTCGGTCGCCTTTACTGTGGAGAGGGGAACGAGAGCGAAGGTGTCGGTCCCTTTCAGCACTGGATTCACCATTTCTAATTGAGACTGATTAGCTGATTGTATGCGTTGCGGCCAAAATCTCTTTAAAAAAATTATTGGGTAAATAAAGTCATATAACCAATGAAATATGAAATTGTTTATAAAATTTATATGGAAAATTCAATTTATCAGAATTGTCCAAAGGCTAAATTTAATTGACGTGTTTTTTTTTGTATTTGATGATTAAAAATTGTGACATGGATAATTTGATGGATGAAAAGTAGATGACGTGGATATGTTGCATGCAAGAAAATATTGACTTTAATGAATGTTACTGCGATGACATGAACATTTGGTTGGCTTAAAAGAGTTGATGATATGGATAGCTTGCATATTGAGATAGAAAAATAATGTATATGTTAGTGGGGTTTTGCTTTATAAAAAGTATAGATAGATAGATTCCTTGCACGATTAAATGTATTTTGATTTAAACAATTAACTCAATAAATGTGGATTTATTTAACACGAAGTTGGTATAGTTGAGTTTGTATTCGCATGCATGTTTAGTGGCTGTAATTTGTGTGCAAAAATCTTGCCCTTCTTCTCAACGTAAGATAACACTGAATGAAATACATATGCAGTATACCATTGGTTATGCTCATGAATAAGAATATAAATTAGTCCTAATTAAGGAAGATGAACTTCGATGAACATTGCACCCAAGCACTTGAGAGATAAGATGAACATTGTTTTGGTAATTAATGATGGTTGCCATGGAATAATGTTTTCATTAAGTTACATTTGAAGAGATTTTACATACACAATATTTGACGACCATATGTTCTTTCCAAGGATGGTTTTCATTAAGTTATATTTGAAGAGATTTTACATACACAATATTTGACGACCATATGTTTTTTCGAAGGATAAAAGAAGAATACGGGTTTCTTATGTGGAACTCGATAGAAGAATGCTATATCATATAAGTTAAATCATGAAGGATCAAAATCTTGAGACGATCATTGCAAGAGAAGAATTCGTGTTATAGCTCTAAGTTGAGTTTATGATGGACTCGTGTATGAACCATGATTGACCAAGGCTTGGAACATGCAATCGAGTGAAAAATTAATTGTATGTCTCAAGAGATTATGATTGAGCATGAAGAAAATCAAGTGGTTCGAATAATGGTAATGAGAGTTCAGCCTAAGGATAGAATTCCTTGAAAAATAAAATTGAGTGGGCATTCATACTATCTTTAAGATATCATAATAATAAAGAGAGAGAAAAAGATATAGTGCTGATCAAGGTAAAGTGCAAAAGTTTCAGCCAAATTAATCAACAGATAAAGGGCAGATGACGTGCTAAGTGGGATCAAGTGATCGCGTGGTATGGTAAACAATTATCAATTGTGCTTTGTGAACTAACCATGATCTATGTGTTTGGTCTTCCTATGTGCCGTTAGATATCTTTATATGAGTTTGCATAAAAAAGGGAAGATTCTTATATAGCTCATGAGAGGATGATATCAAGTGGTGATCGTCACCAAGGTTGAAAAGTGCAAGTTCAAGACGAGCATCTCGAAAGGATCATGTTCTTGAAGCTTGATTTCCCTTTGTTGATTATAATGGACATGTGAAAATGTGCCCAAGTGAGGCTTTCCCACGGTGAAATATGGGGAGCAATTTGCAAGTCTTCACTAAGCGAGCGTATCCCCAAAAAAATGGTGCAACTTGAGGCGGGCATGATCATCATCATCTAGCTCAGCTGGAATATGTTAGACAAATATATGAGTTTGCTAGGTTTTCCATTTTACTTGTCTCAAGATGGTTGCTGGGAGACCGGGCTGTAAGTTCGATAATTGTGCTATCAAGGGTGTTCTCCGGTGAATAATGTATTCACATCATTTATACAAAGCTCAAAATTTCACATCCAATTTATCATTTTTCTTTCTTGCTTGCTATTTGCCTTTTCACTATGTGAGGATTTAAAAGCTTGTTGTTATCTTCAATACAAGCGCTCAACTTCAACAAAATGGAGTTCGCATGCAAATCTTTATCGCGTTTTTAGTGTTGGAAGTTTTACTGGTTCTTCATTTGTAGATAGTTCATATCTCTCCATTTGTGTATTTATCCTGTTTTATTGTTCCTCCGTTTCTCCGTGTGAGGATGTATAGCTTTTTTTATATTCAAAATAATCCCAAGTTAATCAAAATCGCACTTCTTACAAGAAAGTTATGCATTTTCTCTGTTCAAGCATTACATGCCCTTTCGGGCTAATTTTCGAGCCCAGGTAATACCCCGCAGGGTCTCGGACGTTCGGAGCCTCCTGACCCATTTTGGAGCCTTCAACATTCTTCTGAACTGTGCCTAATAGTTGAATCCCTCTCCTTTAAAAGGGTTCTTCTTTCTCAAGATGACCCCTCTTTTTCGTCCAAAGATGTTGATCCGCAAGAACACCCTATACCTTGGTGACTGCCAAACTGGAAACACGATGTTTTTGTAAAGTAGGCCACGATGACACACAATGAGTCCACAAAAAGATGAATGACAACCTTTACCATTTGGAGTGTTTGATTAGAAACAAGAAATACTACTGCACCTTAATTTCTAATGGAGTAAGATCTCATTACATCGGTATTTAATAATTAGTAACCATTTAAGTTTGACATCGAAATTTCCATGAAGTTGGAGATGCATTGTATAAAAGTTATAGCCGGCTCAACATTCTTACAAAGTACTCCTGATATGCAAGAATGTGGGTTAGATATACCAATTAACAACATGCACCATAAATTTCCTAGTCTGCCCCAATCTTAAGGATGTGCACAATGGGGTAATGGCTGCATTCGTTGGCGAGATATCGTAGTTGCACGAGACAAAACTGGTGTGCTCTCTTAACTCCGAACAATTAATAACGGGTATTTTTATTCGTTGTACGAGACATCATCCCTTACTCTTGTACTATCTTATGTAATTTTAATCCATACCTAATACGGCGACGCGTATAAATTATTTGCTATATATAGCACTATGGGATAATGTATTCATAAACAGATAGTTTTTATAGTAATATCTAGATGATGTGGAGGCTTAAGAGAAAGTTGCCTCCACAGACTTGCCTGTCATAAACTAGTATCCGGATTTATATAGTGATATGATCTACATGTGCGTAAAATGTAAATTCGAGATTCCTTGTATAGTGGGCTAGAAAAAAATTGACAAATTGGTGGATCTGGATGGTGAACATTTCACAATTCTAAAAACTTGAATTTTACCCGATTTGTCTTTTTTATGTAGCCTATAATATAATGCATTTTTAGTTGAAATTTTGCAGGCTTATAGATCTCGAGACTATATACATCTGAGATTGTTTTCTCGATTATTTAAAACTAAAAAGTGTCGATTCTGATATTTTTTTTTGTTTGAAAAACGACCTACATGATACACGGGCAGCTGGGAGCTCCTTTGCGATGCTTGTTAGCGCCGCATAGGAGTCGCGCCGCCTACGTAGTCCCATTCGTGGGCCGGCCCATTTTCATTCGCGCGGTCGTTTGACTGTTTCATTCGCTTGTTCTACTGTTTCGCGCGTTTCGCGTGGTCGTTTCGCGCAAAGTTCCTTT
Source organism: Poa pratensis (assembly GCA_947311845.1). Taxonomy (NCBI): domain Eukaryota; kingdom Viridiplantae; phylum Streptophyta; class Magnoliopsida; order Poales; family Poaceae; genus Poa; species Poa pratensis. The sequence goes on along the minus strand of CAMZMU010000034.1, from coordinate 33,059,013 downwards.
CGCGCGCTTGTTTCAAAGAATCAAATAGTTTCGAGCTAGGTCTGTACAGAATCGTTTAGAAAATGAACAATTTTTAAATTTGGAACCTTTTTCAAAATGGAACCATTTTAAAAAGTGAACAGTTTTCAAATTTAGAATACTACAAAAATTCGGGTGATCCATGTAGAAAACAAGTACTACAAAAATGAACAGTATTGAAAGTAAGTCTTTTCTTTTCAATGTAGAAAACAAGTACTACAATAGCTTCCATGCATTCTCTTTCTAGTGCAGATTCTAGACGTAGTCATTGAGGTCATTTTATTTCATACACCTCGACTTGTTCAATAATAGTGTCCAGGAATCATTAACATATTTCCATGTTTAAACACTTCCATAATTTCTTTTGCTTGCTGCATATATGATTCCCCTTGGGTTTATCCTCCTTGTGGTTTTATGGTCTGACCGTTTCCCCTTTTTCCTTTCTAAAACAGCTTGGATTTGAAATCTTCCTGGGTGTGATTGACTGTAACCAACTGGGATGCTGCGGGCACAACTCGTAGCTTGGTATTGGAGGATGATGACGTGAAAACACACGTTCGTTGGGAGACCCCAAGAGGAAGGTATGACGTAGTGCAGCAGCAATTTTCCCTTGTAATTCTACCAAGGTTATCGAACCGGTAGGAGTCAGGAGCGCTTCAGAAGGTTGTCAACGGCACCAGAAAATGTGGCGTGTTGAAGTGAAGTCTTCTAACGGCGCCAGAAAATGTGGTGGTTGACGTCGACCTGCACACAACACAATCAACGTACTTTGCCACAACGAAATAGGAATGTTGTCAATCTCCCCGGCTTGCTGAATACAAAGGATTAAACATATGACGTGGAGAACAATTATGATTGCAGAAAGTAACATAGAACAGATGATTGCAGTAGGTGTTTTTATCAGTGTAGAGGAATGGACTGGGGTCCACAGTTCACTAGTGGTGTCTCTCCGTAAAAGATAACATACATGTTGGGTAAACAAATTACAGCTGGTCAATTGACAAATAGTGAGCGCATGACAATGCAATATATGACAAGACAGTTTATTGTAGTATTTATTGGGCATTACAACATAATACATGGATCGCTTACCAGCCGCATCCATGCCTAAATAATCCACTACCGAGATAACGTTCCGTATCTCCCGCTAGTATTAAGTTGCTAGCAACAGATTATTGCATTAAGAATAGTTTGTAATGTAAACAAACGCATTAGACTTAACATATGTACCGTTAAGCTAAGCATCGGTTATTTTATCCCTAGTGGCAACAGCACATCCACAACCTTAGACGTTGCTGTCACTCGTCACTCGCCCAGATTACTGGAGGCATGAACCCACTATTGAGCATAAATACTCCCTCTTGGAGTCACAAACATCTACTTGGCCAAAGCATCTACTAGCAACGGAGAGCATGCAAGAACATAAATAAAACAGTAGATATATTGATAAACAACTTGATCATAACATCACTATTCATCGGATCCCAGCAAACACAACATGTAGCATTACAATAATATGATCTTGATCATGTTAGGCAGCTCACAAGAGCTAAACATGATAGCACAAAGTGGAGAGACAACCATCTAGCTACTGCTATGGACCCGTATTCCAAAGATGAACTACTCACGTATCACTCCGGAGGCGGGCATGATGAAGTAGAGCCCTCCGGCGATGATCTCTCTCTCCGGCAGAGTGCCAGGAAGAGCTTCAGAACCCTTCCGAACTAGGGTTGATGACGGCGGCGGCGATGGAACTTTTCGTGGACATTTGCTCGGGTATTTAGGGTTTTCGGGAGAAGGTGAATAAATAGGCGAAAGGGCGGCGGCAGCAGGCACCCGAGGGCCCCACACTTGACCTCGGCGCGTCGGCCAAGGGGGCCACGCCCAGGTGTGGTGTGGCCGCCCTGGGTCGCCTCTTCGTGCGCCCTTCGGACTTCGTCTTCATGTCGGTGAAATATTGGGGTACGTTGATTTTCGTCCAATTCCGAGAATATTTCCTGACTAGCTTTTCTGAAACGGAAAAACAGCAGAAAACAGGAACTGACACTGTGGCATCTTGTTAATAGGTTAGTCCCAGAAAATGCATAAAAATGCTATGATGTGTATATAAAACATGTAGCAATAGGTATAAAACAAGCATGGAACATCAAATTTATAGATACGTTTGAGACGTATCAGAGGACAACCCACTTATAAAATTTGTTGAACTTCCTGATATCTGCCATGGCCTTGAGTAATGCAATGTGTTGAGTGGAGTTATCAGGGGAACACTTGAAATGGTCTGTTTTCTATCCCTGTACCATTGTCTTAAATTGTATCTCATCTGTTGGAAGCATTCTTGATGCTCCAAAGTCAGCCACTTTTGCTGTGTATTCTACATCTATTTTATCTGTTGTCCGGCAATATTATTGAAACCGGAAACTTAAAATCGGTTTATCTTGTATACCAGTTTATCAAATAGGGTAAAAAATGCCTTGTTTATACACAGTTCAAAACTTTAAATATATCGTGTCGTAACATGGTGCTTACCTATTCTCGCTTATCTTGCAGCTTGTCATGGAAGAGGGAATTTTTTTGGAGAACTTCTGGATCAAGAGCATTAGCCATTTCTTTCGTATGCGGATGAAGATGGCTTGTGCCTGCCTTTTGAAGCATACCATTGTTGTTGCTTAAGTTCTTCAAGAGAGGTTTAGGTAGTCTGATGACAAACGTTTCTGAGTTTCCTGAGTTGTTCTTCCTGTATGTGATAATCTCGGGCTGTATTTCGTGATATGTTTGCATATCTAGTATGTTTGTGCATGTGTTTCTGGATTTAATTGGGTAAAAATCATCTTGTGAATTGAAATCAAATTTACAATAAGAAAATTAATGGCATGAAATTCGTCATGGTATCATGCAACGTGTTACTTGTCAATTGGTCCACGTGGCAGCCCCTAATTGGTCGATTTATTGATCACGTCATCAATCTAGACAATGACGTCAGCAAACGGTGCTAACGACCCTTAACCGCGACGAAACAAAACATGGTGAAATTGATGACGTCAGAAACGGTGACTGTGACATTAGCAAACTGCCGTTAACAACCGTCTGCCACCTGTCATTAACCTCGACGTAAAAAAAACGTCACAGATGAGATGGGCCTTATTTGGGCCGTTCCCGTGCTCTCAACGTTTTTGAGACATGGCGACGTTTTTCCTATGCACGAAGTTGTCACAAACGCGTCTATAACACTCGATCCAGGACATTTTTTTTGTCATGTAAAACGTTGTAGATGGCACCTGGCCACGTTTTTTAGCCCATTAAGGACGTTATTGAAACGTCCCAGATCACCAATTTTTTTGTAGTGGAACCTTTTTAAATTTGGAACCATTTTTAAATTTGGAACCATTTTAAATTTGGAACCATTTTTAAATTTGGAACCATTTTCTAAATAGAACCATTTTAAATTTGAACAATCTCCAAATTTTGAACAATTTTTAAATTTGGAACCATTTTTAAATTTGGAACCATTTTAAAACTGGAACCATTTTTTAAATTTGGAACCATTTTCAAAATGGAACCATTTTTAAATTTGGGACCATTTTAAAATCGGAACCATTTTTAATTTTGGAACTATTTTCAAATTTGGAACCATTTTAAATTCCGAACCTTTTTCAAAAAATGGAACCATTTTCAAATTTGGAACCATTTTCAAAAAATGAACAATTTTCAAATTTGGAACCATTTTTAAATTTGGAATCATTTTAAATCGGAACCATTTTTAAATTTGGAATCATTTTCAAAATAGAACCATTTTTAAATTTAGAACAATTTTAAATTCGGAACCCTTTTTTAATTTGAAACGATTTTAAATTCGGAACCGTTTTTGAATTCAAAACCATTTTTTAATTTGGAACCATTTTCAAAATAGAACCGTTTTCAAAAAATGAACAATTTTAAAATTTGGAACCATTTTCAAAATTGAACCATTTTTAGAAAACAATTTTAAAAAGAACAAAAAATAATAAGAAAAGGAAAAAGAAAATGAAAAACAAAAGGTGATTCCATTTTTAAATGGAACTATTTTTAAAAATGAACAATTTTCAAATTTGAAACCATTTTCAAAATGGAACCATTTTCAAAAATTAAACAATTTAAAAGACAACGAAAATAAAATAAAAAAGGAAACGGAAAAATAAAAAGAAATGAAAAAAAGAAACGAAAACACAAAATTAAAACAAAAAAGAAAATAAAAAGAAAAATGAAAACAGAAAAAGAGAAAAGAAATAAGAAAAAAACAGAAAAGGAAACGGATAGCTCGCGAGGCATTGGGCCGGCCAAGTAACAGCTTGCGAGCATAGGGCGCTCCCGCATAGCGGCGCTAACGGCTAAACGGCATAGGGTTTGCCCTCCATTTCCACTTTCTGCGATATGGAGCCGTTTTGTGGAAGTGAGGGTACTCCAGTTCAAACTGCAGTTTGATTGGATCGAAGCCCAATCAAACTCGACTTACGAGCCTGGTAGGCGAGGCTGCTCGGCTCGGCGGTGCGCCGTCGTCCAACGTGCCGTGGCAGAGGCGCAGAGCGGTGCGCCGTCGTCCGGCGGCCGTGGACTGCGCTCTGCGCCTCTGCCACGGCAGGTCGGCAGCTCCCCGCGATGGCGAGGCCTCCATTCCAGGAGATCAGGCGCAGCGGCGGCTCGGGGTTCTACACGCGCGCCTGGCGGGCCGGTGCCCGAGGATAGGGCAGCAAGGTCAAGCCACGCGCGGTGCGCTCCCGAGGTACACAAATCGTGCAGATGCACTTGTTGGAAAAAATTAAGGCTCGTAATCAGCGTCGGTGGTGACATTCTTTGCGAGATCTGTCCAATTAGGGCGCGTAATTAGGAGTACTACTTTGCTTACAGCTTACAGTTCATCTTGTTTAGCTACTCTTACTTAGAAATTCAGCATTAATAGTCGAGTGCTGTTGTTTAGCAGGCAAAGGAGTGTTGAAATTAAGGCTACACGGTCCTGGAAAATGTTCGAAAGTTCAGTTTCGTCCGACTAATTCCTGCTGCGCTGTTAGTTGTAGGTGTTTCTGTTAGCTGAATAAGCCGCGGTCGTGAGCCTGTTTGCGACCCGGTATTTACGTTGATTAAGTAGGGTAGATCAGCGTCACGATCTTGCCGTGGGATGGCACAGAATCTCGAGGTCGTGGCGGCATAGTAGGGGAACGTTGGGGGACTTTGGGATGGCACTGTCCACTACCCAGTTGTTGCCTGAATTTTAGGATCGTCGTTAGTTGCCTTCTGTAACAGACGAGGAATAAATACAAGGGAGAAACAGAAAAGCTGCAGTGGTTGTACGCAGCACAAAAACACTTGTGTCCAGTTCTCTCTCTCGTTCGCGTGAGTTCATCGTAGATCTTGTCTGCAGCCTTCGTCTCTGACAGGGTTTGCAACAACAGAAAAAAGTTAAACGGAGTTCGTACAAGATTGAGTTTGTGGCACTTTGAGTTCTCGACACCATGGGAGTGCTTCAGTTCAAATCATGTTACATAGTTACCTACTTTTACATCTCTGATAAATGGAGTCGCTCGTCACCTTATTGTAATCCTGAATGTGAAAAGTGTTTCTAAAATACCAGCTAGGACCGCCAGCGCCTAACACCTTGGTAGACACTGAATATGACTCCACCTAGAGGCAACTTATTTACTTGACACTTTGCTAAACCTCAATAGCATCCATATCTGAACAACATTGTCAGATAGATAGGTAAACATGAGACCGAGGTACTAGCACACCTGACACACTCGAGATACACTGGTTTAGGAATTGTCCCACTAGTATCGCCTAGTTCTTGGAAAAAACCTTGATAAGAATATCTGATCATAGAACACACCTACACCAAAGAACGCACTGAAGGCAATCACAAAAACAGCCTTCCCTTCAGTTTTAGGAATGGTAGCTCGAGGTGCTTCCGCTTCTACTGAACTACAGCTGAGACTAAGAGTAGGGCCACAGAGCTTTGTATTCCCACCGAAGCTAGAACTTGGGAATGTGCTGAACTGGCCTCCAGATGGAATAGGACCTTCCAAGTCATTATTAGAGATGTTGAATGCCGAAAGAAAGTGCAGCTCGTCCAATGCAGCTGGGATTGCACCTGTGAGATTGTTTCTCGACAAGTCTAGCGCCTGCAGGTTTGTGAGATTGCCTATCTGTTCTGGGATCTGTCCTGTTAAATCATTGAAGCTCAGATTGAGCATAGTGATGGCTTTCAACCAACCGATTTCCATGGGGATCTCACCGGTGAATTTATTATTGCTTAGATCCAGCACTTTAGGAAAAGCAACGGGTACGCGGTATTGAAGTGATGAACCTTCATAATAATCCAGCTCGAAGACCCTTGGGTCTAAATGGGCTTCAGTCTTCTCTGACTTTAGCACTGGCATATCCATCAGCGTCGTTGGAATCCCCCCTGTGAGATTGTTACTTGATATATCTAGATAGAAGAGTTTGCTTAGGGTATTAATCCATGCTGGTATTGATCCACTGAGTTGATTGTTGGATAAGACTAACACCTCTAAATTTGTAAGCTTTGATATCCAATTTGGTATTTTTCCAAACAAGTGACATCCTTCAATACTCAAAACCTGAAGATTCTCAAAACCATCCATTATGTCATCGTCTGGTATGGTCTCGTATTTGAAGTTGAAACCAATAAGAAGGGTTGTGAGGTTCTTGGAGCCCCTAAGTATCTGAAGTGCACTTGTGATATTTGTAAGAGAGCTGTCGACAAGTGATAGGAACGACAGGGACTTCAGATTGCCTATTCTTTTTGACAATTGGCCATGGAAATTATTAGTAGACAGCCTCAGTGCAATTAGATTGCCGCAAGAATAGATACTTTCTGGAACTGTTCCAGTGAAGTTGTTGAACACAAAATCTAATGTCTTTAGGCTAGGTAGGTTGGAGAAGTTAACATTGTTAAGTCCTCCATATAATTTATTGCTCCTGAGGTCAATTCTTAAGAGATTTGTGCAGTTGCTCAGGGTTGACGGCAACTCCCCATACATGTTATTGTTGCTCAAATGAAGCTCCTCCAACCGCTGAAGGTAGCCTATGGATTCAGGAATTTTGCCACTGAAATTGTTCTCTCCAAGATCAAGGGTTGTCAGATTATTCAGTTTGACAATAAGTGCACCTTCAAGTGTTCCTTGTAATCCATTACTGCGAAAAGAGAGGCACTCCAACGATCTAGCATTAAAAAGTTCGTCTGGGAGAGTCCCACTGAGGTTGTTGCGTCCAGCCTTCAGCACTCTGAGCTTGGAACAACTACCAAGTCCAGGTGGAATTCTTCCACTGAACTGGTTGAAACAGAGGTCCAGAACCGCGAAGGATGGCGAGCTATTGCAGAACTCAGTGGGTATTGGTCCAGTAAAGCTATTATTGCTGGCATTCAGTGCTATAAGATTCTCCATTGCCTTCCATGTGGTCGACGGAAACAGTCCTGTAAGTAAGTTGCTTGAGATATTCAGTACCTGCAGAGGCTGAGAAGGGGTTGAAGATGATAATTCCTGCAAATCACCATCAAGCCGATTAAAGCTGACATCCATAATGATGATGCTGCCGGAAGCCATCAATTCCCACGGTAGGCCGCCGGATAGAAGATTGTTTGATAGGTTGAGGCGCAGCAATCCAGTGAGGTTCCCAAGAGAAGCTGTGATGTGCCCCTCAAGGCTCCTAGAAGCCAGAAAGACACCGGTAACAATCTTATCTCTGCTACATGTGATCCCTTCCCACCGGCAGCAATCCGTGCCATGCTGCCAGGATGCAGCGAGGCCATCATCTTGTGAGAGTGCCGCGAGGAACTGGAGGAGGGAGCCCTTCTCCTGCTCCGTGCAGGAACTGCTAGGAGATGCCAAGGAGATCAGCAGCACAAGAGCAAGGCCAAGGGAAGGTATGTGCAATTTGCTCCTGTATGCCTTGTGTTGAAGATGGAGTGGTGGCATGGTTTACTGATGTAAGTTGTAACTAGCTAGCATGGAAACCAGAGCTCAAGTTTGGCTCTAACCGGGCAAAACAAACATCAATGGTGTAATCAAGAAAGAGCACGGGTTGAGAGATAGATGTGCTTCCATTTTGTGCTGTCCCTTGTCGTAGTCACCATCAAGAAAATTGCGGTCAAGAAAATTGGATTTTACACTACTGCCCCCAGCCCAGCAGCAGCTTCCTGGTTCACACCGTGACGGTTCAGTGTTTCACTATGGGCTGGCTGCTATAATCTACCGACAAGTCAATTGCCCAATCTTACCTTTAATATTGGCCGTACACCTTGACTACTCTTATTCAGTTTTAACAACATGCCTTAATTTACTTGACCTGACATCACTTCCTTAAACGGTTTCACTAACAAACCTAACCGATCTATTAATGCATCCTTTGCCATTTGGTGAAGAGGAAAAGGTGAAGATCATTCCGAAAGGCGCCTGCAATCATCGGCCTTGCAGAGTTGCAGTCAGTGTACGGACAAGGCCAGGTGGGTGGCAAGAAGTGCGTGGAATCCTGGTGATCAGATGTGTGCTCTCATCCATCTTCTTTTGACCTGAGGCCTTTACTTCCTCTTATCACGCTAGCGTTGCCTGATGGACACGTTTGCTGCTGTTTTCCTTTTCCACGGGCGCACTATTGTGGACCATGGACCGTGACTCTTTTTAACCAAAATTAGACCCGTATGGAAATACGTTATCTTCTGATCAAATACCAAAGCAAATGCCTAATAGTCCAAGCATTTATTGTAAGTACCACTTTTACTTTGGTGTCTCATCAGAATGAAAGCCATGTATAGGGGCACAGCACAGTTAACTGACTTCTCAGCTACTTCCTCCGATCCATAAAAAGATTCGCAGCTATAGCTAGAGTTTGTACAGCGTACGTTCCTTTCCCACGACTCATTTATCGGATCGGAGGGAGTACTATCTTCATTCCAACATAGACGATACTAACTATGTTCCAAAATATAAGACATCTTCGTAGGCCAGAGGTAGTACGTCAGAGAGTGTGTGATCAAACGAGCCATATCTATGACAGCGTTGACTGACTTTCTCGGCTGCTAGCTTCATCGAGGGACTGAATATTTTTAACTAAATTTCTGAACTTTAAAGATATATTGGTCCGTGGTTCTCTCGGATTTTTTATGCACACAGGTGAATTTGGTTTTATTGACCTGACCACCATCACAGTCTTCCCTGTCTGTCCACTTCATCTCTTTCGTACTTAATTCGCCTACGACCAGGCACCATCAATTGTCTGAGCTACCGTGTGACCAAATCCACATTATTGAGTTGAGCTAGTCAACAAAAGTTAACTTGCGACTAGCTAACACACACCAATTCATTGGTTATTAGTTCATGAGAACATATCTTGTGCACCCAACGAATTGGTTCACCGGTGCATCCGATGTTGATTGGCCAATTAAAAAGTAAAAAAAAATAATCAAAAAAAGTTTAAAGATAGATAATACTCATATCTAACATGTAACAAAATTTATAATCGGAATTCATAGCACAGATCAAGAGATAAAATACACAAATCAGACAATGAATAATGTCAAAATGCAAGTTGCCCTTTCAATTTGGCCCATTGTCATTATTGATAACAAATTTGTCATTTGCATAGTTGATATTGTGTTCCAAATTTAGACTTAATTTTTTTTAGCAATATATATTTATGTTGTGTCAATGTCCAAACTTTTTTTCGAATTTTTTGAAAACCTTTTAGCTGGTCTACCGGATCAGGGTGCACCGGGTGCACCAGTTCATCCGTTGCACAGGATACGTTCTCATTAGTTCATCCCCATCCTCGAATCAGCGCTTCCTCCGCTCCAAATACCAAGACACAAACCAGCTCACTACGGATGGCGCCCACAGTGATCAGCGCTTCAGTGGGCGTATTGGGTTCATTACCGGTAAAAATCACTGGTCTGTTCGCCAACGAGTATTTTTTTTCTCGATAAAGGACTTTTTTTATACTCGCAAGGATACAAAGTATTACACCTGGCGTCTACATAACAGTGATGCACACATCCACAGCAGACCAAACATAAATAGAAAAGTAGCTAAGGATAATTACAAGAATCAATGAGATCGTGTAAAACGCCTATGTAGATGGAGGACCAATCCGGAGATTACGCTGCCATCCATGTGGGATAAGAAAATGTCTTGCCGTGTCTTCCAACCGACTATACATCTCCATAAACAGGTAGCGAAATTCCACGCGTTATAGAGACGACCATGAACGAAGAAGATGTGTACAGCGGTAGATGACATGCATAAGAGAGATTTTTTTATCATTAAAATCTTGTCATTTCTATATAGCCAAATCGACCAAATTACGGCGGTCGATACCATGTAGCCAGTGGCCAAATATATTTGTAACACTACATGGGGTGTACAAGTTTGAAGCCATTTGGATGACTGGCCATATAAACGAGCAAACGAACATTGGAAGAACATATGTTTTATTGTCTCATCGTGATGACAAAAGACACAATATCTACTTCCTTGCCATTTACGCTTTAGAAGGCTCTGTTTAGTGAGGATTACCCCTTTGCGAAGTTATCATCCAAAGATTTAAATTTTTAATGGCATCTTCATTTTCCAAATTTTCTTATTGTTATCGACTGGCACGTCTTGATGAACAAGTGCTCTCTACATAGAGTCTATCGAGAATTTCCCATTCTCATGTAGATTCCAACGAAATATATCCGACCCTTGCGATAACTGGATTGTAGGGACTTACATGCACTAGTCTGGGTTGTAGGGACTTACATTCACTAGTCTGGGACCGATTAAATCTCGTTTGAACTTCACTTTAGGCGGAGATGTATCCAACACAGTAGCAATGGTATATCTAATTTAACGGACAATGTTATATAGAATTGGATATTGTTCCCTGAGTGTGGTATTTCCGAACCACTTGTCCTCCCAGAATGTTATTTCCGAGCCATACTTAATGGGAAAAGGATCCAAAGCGAAATAAATATTTCTTTGTCGCCATAAGACCTACCAAAAAAACGAGAATCACCCGGTTTCTAATAAACGTGTGACAATGCATTTGAGTCTATGTATTTTCGTTTTTGGAGAGTCTACCGGACCCCATCTTCGGTAAGTCATTGATTCCATAAATTTGTGGGTTAAACCATACTAGCGTGGCAAAGAGGAAAAACAAGTACGATGAAGTTTCATCCTCATGTTATAACATTCATAAGTCTTTCTTGTAACACCCGTGTTATTTAGAGAAGTATACTGACTAATTAATTGTGTGTTTATATGATCGGATGCTTTTGTTTTACATGCATGGAGTTGTGGACTAGTACTAGATATATTTTTGGTGCACATGCACACTATCATGCATGTATCGATGGCAGTAGTATTTTATCTTGCCTACGTAGCTGGTTTAGTGTGTCGGTAGAGCTAGCTGCATGGTTTTCCTTCGGATCAAAGAATCCATGCATGCCTTGCGTCAGCTAGTGCGTGGCAGTAGATATTTCAGCAAGCGGAGAGAAGCTCAGCGGTGGCGAGGCTGAGTAGGCTCGCCCATGCCTACGTGTCTGATTCTGGTAGGTACAGGAGGTATTACATGTCGGCAGACAGTCTCCCCCGGTCCTATGTTGTTCCTTAATCCTCCAGGCTGAGATATTTCTCCCTTTGGAAGCTATAAAAGGGGCAGCGTACAGCAGATCTCCCAATCGATCACACCAGTGGTAGTTAGCTAGATCACTCGACGAAGGCAAAACGCTGACGAACTGTATGAGTGCAAAGTAGTACTAATCTACTGCTGCGTGGAGAGGAGCAGAAGGCAAGCATGCGTCCCATCTCAAATCTCTGTCCAGTTTATTGATTCTCTTTCCTTATATTCGGAACTGCTGCCATGAATCTTGCTGTTCAACTTTTGGTACAGTATGCCTAGTTTCTTAGGTCACGCATGCACGGTTAGGTCGATGGCAGCACATGTATGAGCTATTTCATGATCCTACTCCTGATTCCATGCATGGCTGATGATTATTTTAAGCTGTGCCCTATGTCTTTGACTTCTTGATCCTCCGTGCCTTTTTCTTTCCACGTACTAGATCCATGTACCCATTGCTACTAGCTGATTCGGTGCACTGTGTGAAATATTTGATACTGCTCATGGAGAGGGCAGCACTTGGTCCAGCTCACATGCATCGTCTCGGTTGCTTGTGTTAAAAAGGGGGCAAATATCCACACCCGATGGTTTAGTTGGTTTATTCTCTAAATCCATGTCTAGTAATTTCTGTTAACTTTGGTATCACGACGGCAAACACATTGTACCGGTCGCAGTACGGGTATGGGACCGTTGGTGTTCTCCGTTAGGGACGGCCCTCGTTCGGGAACGCGCCGGTGATGGATCCGTAGGAGCGACCGACGCTAGTATGTCGAGGTGTCCGGGTTTTAGCGGGTAAAAGAGCACTGTCCGACTAGCGCCTGTGTGGTTCTGGTCGGAACTGTTGATGTCGGAGTACCCCTCTTAAGAGCGTAGAAGCGTGAATATTCACCCCTGTGATTCCCGGGTCGGGAAACTTGCTGTCACATGTGATACCAATTATTTTCCCTTCCATTTGCTTCTTGCCAAAATTGTATCTTTGCATTTCTTCCACTAATCCTTTTATTGTCCTAATTTCTCTTTGTCATCAATTATGTATTTGTTCATGCGTGCTTGCTGAGTATGTTATCATACTCATCCTTGTTTAATTTCTATGTTTTGCAGAACTCAGTGGTAAGGATAGCGATGAGCAGTAGGCGTAGCGACGCGCCGGGATGGGAATAAATAAAATGATTAGGAGTTTATTTTCAGCAAGAACTTTGTACTCGCTAAATAAAGAATAAAGTGGTCTTTGTTTAGTATCTTATTATTTAAATTTTAGGCCTTACACGTTTATAATCTTCGGCTTATAAACGCGTGGCGGCTGTTACGTCCAGGCCCTGTCTCGGGGCGTGACAGTTTTAGTGGTATCAGAGCTAAGGCTAAATAAAATAATAATTTTTATAACTAATTTGGGATAAACGGGGTAGTGATACGCTTAAGTTAGAAGCGATTTGCCTTATGTTAGTCAGAAGTATTGATCTGACATACTTTCTTACATGTTGCATGCATGCCCTTGCTTGTCGTATCTTAGCATCTAGTGCTGTCGTGTTATGATAAAATAGGGCCGAATAGTGCTGGTAGCCTTTGGTAGCAGCAATAGCATAATAGGATTTTATGCAGTTTGGTTGTGTTTTGCTCTGATGTCGCCACTAGCACACAAGGCACTTGCTTTTTTATCCAGTTTGTTATATGTGTAATGTATAATCGTATAGATGGCTCACAATGATCATGGAGATTTTTTCGGCAACTCACTCTGGAGATAGCGGAGGATCACAAAGAGCCGCAGAAGATCAACTCGCTCCAAGAAATTTGCTCTTGGAATTTCTGCATCGCCAAGCACAGATCCAAACGCAGCAGACTGAGATTTTGGCACGCCTAGTGCAAGAACCACCTAGAGGAGAAAATGCTCACAAAGATGGGGCACATGACAATCTGCGCCGGTTCTTACGGCTGAAACCTCCTGCGTTCCTTGGCAGTGCGAATCCGATGGAAGCCGACGACTGGTTAACTGAGATAGAAAAGGTTTTCCATGCAATGCACTGTCCGGAAGAAGAGAAGGTGGCACTAGCTACTTTCAAGCTGCAAGGTGGGGCATTCGACTGGTGGAGTGTGCACAAGACTAAATATCCGACAGATTATCTGGTCACTTGGGCGACATTCAAGGAAGAGTTTCGCAGAAAATATTTCCCCGAAAGTGTTCGGATAAAGTTGGAGCTTGAATTCTTGCAGCTCAAACAAGCTGAGAAATCTGTAGCAGAATACGAGGTCGAGTTTTCTAGACTCGCTCGCTATGCGTTAGCATATGTTGAGAATGATGAAGTAAAGGCTCGGCGATTTGCACAAGGACTACGTCAACCGATCAAGGGTAGAACAAGCATATGTCGAGGACCATACCGAGGTAGAGTCGACTGAAGAAGAGGATGAACGTACCGAGGAGGAGACGACTCCAGACGAGACGACATGGGAAGAAGGCAACGAACTAGAAGCATGTTTTCCACAACTTCCAAATACGGGTAATTAAATTTCGAGGACGAAATTTCTATAAGGAGGGGAGGATGTAACACCCGTGTTATTTAGAGAAGTATACTGACTAATTAATTGTGTGTTTATATGATCGGATGCTTTTGTTTTACATGCATGGAGTTGTGGACTAGTACTAGATATATTTTTGGTGCACATGCACACTATCATGCATGTATCGATGGCAGTAGTATTTTATCTTGCCTACGTAGCTGGTTTAGTGTGTCGGTAGAGCTAGCTGCATGGTTTTCCTTCGGATCAAAGAATCCATGCATGCCTTGCGTCAGCTAGTGCGTGGCAGTAGATATTTCAGCAAGCGGAGAGAAGCTCAGCGGTGGCGAGGCTGAGTAGGCTCGCCCATGCCTACGTGTCTGATTCTGGTAGGTACAGGAGGTATTACATGTCGGCAGACAGTCTCCCCCGGTCCTATGTTGTTCCTTAATCCTCCAGGCTGAGATATTTCTCCCTTTGGAAGCTATAAAAGGGGCAGCGTACAGCAGATCTCCCAATCGATCACACCAGTGGTAGTTAGCTAGATCACTCGACGAAGGCAAAACGCTGACGAACTGTATGAGTGCAAAGTAGTACTAATCTACTGCTGCGTGGAGAGGAGCAGAAGGCAAGCATGCGTCCCATCTCAAATCTCTGTCCAGTTTATTGATTCTCTTTCCTTATATTCGGAACTGCTGCCATGAATCTTGCTGTTCAACTTTTGGTACAGTATGCCTAGTTTCTTAGGTCACGCATGCACGGTTAGGTCGATGGCAGCACATGTATGAGCTATTTCATGATCCTACTCCTGATTCCATGCATGGCTGATGATTATTTTAAGCTGTGCCCTATGTCTTTGACTTCTTGATCCTCCGTGCCTTTTTCTTTCCACGTACTAGATCCATGTACCCATTGCTACTAGCTGATTCGGTGCACTGTGTGAAATATTTGATACTGCTCATGGAGAGGGCAGCACTTGGTCCAGCTCACATGCATCGTCTCGGTTGCTTGTGTTAAAAAGGGGGCAAATATCCACACCCGATGGTTTAGTTGGTTTATTCTCTAAATCCATGTCTAGTAATTTCTGTTAACTTTGGTATCACGACGGCAAACACATTGTACCGGTCGCAGTACGGGTATGGGACCGTTGGTGTTCTCCGTTAGGGACGGCCCTCGTTCGGGAACGCGCCGGTGATGGATCCGTAGGAGCGACCGACGCTAGTATGTCGAGGTGTCCGGGTTTTAGCGGGTAAAAGAGCACTGTCCGACTAGCGCCTGTGTGGTTCTGGTCGGAACTGTTGATGTCGGAGTACCCCTCTTAAGAGCGTAGAAGCGTGAATATTCACCCCTGTGATTCCCGGGTCGGGAAACTTGCTGTCACATGTGATACCAATTATTTTCCCTTCCATTTGCTTCTTGCCAAAATTGTATCTTTGCATTTCTTCCACTAATCCTTTTATTGTCCTAATTTCTCTTTGTCATCAATTATGTATTTGTTCATGCGTGCTTGCTGAGTATGTTATCATACTCATCCTTGTTTAATTTCTATGTTTTGCAGAACTCAGTGGTAAGGATAGCGATGAGCAGTAGGCGTAGCGACGCGCCGGGATGGGAATAAATAAAATGATTAGGAGTTTATTTTCAGCAAGAACTTTGTACTCGCTAAATAAAGAATAAAGTGGTCTTTGTTTAGTATCTTATTATTTAAATTTTAGGCCTTACACGTTTATAATCTTCGGCTTATAAACGCGTGGCGGCTGTTACGTCCAGGCCCTGTCTCGGGGCGTGACATTTCTGCTCTTTGGCGCAAAGTACAACAAAGCGGCATTCACTTTGATCCAACCACAAACAAAGCTCACATTGACAATGGGCCCACAATAAGAGAACGACCTACTTGTAATGATGCAACACATGGCAGCATGGCAGAATACAAGTTAGGACACCAACAACATTCTCAAATAGTATAATAAAGTCTATTTATTTATTTTCTCACTGCATAACAGTAATAATTATTGCAACCTCCATGGTATCTATAGTAGAATATGTTAGTATAAAACGACTAACTTGATACGATTTTTTCTGGATTACATAAGAGTGAATGCTATCTCGTCATATAACCATGCCCATCACCGTTGACATACTCCACGCTAAAAAATATAGCAAATTATCCTCTATGCCATTTCTCAATAGGGACTAGGGTTGCTGCAAGAGAGAAAGTGAACCCAGCGGCCAAGTCACACAATTTGAGCTGCTAGCTCCTCCCCTATCATGAAGCCCTCTTCCACCTCTTATCCCTTGGCACCTTGGTGGCCGTACGTGGAAGTGTTTGTCCAGGCCTTATGGCGTTGTTACCACCTCACTAGAATGGGCCAAAGGGAGAACATGGGTGTAGTCACCGATATTTATTGGCGGCGGTAGGGATACAGAACAAGTGGAGCGGAGTAGGGTGCACAGTCACTAGCTTGGGATGGAGAGAAGGACCGATTTGAGGTCCACCATGGGTAAGGGGAAATGGGATTTGTAACAATTAGCGGTGAATGGTTTTGGCGTTTGCCACATGGCAGGGTGATGACCGGTTTTGGCATCCGCCATGGGATGTGGAATGGGAACAAAGACCAAATCAAGTTGGATACACGTCGTGGGTTCATTAGGATAATCAAAGGGGAGTAGTAGGGAGAGAGAGACAAGGGAGTTTTTCCCCTAGATAATGGCCCGATATAGTGGACTAGATGTTTTTTCGTCCATGTCCCATAACCTAGTCCACAGTGCCTACTAGCATGGGTCATGGTTGGTCCAAATTTACAAGTACCAGTAGCCGGTCCAAAGTAAAACAAAGACACCAATATCTGAGTCCAAAATGGAATTTACCCAATGGATAATCTTGTCGTGATCACCCACTAAGCAGCTTCACATGCACTTCTTCCATTGGAGTTGGTTTCACTTTCTGCACAAACGACCACACTTGTTCCTTTCCTAAGTACGAGGTTCTGGAAACATGGACCCACAATGCCAATCACGGAACCGAGCCTACAATCACCGACAATCCTACCCGAGAGCCCTGATCCCCATTGTTCAACGTGTTAGCATCGATCCACTACCACAATTGTCTGTCCACACAACACAGGATGGGATGCCCCGTCTCCCTAGTGTTGTCTAAACCATAGAGGAGCGAAGACTGCGGTGTCCTCGCTGTCTTCCACCTGTGTCTTCTCTCCCTCCCTTCCTCGTATTCTTCTTATCCTCCTCCCGGAGGACGCATCGAGGACGATGATGAGAGCACGCCTGGGAGAGGAAGGGGGGCTTATCTACTTGCATCAACAATGATTTTTACTTTTTAGGTTCATACATTGATGATTCCTATCCATATCAATAATATCTAAGAACCTGATTGGGGTTGTTAAGCTCAAAACTCATTCTTTTGTTCGTCCAGAAGTCCCATATACATTCTCGCTATGTCTCTATATTCGTTCTCTTTGAAATTTCTCGTGTTCATTTGCTGGGAACTATCCAATGTCATGGAATTTCTCCTTGAGCTGTGCTCTTGTGTTTCTGTCCATTGTTTTTGTTATCGGAATATATCTATTTTACGCACGTTATGTTTCCGTTCTTACCGCCGAACGACGTCTGCGTCGTCGGATGCAAAGCAAAACGCGCCCGCTTGGTTCGATGTTCTCTCGTTCCCCAGTCCTTCCAGTCACCTTAACACTGTTGCTGCACTCGCCGCCGGTCGGAGGGTGGGGACTGGGGAGGACATTGAGGAGGAGGAAGAGCGGTGACTCGAAGCGGCGCCGCGCGTGCATGGCGGCGCTCGACGGCGTCCCCTGCGCAGCACCGGCGGATAGAGATGGAAAGGAGGAGCGGCCCGAGCCTCGCGTGCGTCGCAACGCTGGGCGTCCCCTCTGCAGCGCCGGCAGATGGAAACGGGAGGAAAAGCGTCGTCGCGGCGCTCGACGGAGGATGGGGAGGGGTATGGGCACCAGCTCGTCCTTCTCGTTGCAGCAAGCCTCGTGGCGGTTTCATGGCGCCGGAGATGATTCCCCAAATTCGGGTCCTGCTGCTCGCCTATGGCTGTCCCTCGATCGGATAATTGCGTCGCCCCACGGGGAGCATTTCCGCTGTGGAAGACGAGGACGCATGTGGTACGATGGTAGGCAACAGTGTATGTCCTCTGTATGTGCTAGAGTGCTTCCACCGGAATTGATGTGCATGATCATAACCTGTTCGATCAAATTCCTCACTGGACATGCTCAAATTCCACATCCTCTAATTGGTATACTCTCACCATACCACATCGGTGACAATTGATCACTGGACATGCTTTGGGTTTTTTTGTGGTAGATTGAATGTTGCTTGTTCTTGGCTGTGGATGCAGTTTGGGAATGCAGTGAGCAAGCTTAGGGCACAAATAGAGACAATGGTGTGGTGTGTGGCTTCACCCCGTACACTGCCTTGTACTGTTGGAGACTCGACGCCTTAGCCTCTCGCAAGAGAACATGCACTGAGCTACTCGACGAAATGCACATCGAAAGCTGCACTCGACCTGAACGATGTCGTAGATGCTGCTCATTTGTGCGTGATGAGATGGAATACCTACTTGGTTTCCGAAGGGACCACACCGAGGGGAGTTGGCAAGAGAGAGAGAGAGGTACAAATCTATATGTTATTCATTTTAAGTTGATACGGTTGTACTAAGTGACATGCTTCCAGATTTCATCTAATGCGCTTCCATTTATGAGTGTTCTGTTTGGTTGCTTGCTTCTAACTATGGCTGATTAGTGTTTATTTTTCCTTTGAACTATGGCTGAGGAATTTGTTATGTATTATTGTCCCACTGTATGCTAACTGACAAAAGATGCAGAATGCTCTTTGTCAGATCTAAGTGTTCTTTTAAGCTTTTCTAATCCATCTCACAGGTGCCTCAGTATACAGTTGTATGTGAGTGCCCTTTGCACTTGTCTAATCTCCATTGTTTCTATTTAGCAGATCGTACGATGAACACACCTGGATCTGTGCGACAACGTGCTTTTGGCATTCCCCAGCATCTAGTGCAAAGAAAACAATTGAAGAGGATGGACGTGCCATGTCACGGATTTATGCCAAGTAAAAAACTAAAAATAAACAAATCTGCAGAAAAAGTTGAAGCAAGGAAACTATTGACTAAGATAGAACTTGAAATGGAAGCTCTCATGAGGGAATCATCGACTCTTCACCACAACATGTTTGATTTCTGTTAATTGTAACAGGAGATGTGCCATGTTTATTTCTCAGTGCTATTTTTTCACATTTATTGTACAAATACTAGGTAAATTTGGTGCGGCGCACGCCGCACTTTCTAGGTTCTAAAAAAATTGAATTTCACTGAAATTTGTTGTGTGGAGTATATCTAAATACTTAATAAATTAAAATGTTAAAATTATATTCTTACATTAATCTAGTTTATGGTGGTGGAAATACACATTTGTTGAATTGGATTATGTAATTGGAATAAATTAATTTAGATTGTATTTAAATAATTATCAAACTGGAATGTTCAATTTAATTCTGTAATTAGAGGGAATGTGTGTTTTGAGTATTTTAATAAATTTGACTTCATATAAGTGGGGGAGTGCGTTTGTTTTTTCATTGAAGTATTTATCAAAATGGTATGGTTAAACATGTTTTTTTTCTTTTTTTTTAGTGCAATTTTTCTGTGAAAAGTATGGGTATTCGTTAAATTTGAAGATTTTTGGTAAGTTAGAAGTTTTTTTTCGTGTTTAGGTATGGTTGTCAACTAATTTTGTAATCATTGGGATTCGAAATGTTGAAATTCGCTGGAATTTGTCGTGTGGAGTATCTTCAAATGTCTAGCAATTTGAGATGTCTTTTTTTTTCATTTTTTATTAAATTTATGTTTGTAATAAGTGGTATACAGTGCTGTACTAACACAAGCATATCTTATGCCGCTTTGATCTTATACGGTCTTCAGTCTGGAAAGAGTACTACTGATTTATCGATCAGGTCTTTGGTTTGTAAGGTCCAGAATTTGGGTTCCAGTTTTGTGATAGCGATTGTCATGTTGGATCCCGCCTAGTCTTTGTACCACTGGGTGCACAAAAAAAGTTGGGATCAACAATTTTTCTGGCCACAAGAAATATCAGAAAGTGGGAGGCAGAAAAGAAAAGGACAGTGCCATACTCTTGAACCAACCACTTTGTGAGGTGTTCTCCACACCAGCGCTCCACCACAAAATCCATAAAAACTCTCAACAACGATGAGAGCTAAGGTTCCAAGCACGGTAATTTCATGATGCTGATGCCATTTTCAGCTTGGATCTCTCAGACTATACAGCCTGCTCCAAGGTTCTTTCGGCTGCATCACCCCCACGGTAAGAATTCTGGCCGTTTGAGTTCTTGATCTCAGCTTTTTACTAAATCTTGATACTTCTCCAAGTGTATCATATACAGTATACACAGAGTTGAGTTAAATCTTCCTGTGGTGGTATGTCCCATGTTTTCCAGCATGCTACCGATTTGGGAGGAACCGTAGGCCTCAATATTTCGCTTCTTCCTTGCTTGTGTTTTCTGTTTCTTCTTATGTTTTCTGATGTTCCCCTCCCTTGTATCTCTCCTTTAACCTATTTCGGTTCAATCTCTGTAATGGCTTCCAGCCTTCTTTCGGGTGAAATATAACAAGCGATGGAGGGCTAGGAGTAAGGGGCTTCTTTCCCCTCTCTGCGCAATTGGAGTCGGCAATGGCGCTCCATCTGATGATAGTGTGAAGAAAAGGTGGGGTACTCTGTTTTATGCTAATAATTTACCTTAAGATCACAAAAATGAAATGTTCATCCTGAGATTTACATTGTGTAATATTTTCCTTGAAATGGTGCTTTAGAGAGTTTAATATAGTACTCATATGTTAATGTGCATACTCTAACGTGGTAGCTTTGGCAGGAAGATTGCGGAGCATATTATTCTGCTTAGAGCCAAGCCAAACATCTCTGATGCTGAAGAAAAGGACATGCTTGATTACTTGTATACATGTCAGTATTAGATGAGAGGGATACTTACAGTGTCATTAGGTCAGAGACTTGTATCTATCTGTTGATGGATAATTTCATTAAAGTTATGAATTGCACTTCAATGTGTTCACTCTGTCTGTTGGATGCAGGACGCATAGAGGACCCTAATAGTGAGAACTTCACGCATGCTGTTTTCATGCGTTTCCAACAGAAAGAAGACATTGCAAAATTTCAAAGTAGCGCATACCATTCCAAAGTTCTTGATGACTACGTGAAACCCGTTTCCTATGTACGCCTCACCATGTAATCTCCTTTCCAATTCATAAACCATACTGATTTGTATGTTTGTAGCATTGTGAGTCACTATTTGGATGACTTACAGGGCTTGGTTTCTGTAGATTTTGAATCTGAGGTGGAAGATGACATTACCCCTCTCTTTCGTAGGGGTGAGGTAATATAATTGACGTTATTCTGGCATAAAAATTTTATCTTCCTTTTGCTTAGCATTGTGTTTGAGCACAAGTTTGCTTTGCCCAACAGGATTTCAACTACGGAGTTGAGTTTATGTTGTTGATATCTTTCTCGGAGACTGCATCCAAAGAGGCAGTGGAGGATGCATTAGCTCATCTTCAGAATCTGATCATGCAATACAGTTCTTTTATTGTGCAATCAACCTTAGGTACAACAAACGGCTTCCTTTTACTTCTTCAGTCTCATTGCCAATTTGTGAATTTCCTAATGCTCTTGGCTCACGTATCTCCGTTGCTTCAGCCATATAGATAAATCAAATTTCACAAACTTTTCCCCGATATGTTTTCCTTGGTCTGAAAGAACCAATCATGTCATCATGTTTCAAATTAGGTTGCTGTCTTAATCATATCGACAATCAGTACAGTCATGCTTCAGTCATCCGTTTTCCATCACGTAAGTGTTCCATTTTTCCCTTTTTAGAATCCATGAACCATATTGATGTTAAGCAGAGCTAGATGATGGACATCTTGCCTAATACCAAGGCTGATTACTCTACTTTCTTGTTTCCGGCAGTCGACGACTTCAAATTGTTCAGGGGGAGCATCGAATACAAGACGTAAGTTTTTCTGCAGTTTGACCGATTGCAATTTGGCTTTCGCTAAATTCTATTCACAATGATTTAGGATGAGGATTGTTTTTCTGTATCAAAAAGGAAGGAAATGCCACAAGATTAATACAATTTTCATTGCACACAAGAAACACCCACTAGGCACAGAATGATGATGAATATTGACCTTTGTTATCTTTTGGCCAGCTTCTACTCTGAAACCCGTTTTGTAGCTTATGGTTAAAATGCAGCAGTATAATAATGTATCACAGCTTCAAACTGTCAGCTCGTGCGACTTTCAAAAACGCCTTATTAAGTCATAAGTCAATAGTTTCTTTGTTTTGCTTCATGAAATGCAGATGTGGGCATCGAAGTTTCATCAGGTCACAACGAGGTCTCTCGACCTGTATTTCATCGTTGACCCCGTGGGCAACCAGCTCATGTAGTTGCGCTTTGGAAATGGAACAGACTGGGTCCGGTCGGTAGGGTTTTTAGTTGTTGAAAGGAAGATATGTTGAAATGGAAACGTCGTACATCCTAAAGAGCTGTGATCTTGTCGTGCTAATTCCTATTATGCTTTTATAAATGTGCCATGTTTGTCACCTCATCAGTACTATCCTCCAAGGACTGCTATGCTTATGGCTGGCTCGTGTCCAAATTGGTGCTAATCTGTAATGTCTCCTCTTTCTGTGACTTGGGATGACTTGGTTGCTTGAGATGGAAAAGTTGGCCACTTTGCCTTGTTTTGGCTCGATCCTTTTCAGTGTGGGGTTACGTATGTAGGATTATACCCTGCTAAATAACAATTTCGTTGGTTCTTCAGAGATTTTATCTTCCACCTTGAAGCACAAAATCATAAAATTTACTCCCTCCGTTCCGAACTATAAGATGTTTTGGATATTTGAATGTGGGCCACATACAAACTGAAATGAGTAAGCAAACACATTAAAACGTGTTTATTTACATGCGATTAAAAAAAGTTAGAGCATCTTATAATTCGGAACGGAGGGAGTAGTTGCTACTAATATATTAGCCTTAACAGATTTGTGAGGGGCACATTATTGTGCGACTACACATATATACAATAAATCCTAAAATGTTGGATAACTATGAACAAACACTATTTATCTATAGATATTTCCGGTTACATAATTATATAATAAGCTTATTGCCCACATAAGCTTACTGTCAGGTAACCCACATCTTATACTGCCACATAATCACGGGTGTCTAAAATAGTCGCTAAAAGATACCCAATGAATATCCATATTTGAACCAAACAGAACATATCTAATTTTGAATTTTAGCATATATGTTTTCTGTCCAAGCAAAGACTACGGATTTTGTGTT
This sequence comes from Poa pratensis, assembly GCA_947311845.1. Lineage (NCBI taxonomy): Eukaryota > Viridiplantae > Streptophyta > Magnoliopsida > Poales > Poaceae > Poa > Poa pratensis. Next base: position 33,035,434 of record CAMZMU010000034.1, on the reverse strand, counting down.
GTATAGGGACGTGACATGGCCGAAGGTCCGGTGGAAACATAGCGAGAGCTTAGACTAACCACAGTGACTAACCAGGGAACATCGCATGCTAGCCGGATCCTTTGAACATCAATTCATCTAATAAAAAGTTGCTAAAATGCACCTTCATCATAAAACTACACTAAATTCATATGAAGTGCAACCAGCAAGATATGGTACCCTTGCCACACCTATGGCTAAAATTGCATAAGATCCATGCTAGAACTGGGAACAGAAGCCTAGACAATTATCAACAACATACTTTGGAAGTGGATTCGAACTCTAGACAATTACCAAATTTTAAAATTTATTCGAGTAACTATGGTTGGAACTTGGAAAAATTCTTGAAATGATGGGAAACAGATATATGAATTAGTTCTGACAAGAGAGTACACTAGCCATTGAACAGTTTAAATGGCATGACCATCAAATCAAATGGGTTGGAGTGAGCTAGTAGGTTAGCAGCCTCGGCCATTATACGAGTACTCAAGAGTAAGACCATCGTTCAGATTTTAAACTCAATGTTCACACTGGATGCCTCTCCACTTGGAATGGTAAGCACCAAGATATTTGCATTTACCTTGAATAAAAGCATCAAACAGAGTCGTATGTCCCGAAGGTTTAAGCTTTAGAAATTCCACCAAACATAATCAGAACAAGAATTTGAAAATGTATTCAGAAGGCTAGTCTGTAGTCAACTGATTATTACACGGGATCTTTGCCCAAATCAGTCTAACATTATTCAAAAGCATAGGAAGACATAAATATAGCAACCGACTAAGTGAACGGTGTGCATAATATGGTCCGGAAGACCTTTATTTCTGTCCATCAAGCTCAACCTGCAGATGGCGCATCAGGCAGCCTCAACGATGTCGGCATGGACGGCATCTTTGATCTTCCTGATGACACGACAGACAGGTTCCCGGCGTAGTCGATGTCCTCATAGGAGGGCTGACCATTCAGCCGTTTCTGGTACATGACAGCAACGAGCGATCCGCTCCCGTGACTGACGGCGGTGCTGGAGGAGCAAGCAGCGGAAACCGGAGGCGCGCCATCTGGGAGGATTACCACCCCGGACGGCAGGAGGGGGAGGGAGGCGGGGCCGCCATTGTTCATGGCATGCTGTATCATGTATTGCTCATCCAATGTAGCATACGCCAATACCATGCATGATGTGTCGGCGCACGCCTCTTGCAGGATCAGCTTGCTATTGGTTACTTCAGAAGCCTATAAGAATTTGATGGAAATTTGAAGACCATTAGAGATTTGGGAGTTGGGACACAAGAACACTACTTTCTGGTTAATAATCTTAACATTGTGTCATGGAAGCACAACTTCACAGTTCAACTCAAGTGTAAACGTGTAGTGATCAATGGATGCAGCAACAAATTAAACGTTATCAGAACTAGCAGATCGAGTAGGCTAGGAGCACACCAAACTTACAGTGGTGCGGAGGACTGAGACGGCGTTGCCAGGGAGCTGTGCAGTGGTATAATGGCCCTCCTGGAGAACGGGTGCACCGTTGGCAAGGCTGTCCCACTCGCCGCGGCGATTCACGTCGCAGAGGTAGTCAAATACCTGCTGCGGCGGTACGCCGGGGAGCCGTACCGGCGCTATGACATTCAGCACAACGGCACCAGCCTGCTCCATAGATGCACCGCTACTCACAGTGAGAGTCACAACGCGGGCAACCACCTTAAAACTCTCTGTGCCTATGCCACAGACGCCATCCCACTCACCAAGGGTTCTCCATGGCTGCCTCCACGGGCCACTCACCGCCAGGTAGAAGCTCCTTGTCATCCGCTGTGCTACGTCGAAGATGTTCATCCTCCCGTTGGGCGTCATATCACCTGCTCCATATTTAGGAAAGTAGGAAACCATAGATACATTACACAACCTTTGGAATTATGGATGCTCATGTAGTCATGCTCATGGATGACTCACCGTTGTTTGTGTAGGAATGCAGTATGACAAGGTAATCGCACTGTCTCTGGAGGGATGCAAGCCAGCGGCACGCGCCGAGTGCCTGGCCGGAACGAAGGAGTGGATGGTACACCTCTGACCTAGGGGCCACTTCGCACTCCATGTTCACGATCCATGTTACCTGGGGTTGATGTGAAAAATGAACATTTTTCTTAACATGTGGCAATCATGTCTGGTTTCATTGTCATGTAAGTTGCGAACGGAATGCACATATTATAGCAGAATAGTTGAACTCATAGTTAAATGCAACTTTGGTGAGCATGCAAAGTAAGGGTGTGTTTGGATTGTGAGCAAAATGTTCTGTACCAATATTTTGGTCATGATAAAACGTGTTGGTTCTTGTTTGGATAGTCGTCAACTCTTTGGGATGACAATGCTAGTTCGATTTTCTTGTCAGTGTTGCCCAACTTGTGGGCAAGAAATACCTCAACTAAAATTTTGGCTAGCTAAGTTTTGGTAGGGCAACCTTGGGCAAAAACAAAAAGGCACCGCAAGTCAACAATGCTATTTAGCAAAAGAGAAGACAGTAGTATCACTTCTGCAAGACAACATTATTTCACTGTGCAACAAATCATAAAACTCAAATACGAAAGACAATAATGTATTTCTGTTTGAATGTGCATCAGCCAAGCATAAGCCAGGCACGATGGTGTATCTCCTTATGAGAAATTTTGAGATGACCCCAATAGCCGTTAATTTCATTTGATCCAACGTTTTTTATATGCTATTAACTCTTGGGAGGTAAGAGTCTATCAATGATCTTATAGGGTTAGTATGGACTTTCATTTTATATGAGTTAGAAAATAAATAATAAAGAGGTAAATGAAGTAAATAATGTCATCCATGTATTCCTTTAAACAAGGAAATAACAAGACTCTGAATTCATATTTTTCCAGTTAGACATTTGGCTACGTTGCATCGCACGTTCATGGCATTGAGCGCGAATTATGTGTTACAAATCCGTGTCATCAGAACAAGGAGGTAAAGAATGTTATTCATATTTATTTATTTTTGTAAATTTCAATACAAGCCCTACAAAAACATAAAATAGAAAAAATCTAATATGTTCACCAGAAACATTTGTTTTGTACTGCAAAAGGTGTTAGTTTACTACATAATAGTTCAATCTTTGGGTTGAAATTCGTTCCCACACACTTTTTTTTGCGAGTCAATATAGTGAACCATTATAAATAATATATTGTACTTCTTCCTTTTTAAAAGAATTGAAGTTTTAGGATTTTCTGTCATCAAAATGCCTTAAGTTTGACCAAGTTTATTATTGAACTATATAGATTTGACGTTAAAGATACTAACATATTACCATATAGGTGATCTACTCATATTCTACAGCGATTTTTTTCATATTATATTATATTTTATTTTATTAGGGATGTAAGTATTAGATGCCAGATAGGTGATCTACTGATCCGTGTGATCTTCATAGTTTTCTACATTTAGGCTTTTAACCATCAGCTGTCTTGCATTAATATAATGCGCCCTAGAATTTATATTTTTGGAGGGCAATTTAAATTTTAATTAAAAAATCCTGAAAGAGTCATTCGGAACATATGATCGTGGCTGTCAAATTTCTATGAAATACATTCATCTGATCTAAGGTTTATAGGAAAATTGACATGATCTCATTGCTGTCAGACTGGCAATATATTGTTTTATACAAGGTGGCCCACAACATAGCTTGCAGCCCCAAAGAGCAAAGGAAGACGTGGAGATGATTAGCTTGAAACATTCTGGCATTTTCACTGGATGGTCATGTAACATACAGTGGTAATGATGAATTCTTGATCAATCTGCTAAAATTTCATTTGAACTTGTCATGCTAATTAACTTTGGTTTACTAATTATTACCACTGCTAATTAATTATCTCACATGTGGTACTTATCATTGTTAATTTGTTATCAAGTGATTGGTTATCACATGATTTTTTCTAAAATCAAAATAGAAGCACATCAGCCAGAGTAAATCACTAAATTATAGTCAGATAGGGACTGGAAGATTCTATAGGATTAGCTGTATGTGTTGGAATGAGTGTACCATCCCTTATACTCTCGATGCCTGATTGTGGTGGTGGGAAAAGCTTGAATTGCTTATGTTATAAAAATCCTACTTTTTAAATTCAGACATCGAATTGCTTGGCCTTATCATTTGCATTTCCCTATTGTTCCTGAAAACATCACATCTTCTTTAAGTTATTTTTCTTGATTATTTTTAGTTATATGTAATTTGCATTTTCTCTATTGTATTTACTATTTTTTGTTAGACACTGATAGAGTGCTTTCTTTTTGTTCTCCAAACATTGCCACAGGTCGATGTAATTGCTATCATAAACCAGAAGATTCTAATTCGTAAATAAATGTCAAACAGAACAAGTTCCCTGTACTATATGTACATTTCTTGGACTATTGGGAAACAAACCACTTTTTATAGTTTGAAATGCCAATGGGTTATCTATGCACACTAACTATAAATCAATGTGCAAAATTTTGTGTATTATTATCTTTTTGAAGGGAGCAACAACTTCTAACTTGAGTGTATTTCAGCCAATTGCTTTTTCATAACTATAATGATGATGTGATGCATGATCCTCTCTATTTTTAATTGAAAGCATTTTATAAGTTATGTGTAACATTTTGTGTCGGTTTTGTTTTTGTTCATCACCTGTAAACATTACTTCCCATTTTGCTAAAGAGTTATATGCTCAATGTAACATGGTAAATGATCAGCGTGCAGTGATTTTGTACAATGGATTTATGTCAGGTAAATGTTGTGCTGGCCTGCTGGGTGTGTATAGTGAAGTTGAACTTCTAACGTTGTGCTGGTGGGTTTGTGGTTTTTTCTCGAAAATTACTATTGAAATAGGCTGCTTGGTAAATCTATGTAGAGTAAAAGCTTAAAAAGAGATCCTTGCTTCTGTCGTTTTTCGTTCGCCTCAGAAGGTGAAACCCTTACTTCTTATTACTTGTATCAGGAGACTAGAGTTATCTCAAAACTATTTAAACTCCATCTCTTTTCCATGAAAAAATACGTTGAAGATTATTAAGTATTATGTCTTAAATACACATATCTGTGCATTTTTTGTTGAAGATATTAGAAAATCAAACTTCTTGGATCCCTTTGACTTTGGAAAAACAAAGATGGAATAGTACATCAAATTTGGAGTAAGCAAAGTCAGAAATTTTGTTTCTATGTATTGCAAATATATCGATTAATAGTGAAGGTCATGCGTTGCACGTGCATATTTACTAATTGTCATATAGGTTGTGAAGGGAATGCACATATTATAGCAGAATAATTAAATGAAACTTTGGTGACCATGCAAAGTAAGGGTGTGTTTGGATTGTGACTAAAAGGTACCGTGCCAATATTTTGGTCATGACCAGCGAGTTGGTTCTTGTTTGGATAGTTGTCAACCTTTTGGGATGCCAATGCTCAACTACCAACTCTAGTTCGATTTTGTAGCCAATGTTGGCCAACTTGTGGGCAAGAAATACCCCAACTAAAATTTTGGCTAGCTGAATTTTGGTAGGGCAACCTTGGGAAAAAATCGAAAGCACCATAAGTCCACAGTGCTATTTAATAAAAGAGAAGACAATATTATCACTTCTACAAGACAACATTATTTCATTGTGCAACAAATCATAAAACTCAAATACGAAAGAAAATAATGCATTTTTTTAATGTGAATCAGCCAGGCACAATGGTATATCTCCTTATGAGAAATACTGACCCCAATAGCTGTTAATTTCATGTGATCCAACGTTTTTTCTATACTATTAACTCTTGGGAGGTAAGAGGTTATCAATGATCTTATGGGGTTAGTATGGACTTTCACTTTATGTGAGTAAGAAAATAAATAATAAAGAGGTAAATGAAGTAAATAATGTCATCCATGTATTCCTTCAAACAAAGAAACAATAAGACTGTGAATTCATATTTTTCCACTTAGACATTTGCCTATGTTACATTGCACGTTCATGGCATTGAGCGTGAATTATGTGTTACAACTTATGAATCCATGTCATCAGAACAAGGTGGTAAAGGTTATTCGTATATTTTGTTGTAAATTTCGATAGAAGCCATACAAAAAAACCATGAAATAAAAAAATTCTAATATGTTCACCACAAACAGTTGTTTTCTATTGCAAAAAGTTGGTAGGTTACTCACACTAGTATAATCTTAGGGTTGAAATTCGAGACCACACACATTTGTTTTTGTGAGTGAATATAGTGAACCATTATAAATAATATATTGTACTTCTCGTTCAAAATAATTGTAGTTTTAGGATTTTCTGTCGTCAAAATTCCTTAAGTTTGAGCGATTTTATTGAAAAAAAATATCAACATCCAAAACAACAATTTAGTTCATTATAAACTATATTATTGAACTAATATATTTGACGTTAAAGATACTAACATGTTACCAACCATAAATAGTTTTTCATATATATCTTCCTTTTGTCAAAGATAGATGATTTTTTCCCAAAAAAGATACACCGACGAGTTTGACCAAATACTTTGTAAACACACATCTATTTAGACGATGCACATGCTGAAGTATCTAGCTACAGCGATAAAGTATACCTTGCAGTAGCCATTGTTCCTCTCCTCAATAAGGCAGCCACTCGGCAGAAACTTGGCCTTGTGTGCTGGTGGCGCGCCGCCGCCGTCCTCCCGAGAATTCCATCAACGACACATCCACCACGGCCCATGTGCCAGGCTCTACCTCCCGGCATTGCCTCAGGAACTTGACCTTGCGGACCGGCAACCGCGGGGACAACACCCTCAGCTGTGCATCCATCTGCAATGTGCACCATATATTATGTCGGGAAGCAGCTAAACTTGGTATATATATATAGCGTACGTGTTCAAACAGCATGCATGCAGAGTGCTGCTTCTCACCACTATGATCATTTCATGTCGTGAAGTAGTGGTGGGAATGACGATGTGGCTGGCGCTGGCGCTCACCACGATCCCCGGGAACATCTCCGACCAGCTGGCCTGCAAACAATTCAAACACGAATGTCCTCTATATATGACTATATTGATCGTGCGATCCAGTACCATTTCACAAATATGAGAAGTTTTACTAGAATGAATGAATGGATGGATGAATTGAGGTCGTCTGTACCGCGTCCATAAGGACGCCGACGAGGTTATTGGCGGTGCACATTACGGCACCACTCTTCCTAGTTCCATCCACGACCCACCCCGTTCGGTATGGCCCGAAGATGCTTGGGAACATAGTGTCGACGTAATTCTGCAAGTTGAGCAGCTCCGCCTCGCCGTCAGGGGCCGGCATCCACATCGGCGAGCCACTGTACACGAGAGCCCTGAATTCATTCGAGGCTCGGGCAGCAATGTCAATCAGCATGTCGTTGGTGTCATTGGCTGACATCATTGGGCGGTGGGAGCACGGTGAGGTGGTGCATGGTCAGTCGCCAAGGCCTTGCCCTTGCCAGCGCCGACGACGTTGTGGTTGGTCGCAGGCCGGGCGCTGCCACAGGGCACGGTGACTGGCATCGCTTCCGCCCTTGCGCCTGAGACCCTTTCAAGGAAGGCGTTTGCACGCCGGAGTTTCTCCTTGAGCCTCTCGTTCTCGCAGAGCAGGTGCTGCCGCTCCCCAGCTCGTGCCTCCGGCCCTCTGCATGCGAGGCAATTATAGTTCTCTGTTGCCAACCTGAGGGCTCGGTGTTCAGCTTGTAGCTCCTCATGCTCTCCTTTAAGCTCCCTCAACTCCTGCTTCTTGTCCTTGTTCTGCATTTACCATAACCGCATATTGTGACCCAGGTGGTAAGTGAGATCTCATGTAAATGTTTAATTCACCGCCGAAGGGAATGTTGCCTACCCTCTGGGCGGAGCGTCGGTTCTGGAACCAGAACTTGACCTGCGGCGCAGCCATGCGATCCTCCTGCCAAGGTCCGCACGCTCTTATCATCGGATGCTGGTTTTCCCGGAACGTACTGACACAACGTTAATTAGGTGAATGGATCAGTACGCTTGCATCTTCCATGAGAAAGATATATAGATTAGTTATTAATGTATTGCATCTCATACGCTTCAAGCTGTTGGATCTGGTTGCTGTGGTGACGCTTCCTGTTAGGACGAATCCTTGCCGACGTCCTCTGCTCCCTGTGGGTCTCTCCGCCGTTGTTGTCTTGGTCAGCGGCTGCTGCGCTAGTGTCACCAGTGTTGCCCATGGTGGTGTTTGGCCCAAGTTCAAGCATGCCATCAAAGTCATCACCAAGGTCTTGCAAGATCAGATTGAATTCACCGGGGCTTGCCATGGCGATGTCAAGCTCAGCGTGCACTCCACTGTCGAGCTGCTGCTGCCACTGTCCGTCCATGGTGATCTGTTAAAGAAAAACCATGCCGATAGATTATCACTAAGAAATAGTGCTGGAGAAGCCTGCTGTCCAGTAAATTTCCCTAGAAAAATATTATATGTTTATTTCTCAATGTACATACAATCAAAAGTAGCAGTGAAAAACCGCGTAGAAGAAAAAGGGCCGGCATACAAAATTTTACTACTCAAAGTACATCTACACACTTTATGGAGAGTAGACAACATCAGTCAGATGTTTCTTCAGCTACTATAAAGTAACAGGAGTAGGCCGGTGGAGATCGATCTTGTGGATGCAGATCTAACAAAATAGATTTTCATTACTCTATGAAAAGATATACTGACATACTTTCTTGACTTTTGCAGATCTAACGAATAGACCGAATAAAAAGATCTCAAATTAATAGCAAGATCTTTCCATACAAGGGAAAAAAATATGGACACCCATAAAAAAGAGATCTGACAGAACACTACATGTACAATTAACAATCAAATGATGTAAAAATAAAAATAAAACAATCTGATGATTTAATTTATGCAAAGAGATCGATTGGAGGAAAAACATACTATCCATAAACATTTCCATTATAGGTGCGGAACTGCAGATCTATGCTATACGTTTTACCATTTGACACATCTTTATAGCAAGATACCATAGATCTGCTAAACACCACGTGGGACGCTATTGCGGGCTACGTGAAACTCACTCCGTTGTGGATCTAACGTTCTTTAGAATCCATACTCAACTCTAGACGTTGCAGATATAAGAATAGTTAGAGTAAACAATATTTAAAATAATATGTAACATAATACTGGATGGTCTATTGTATGGAAATACCGTTGAATTCAGCAAGAGTCTCCCATACAAGCAAAGAAGTAAGTGACAAAAGTTCATGAGTATTGTGTTCTGACCGAGATCTCAAATATGGACCCCACCCCCACCAAAAAAATGGATCTCAAAGAACACAACATAATGAATAATCAAATGATGTGATTTATGCAAAGAGTTATTGGAGGGAAAATCATACTATCCATATTACATTGCATCCCATTCTAGGTGCAACACTGCAATGAAATCTATACTATTCATTTTTACCGTTTGAAGCTTCTTTATAGCAAGATACAATAGGTCTCCCAAACAACACGTGGGACGCTACCTTCTGCGCCCATGTGGAAGTCACTCAGTTGTGGATCTAACGTTCTTTACAAGAACACGTGGATTAGTAAATCCCTACTCGATGTTATAGATCTAAGGATAGCTAGAGTAAACAATATTCGAATATGCATGATCTATTGAATAGAAATACCGTTGAATTCAGCAGTAGACTTCCGTACAAGCACTGGGATAAGCGACAAAAGTATAGGAGTATTATGTTCAGACGGAGATCTCAATTTGCTAAAGCTCAAGTATATATAGCCATGGGGATTAAAAGGATAACTATGCGAAATAATGGCACTACCCAAGATTTTCGCAAGTATTAATTGCTATCCAAATATTGGGCTTCACATGGTTCACATGCTTAGGATTTGGACCGTCACCATGTAGTCTATATGTAGAGCATAATTAATTATTTAGTAAGCACAATTATGAAATAAATTGTTTTCATCTTTGTAAGTAATATTCCAAATGGAGATGCATATAATTGTCTAATATAATGTAGTCTGATGGACATGGATTATATCTTGATGCATTAAGCTATTTTCATCCCTGTAACGATTTACACTCCATTGCTACTTATTGCCATTAGTTAATTCTGTTTTTAAGGAGTGAAGAATATTAGCTTAGTAATGTTTTACAATCCTTCACAAGAAGTTCCACCAAGAGCAATGTGGAATCATACAACACACCCTCGCAAATATATCTTCTACAAAGAAAAACAAAAGGTATGAGCAACATTCTTATCTTCTCTAAATAGCATAGCAAAACACAGTCCAGTGACACCACACTTCCCAAATCACCTGAGACAAGAATCTAAATACATCACTCGGTAGGGATGCTTAGACGACTCCAACCATAGAAGCCACATGGCCCTCAACTCCTACCTCCGTCTGACTACTGCGAGATGATGCTAGCCAAATAGAGCCCACATGGGAGACGTCTACGACCGGGTTGGTGAGGACGATATTAATTGACGGGATAGCATGGGGCTCGATAATACTTGTGCGATGCTATCATGACATCGATGGAGGGCATGCACGTGAAATTTTGCGTCTGATCGTAACTGCCTGGGTTTGGCATATGTCCATAGGTGAGCTCTATATATAGATCAGAACGCTGAATGCTCCAACCTTCCACTGGCATACTGCCTCCGCATGCCACCACCTATAGCAGTCCTATAAACAGGGCAATTGGATTGGTCAATCTAGTTTTCATGCGTAATCTTGATGGTGGTAGTGAAACGACAAGGCTCATGTGTCCTTGCATATCCTTCCCTCCTTGTATCCATAGGTTGATGCTTGCCTCGTGGCATGGAGAACCTCATATTTGTTCTTATCTTAGGTTGATCTTGGCCATGTTAGTGCACACCTAGAGAGGAGTTCTAGCGATGGCCTGCCATGGAGAGGCTTCTCTGAAGGAACCCATGATGGTTTGGGCCGAGGTATGGGTGGTGATGTGTAGATCACGGAAGACCCGATACCAAGATGTTGAGTCTAGAACCATTTCATGTTCATGGTGAACATTGATGATATTATTTCACTTGCTAAATTTTAATCCTAGATGGTTCTTAGTAATAGTCGTATGGAATAATTAACTGGTAGTTTTGGATATCTTCTTTGTGAGACTATCGGTTGAATCAACAAATTTGATATTTCATGTAATTGAACCTATTGGCTTGCTCCTCATGGCAAGGATATGCAAAAAATTATACTAGAGGACAAATATGTGGGGATAAATAACATGAGATGAGGTAATTGCACCAGAGATTCATCATCTTTCAACACATATACTTTTTTGTCTATCAAGTTGAAATATGTCGAAAACTCATGATCACTCAATTTGGCATGTGAGTTCACTCTGGTCCACAAGTGAGGCAACTTTGTCCACCGTGGCATGCCAGGTCACACATGGGTTGCACATGTCAAAAGTTAATCATCCTCCTTCTCCCCATTAGTTTGATCCATACTCGCCATCATGGCCCACTAGCCATCGCGTCCACAAGGAGCAGAGAGGGAGAGTCATGGCGTTGATAGTCCCAAGTCAACGATAGTGTCGTGCATGAGTAGCATAGAGATATTTCTGCACTAGGGTTTGATCAGGTGAATTCTAAAGAAGGGAGTTTAGAAAACAAGGATTCAAAATCAGGGATTTTGACATTAAACATATATAATTGGGGTGAGGGTAGAAAATTTGAAAAGTTGATAAGAACTAGCGCCTTTTTCACTTGTGCGATACTTGAGCGACTTGCGATGGTGGTGTGCCACAGTGGACATTCCTACGTGCGTCGCCTTTGACCAAGGTGAACCAAAAAGCAAATTTGCATATACATTATTGACAGTCTTCAACTTCGTGAACTCAAACGTACATGCATGCATGCTAGGTTCATATGTGAAAGCACATCATGTTCAAAATCTGGAATGCATCACCATATAGTATCACACCATCCATTTTAATTTGTCATATCATATGGAAAAGAAAAAGACAATTTAAAGTTGGATGAATATAAATACAAGTGAAATGTTAGAATTTTTTTTGATTTTCAATATATATAACTCAAGATAAAACATTCGGGTTACAAGGATCAATACAGTCCATAAAGCATAATTTCTCCAAAAAAGTAGGAACAGAACTGAGTAGAAGACCATCAGAGTTTGAGGTGCGACTGTGTCTAGACAGAGAATGCGCCACTTGGTTTGCTGATCTTGGGATTTTTGTGACAGACCAACCTGGGAGGGACTGCATGAGCAGTTTCACTTCAGCTACTATGAAGGAAATGTCTGATTTCGTACTGTCCTTTGTCTTCAGTTCATCAATGACAGAGGCACAATCCGATTCCAATTGAACAGGCAGGATGGCAGCAGGTAACACCCCCTTAATGCCCTCTTTGCAAGCCAGAGCTTCAGCAATCTTGGCAGAGGAGCATCTATCTATTCTTCCCCAACTAGAGATCAGAACAGCACCTTTATCATCACGCAGGGTAGCTCCCCAAGTGCCACTGTTATCTTCAGCATTGAAACTAGCATCCACGTTCAGTTTTGTCCAGCCAACATCAGGGTTCCTCCAAGCCTCTTTTGTTTCCTTTTTACCAGTAGGGGTCCCATCCCCCCAAGTTTCCAGGGGTTTCTTTCCTTTGTCGTTCAAGTCATCTGGTGTGAGCGACTTTTGCTGGAAGGAGGAGAGATATGATCACAGGAATGTGGCAGACTGATTAATGCCGCATTTTCCATCGCCGAAGATGGCGTTGTTTCAAAGATGCCAACATCTCCACCAGAGATAGAGCAGGTTTGTTCTTGTAGCTTCATTGCATTGGTTCAGCAGGACAAGAATCCAGTCAGTACCGGTGTACGCTAGTTTTTCATCAGAAGGAAGATCCCAATGCGGTTTCAGATTTTGTCTAAGAGCTTTGGCCTTACTGCAGTTTACCATTGCGTGATGTGTAGATTCCAGTGGGAATGACGTCCATGTTTCTTCTAACTCTGTGAATTTGCACGCCCAAAGTATTGGTAGCAAGGTTCCAGGCAAAGACTTTTATTTTTGGTGGAACATTGGCTTTCCAAATGAGCTTCCATAAGGATCTATCACCACTAGGGTTACTGCTGGTGGATTGTTGTTTACCCCTGTTCTGGATTTCCATGCCTAGTCTGTAAGCACTTCTTATAGAGAATCTTCCATTCTCTACATAGTGCCAAGCAAGGAAGTCTTCTCCATCTAGCTTTGGGATTTTAATCTGAAGAATCATCTCAGCATCAAGAGGGAAGAACAGAGATCTCACTTCTTCCTCTTTCCAAGTTTTAGAGTTTTGATTGATAAGATCAGATACCCATTGAGTTCTCCTATTACTCGCTCTCCCAATGGGTTTTAAATTTCCCCTCGGCAGCCAATTATCTCGCCAGATTTGGACCTTGGAACCAGAATTTATCCTCCAGATGAGTCCTTTTTTAAGCAGTTCAAGACCATAGGCAATACCTTGCCAGCAAGGCGACACATTTTGACTGAAGAGATGTCAATGAGGTGACCAGCTGGGTAGTATTTTGCTTTGAGGAGTCTAGCACATAAACTGTCAGGGAACTCAAGGAGCCTCCAAGCTTGTCTGGCCAACAGAGCCTGGTTGAACATTCTCAGGTCTCTAAAGCCAATGCCACCATGGCTTTTAGGTCTTGTCATTTTTTTCCAAGACATCCAATGAACTTTCATGCGGTCCAATTCGTCCCCCCACCAAAAATCTCTGGTAATGTGGGAAAGGTCATCACACAGGCCAGCAGAGAATTTGAAAAAGGCTCATAGCATAAGTTGGGATTGCTTGGGCGACGAATTTAACAAGTGCCTCTTTTGCAGCAGTGGACATGTATTTTTCGTTCCAGTCTGAGCACTTCTTCATCAGCTTCTCCTTAGTTGACTTCAGTTTTCCGTTTTTCACTTTTCCTTCAGGGATGGGGAGGCCCAAGTATTTATCATCTAAGGTCATAGTGTCTACTTTCAGATTTGATACACGGCTTGGGTATCCACGGCAGAACACTTTCCTCCCACCATAAGAGAGCATTTCGCCTGGTTTAGGAGTTGACATGTGCCTCTTTCGTAATCACGGAGGATTTTATTAATGACTGTAACTTGATCAGCATTAGCTCTAAAGAAGATGAGGCTATCATCAGCAAAAAGAAGGTGAGATATGTCCGGAGCTCTCCTGCAAATTTTTAGCTCCTGAATGCTCTGCAGTCTAGTATGATGTTGGAAAAGTGCAGATAAACTCTCTCCAACAAACAGGTAAAGGTAGGGGGAGAGGGGATCTCCCTGCCTCAGTCCACTAGTTGACTTGAACTTGTTGAGCAGCTTACCATTTAGTCGGACTGAGAATTGAACTGTCTTGACGCAGGTCATTATCCAGTTTACCCATTTGTCCGCAAAGCCCAGCTTTTCCAAGGCTGCTTGGAGGAAACGCCAATCCACTCTGCCATACGCTTTCATGAGATCTAGTTTATAAGCACAAAAAGCTCCAGAGTTGTTTGCTCCATTCTATAAGGCATGAATACACTCAAATGCAATAAAAGCATTGTCCGTGATCATCCGCCCGGGTATGAAGGCGTTCTGATTTTCAGAAATAATGTTCTGTAGCAGGGGGGCGCATGCGGTTGACCAAACATTTAGCTACCACTTTGTATATGACGTTGCACAGACTTATGGGTCTGTAATCCTTGAGGGACTGAGAGTTTTTGGATTTTGGGATCAAAACAATAGCGGTGTCATTGATACCAGCAGGCATAGAACCTTCCTCGAAGAAACCTCTGACGGCTCTTATAATCTCACTCTTGTGGGTGCCCCAGTTTCTTTGATAGAAGCATGCAGGGAAGCCGTCAGGACCCGGAGCTGGGGCCTATTTGGAAAAGCGCAAAGCTGATTTCCTCATCTGTGAAGTTGGCACACAAGGATTCATTCATCTGATTATCAATCTTAGGCTGTAGCAAGTTTGTGATGATATCAGGTTGCACAGCGGCATCAGCAGTATAAACTATAAAGGGATTTGAAGTATTCTGTGGTGACGTTTTCCAACTCCTTTTGATCTGATATCACATTTCCCTCCTCAGATACTAAGCTTGAGATGTTGTTCTTGTTCTTTCGCCAGGTGGCCCTTTGGTGAAAGTATCTGGTATTTCTGTCGCCACACTTTAGCCAGTTGATGCGGGAACGATGACGCCACATGATTTCTTCTTTCTCCAAGAGATTATTTGAGAAAGAAATTAGCATAGGTGGTTTGAGATATGCACTACTCGGAAATTTGGACATGCTTAGAAATTATTTGATCACTGGTCTAGTGGTCATGTATACTTTAATATCCTATCCTTCAGTTTCTATTTGGCGTGTTTCCTAATAGTAATAACTCTAACTAATTGGTACTTGTAGACATATCAAATCTAGACTGATGTCGATACGACAAATATAGTATAGGTGGTTTGAGATATGCACTACTCGGAAATTTGGACATGCTGAAAACATACGCTAAGTTTTTATTTCAAGCATGTACAAATGCCTCATTATTATACCCATTTCAGAATACACTGATTCATGATTAATGGTTGGGGCTTGGTTTCAATCCAATCAGAACAAAATATATTCTGAACCTAAACCCATATTAAGTACTTATTATAGGTAATTTCAACAGCCAAGAAAAAGATATTAATTTTACATATCTAAGTTAGAGTATCCATATCAGCAAAAACTTAGTAAAATATAAATGTCACCTATCTATCCTAAGCCACATACTGAACCTTGATCTATATAAAGTTTATAGCAGATTTAACCAAATGAGATTAGGATTTTCAGGTATTCCTCGCATAAGGCTAAAGTTGCATACCCTCACTATACATCGAGGTTTCAATAATCATCATTTTCCAGTAATCCAAGTTGCCTATATTACTAAAAATTATGCTTTTAATCTACATATAACTCTATATATTAAGAGTCGTAGGTTTCGATTTTTCTCCGATTTTTTAGCCTCCGCGTGATTTTTGAGCTGCTGACATCCGTCCTCTCGAGACCCCGCGCGGACTCCGCCAGCTGGGCTGGGTTCGATGACCCTGAGTTTCGACCTTCGACACGTGGACTGGCAGACTTGGACCAGCGGCTGGAAGTGGAGTCGGACAGCCCGTCAACCCAGAGTCGGCCCGCCGTTCTGCTGATCCGAGCTTGTGTTTCCTATTTCACGTAGAATCTGCGTGTAAATCTAGGCGTGGCTTGCACTCCAAGACGGTTCATTTAGACCACATTTGGGACCCGAATCTTTGTGGTTGGCCACCATATGTAGTGATCTATTTTAGCCTTTCATGGGTATATCCGAGACCCATGACCTCGTCCTCTGGGTTTCGCGAGTCTTAGTGGGACTTGGGACATACTATGAACAGAAATCCTGAGAGCGTTAGGATTCAGATCCCTTTAGAGGGATTCCTTTCGCTCCAAGGACTTACCTATGGCTTCTTACATAAAATGCTCCAGGAGACCAACTATATAATCAGGGGTAGAAGCACCACATTTTACACATCAATACTTTGAATGATGAGAGAGCCATGCGTCGTGTCTACTTTATTTTTTTTAGAAACTAGGCATATAGCCCTGCTTTATAGGAAAGCAGAGAGAGTTTTACAGCAGTTCTTACAAACATCCCAGCTCAACGAGCACCACCAGCTCAGAGCACTCCTCGACGACCACAACGAAAAACCAAACTCCTAAGCGACATGAACAACCTTATTACAAAGACAGAACAACCAACTCCCCAACAAGTTCGCAATAACGAACAACAACGCCTAGGTCAGATTTTGCACCAAGCGCCTCGCTTGCTTCTCCACCGTCTTGAACATCACCTGGTGCTTCTTAGGCCATAGAATTGACCATTGCTGTAATAAGAACAGAACCGAGAAAACAACATCAGTAGGCTTCTTCAGACATTTCTTCTCAAAGATCAGTTTATTTCTTGAAGTCCACAGCGTCCACCAAACAGCCGCCACCCCATACCAGGTCTGTATAGCAAGACACTCTTTTTTGTTCCTGATCCAAGTGAGTATGTCCTCCACCGAGGTGGGGATAGCACTCCATCCAAGAATACGAGCAACCACTAGCCATAAGAAAGCAGCAATAGAGCAATTGAACAAAAGATGGTCAACAGTTTCAAGATTATCACAAAGAGGACAGATTCCATCAGTTGGACCATTCCTGATTTTGATTTGTTCTCTGGTCGGCAGCCTGTCATGCAAAACTTGCCAGTTGAAAATGCGAATTTTCAGAGGAATTTTGAGTTTCCAAATCAAAGTTAGATAAGGTACTGACACCCCCTGAAAGGTCAACCACCTGTACATGGATTTTACTGAGTAAATCCCAGATTTGTTAAAAGCCCAGATTACTTTATCATCGGAATTGGACACCTCTTTATCAGCAAGCATATCCATCAATCTGTCCCAACTATTCATCTCTTCACTCCCAAAAGATCTCTTGAAAGATATGTTCCAAACCTCACCTTGCTTATCATAATTATCTGAGGAATTAGGATAAGTAGCTCCCCAAAACAGAGATGGAAACTGCAGCTTAAGAGGAATCTGACCAACCCAAACATCATGCCAAAAGAGAGTTTTCTGTCCATTTCCAACTTTGAAAATTGCCCCCCAACTGAACCATTGTTTTACTTTCTGCAGACCATTCGAAAATTGAGACCCTTTTTTATTGTTCGTCAGGATAGACTCCCCCTTCTTCAAATACTTCTTGGATAAAACTTTATGCCATAATGTTCCCGGCTCATTAAAGAGTTTCCAAATCCATTTTAAGAGCAGAGCAATATTCATAAAACGAGTGTTTATAATGCCCAAACCCCCAACATCTAGCCTAAATACGGATGTGGGAGCAAAGCACTTTCGCCACTTGAATTCGAATCGCATTGCTTCACCTATTTATTTTTTGCCGACAGCTCCAGGACTCCAGGTCCCTTCCATGCGTAACCTGCACATGATGTCTTTTGTCCTTTCCAATCCTCAAGATCCCCGAGTCCAGAACAAATCATGAAGGATCTCTGAGCCTCAAACCAATCATGTACTAACTTAAAACGACGTTTTAACGGGAGACTGTTCCCTTTCTCCGTCTTACAGGAACTAGCGCAATCATTCAAAGGCTAGAGACAAACAAACAACATGTCACTCTCGCAGTGACTCTTGAGGAATCTTCCACGGTACACACATCACTGGCTTAAAATTGGCTGGGAACACGATGATTACGACGCGAATTAACGTGCGTGTATCAGCATAAACCATACAAGCGAATACTCAAAACTAAGAAACAATAATGCACTCTGTAAATTTGTGCTGATAAGACAATCTGATACGAAGCAAGGGGTCAAATAGGTGATCTTTAGCCTAACCAGAGGTATATTGCGTCATGACGAGACACAGTGGCGGAGCCACACTAGGCCTGTGTAGTCAAATGACTACACAGTTTTTTTAAGAAATACAAGCAGATTTAATGTAAAAATTTATTAAAAATAATATAAATACGTGTATTTGACTACACAATTTTTCATTGACTACACAGAGTTAAAACTCTGGCTCCGCCACTGACGAGACAGAGGCAAGAACAAGCTGCAACTCCAAGCCCCGCTCTCTTCGCCCTCCATCCCACACTTTTCTTCATGTTCTCATCACTAGATTCCAACTTCCAGTTCACCTCCGTCCCGACGAAGAAGCTACCCGCGACGACGAAGGCAGACGATCCTTCACAGGGCAACCACGAGGAGAAGGGATTCTTCTATGCCTGGTGAGTAAGTTACATGCCACACGCGCTTGCTTACGCTCCCGCTCTCCATTTGTTCTTGGGTGTCTGCTTGCAGTACCGTCAATGTCAATGGTCTCAAGTGTCCTGTTAGCTGCAATTGCAGAAAACATATACTAATAGTATATACTACTCGTATATGTGTATAATATTGATGTGGTGCGTCATGTTTTCTTTTTCCCCATCTGGTTGCTGCAGCTTCTTCATGTTGTGCTGTTGCTTCTGCTGCCACGAGGCCTAACACTAAGAGCACTGCCTCGAGTGCTTCTGCTGCTGCAACAAGGACCAACCGGTCTGGAATCGCTCATCCGTAGATAATACCTTGTTAATTTGTGATTGTATATATTATATATACAGATTGGTTGCCAATTTGCACCATGTTAGTGCAACTCGAGTACAGTCCATGTTTGTTCATCTGGAATTCAGCAGATGCCTCTGTTACCAATTTGCTTCGCAGATAGCTCATGCTCTGAAAGACTGCACACGAAAGAGATTCAGAATGAGAGAACTGTGGAATTCAGATGATGTGTACAGACGTTGTTATTGTTGTAAAAGAGTAACCTGTTGGTGTTGCCTATGATGCACACTTCTGCCCCCGATCTTGTCTCTATTTATATCATTCATCTGAAGAAAAATGCCGTTCAGATGACATTGGTTGGTTAGGATTTGCACTGACGCCCTTGCAAGTACAGCAAGCATGAGCCAAAGATCAGATTGCTCGACCCCCTCCCTCGCGTCGCCCCTCCTGGGCGACTCGAGGGCGAACCCTAGATCTCGCCGCCCCAGCCTCCTCCTTCCTCCCTCTCCCTCGCCGCTGTCGGAGACGATCCCCGGGCAAGCCCTAGGCGCCGTCGAGGAAGGTGGCGGTGGGGTTTCTGGCCGCACTGCGCCTCTCGCGGTGGGCTGCGGACGCCGAGGCGGCGGCCTCGGAAGCGGTGGGCGGCGCAGACTCTTCGGCGGGTGGCGTTCGCGTGGATGCTGGCTGCCGTCCTCGGCCGCCTGGGCGGCGACACGGCAGCGGTGTAGGTCCGGCGTGCGGGGCTCCTCGGCGCCGTTCGCGTCAGATCTGAAGGTGCTGGTCCAAACCTGCTGCTCGCCTGTCAGATCCGTGGCCTCCTGGTCGCTGGGGTTTGACGGTGGGCTTGGGGCCGTGGTTCCGGGAGAAATCCCTGGCCGGTGACGGCCACAACGGTGGCGACGCCCACAACGGCGGCGACGCCCACGGGCATCGTCTTCCTCGTTAGAGGCGCAGTTGAGGTCCCCTCCCCCTCCCTTTCCCCTGCCTCCCGGGTGAAAACCCAATCCCTCTTGGAATGGGCGGCGACAACGCCTCGGCGCTATGCCCTTCCTGAAGGTGCCGCTTTGGGAGCAGGGGGCGATTATGCAGTTTCTTGTCCGGCGACTGACGGCGGCTGCTTTGGGAGCTGATGTCCCTTCTTCGGCACCAGACGTTTACGTCAGACCGGGTGTGCTTGCGTGTGTGGTGGTGGAGTTGCTCTGGTGTTGATCTTGGTGAGCTGGGTGGTTGTGCTTGGCCTCTGTTCCATGGCACTGATGTCATCGATCTCCGTTCGAGCTCTAGGGTGAGCGACTCCGGCCGACGGTGCGGCACCCTTCGATCCAGGGCGAGAGAGCAGGGGCTCTCTTCGGTCTCGGAGACGGACCAGGACATTGTTTGTCTTCTGAGCAGATGCGGGTGTTCCTTCTTCAGCGGCGAGTTCATCTACAAGATCCGGCTCCCGTCCACTCTTGTGTGGCGTCGCCTTGGTGGATAAGGACTCCGACGGTCAAGCTGTGTGTCTTGTAAATCTTATGTTTTACTTGTGTGCGTTGTGGTCTTGTAAGCTGTTTTTTACAGCATCTTGTGAGCCGATCATGACTTTATTAATTTAAAACTGGGCACCTAGTGCCTTATATATTTTTTTTAAAGTATAGCCAGCATTGCATGAAGCAATCTGAACCATGTACGGTGGTCGTTGGTATATTCATCTTAGTTGGATTGTCTCGTGGCTGCTCCCCCATTACAGTCACGACGTTCTAATTGACTTTGTTGGTGGCTCGTCCGGTCTTAGTGGAGTGGGTATTTGGGTGTGATTCTGATTGTGTTGTTGTTTGTATCCCGTTATATTGGTTGATGACTTGACGTCAGCACCTTCCCGCTTTACAGGGTTCTACAACACTTTTACAAAGATTGCGTGTTTTAAATAAGCCTATTTTTTCTTTTTAGATTTATAATAACTTATAAGTCACAAAATCACGTAAAATGATGCTTTCAATATTTACCTTTTGACTTATACTATCATGCAACAATGTCCAGTCAAATGTCAAAGGACAAAAGCACCCCGCTCTGCTTGTAACGACGGAAGGCAGCAAGCACTGCTCCTAAGAGGAACCGGGACCAATATTCACTCTCTGATTCATCGATCAACAAAACATATACTCCCTCCGATCCCTTAAAACAGTCGTGACAAATGAACTGCGTACGTACAAATCCACAGCACAAGCTACGAACGATTTTTAGGATCAGAGGGAGTATTCACTTTCAATCGTCTTGAACAATGGCCACTCTTCAACACATCTGAAAAAATGCCATTCTTCACCTAGATGTCGAGTTTTTCTTAGTAGTGGTATCCCAATCACCGTCTTTTATCCAACGGTCTCAGGGGTCCCCTTCGTGAAATACTCGATCCCGTTAACCCCTGTCGAAAAGAAAAGAAAAGAAACGAAAAATGACAGCCACGACTTCCACCGCCCGGCTCGCGCGGATCGGCGGCCGCCGCCGCGAGAGGTTCGTTCCGTCGACGTCTAGCCGGACGCTCGCGCGCGCAGCATGGCTCCGGTCAATACAGGCACAAATGCACAAGACAAGTGGAGAGGGGATCGGGGAAGAACCTTTATGTCGAAGCAGACGATCTTGAGATGCTGACGTGCACGTGATGGAGCAGAGGAATCGATGTCGATTCGGCGGGGAGGGACGCAGGAACGACCGCCGGCAAGGCCGATTGGTTGCAGGGGAGGTGAGAAGAACAACCTTCCTTATGGCTTGGTTTATTTTATGGATGTGCCCGCGATTCGTTGAGGTAGCTTACAACCTAAAATGTAGAATCCGGTGGAGTAGGGACCTGTTGTTAAAGCTGATTAACAATATACTCCCTCCCTTCACTAATGTAAGGTATTCCAGGTTTTTCCTTATTCAAATGTATCTAGACGTATTTTACCAATATATTCACCTAGATGCCTTACATTAGTGAATGGAGGGAGTAGTAATTTCTCTTGCGTTGGTCTTATACTACAAATTTCACTTTCTACGGCCACAAAATTCATGTTTGTTCAGAAAATTGCAGCTCAGGTGAAACCAAAAAGGCTTTCCACCGTATTATTTGTTGAAATAAAAAAAATTGAAGTTTATATCAGTTTCCAAATATAATTTTCAAAGGAAAATTGTTGAGTCTGCAACAATTTTCTTGAAATTATATGAGGCATGTCGTCTTCTTGCTCATTTTAATGAATAATCGAACCTTTTTCAAGGTAAACAAGTAGCAGCTGAACCAAAGATAAACAATCTTGTCGAAAAAAATATTCATCATTGAACTCTAGATTATTTTACAAAATTACAATGGCCCCTTTTCTGTTAATTACAGACTGTACATAATTGAACTACTGATCTAAGAAGTAAGAACACTGTTATCTGCCTAAGAATGAAACTAATACTGAGTATATTGTCTCCTCGTTTACTTTCTCCGGTGCCGAACTGCCATCACCCTACAGCAAGCTGAACCAAAGCTGATCTGTTTGAGATTGCTTCTCTCATCTTCTTTGGAAGTTAAAGACTTTGATGGCAAAGGCAAAGACAAAAGCAAAGAGAATAGTGAATCCTACAACACCAATTGCCATAAAACCAACGTAATCATGCCTGAATCCAAAGAATCTGTGGATGAAAGCATCCACCGCTTCTCCATCCTCCAGCCTAACGTCTGCGATATCTCCATACTGTGAAGCGACAAGTCCGTAGAGAGTCCATGCCACCGGCATGCCCAGGAGTACCATCTCCACCATATTGGTATCCTCTGCAAGCCAGACATTAATAATTTAGCATCATGATATGGAGAGAATATAGAGTTTGGTTCATACAACTGAACTAGTCAGGGACACTTACTGGTCGAGGGACAAGGAAGCCAGCAAAATATTCCATACAGCATAGAATGCAGTTGCAACTATGGCAGCAATGTCGCTGTTTGGTGTCATGGCGACTGCCATCATGCCATAAAATGTGAAGTACAGGAAGGTGAAGAACATGAAGAACATGTACCAAAAGAATTTCATAAATGCCCAGTCTAAACCAATCAAGCTGTAGACAATCAGACCATAAACAAGGGTCTGGAGGAAGACGTGTGGGATCTCAATAAAAACCTGTTGAATGGTTAACATGTTAGAACTTAGACGTAAATTGGAGGAAGAAAACTGCAAACTTTTATGTTTAAATTTTGTGGCGACCATTACCTGTGCAAAAGCATAGGGTAGAGCAGAGTACATCCCAGCAGCCTTTTCTCGGTAGAAGACTGTTCGTTCTACGTCTACAATTGGTTGAACGCATTGGCCATTCTGAATTCCAATGAAAATAACTGCTGCATACATGGAACCTAGAGAATTGAACAGGTCCTGTCTCTTGCCTCTGAAAGGAAAGATAGAGTACAAATAAGTATTTCTCTCATCATGGCATTATGGATCAGGTCTCAGTTGGAGCTTTAACAAAGGCACTTACACTTTCTTGCCTAGGTTCAAGAAGATGGTGCCGAAGATGAGGGCAATAACCATCGTGAAGAAGATTCTAGTTGCAGTGTATGATGGATTTCTCCAGTATGACCAATGCTGCTTCCACAGGCAAGCAATACATTGTGTGAAAAGGACTGTGCGTACTGGCTTGGGAAGTACAGGTCCGTCGATCCAGGAGGTGGTGTGCTTAGTTCACTGATCAAAGCTTTGTTCCTCCTGCCATGATGCATTTGAATCAGAGAAATGAGAAAGATGTACTGAAAAAACGAAACATCATCTGGGACTGAACATACCGGTATAGGTCAGAATTCATGTATACTTCAGCAAAGTTGACCCCCAGGGCATCTTCTTGAGCTAGGGTGGTCACTTCCAACATCCAAGTTGCAGGGTTGTAACCATCCTTGATTTTCTTCACTCCTTGTATTCCCTACATTTGGAGCACCATACAAAGTTATGATGCAGCCATAAGTTGGAATATGGGTGTCTGTTCATTAGGTCAGTACTGAGGCTCACCTCAAAGTAATTGATCAGATGGCATGAGTTGTGTCCCAAGGGCCCGACATAAATTTCTTCACCTCCCCGTTTCATCAGAAATAGCTGTACAAGTTCAAGAATAACATGTGAGTACTCATATGAGAGACATCCTATGCTTCTACAGATTATGATTTTGTCATCCTTGCTGCAGTTTACCTCATCAAAAGCTTCAAATATGTCAATACTTGGCTGATGGATGGTGCAGACAACTGTTCTTCCTGTGTCAACCGTGTTTCTGACCGCCCTCATCACGATGCTGCAGCCCTTGCGTCTAGTCCAGAAGTTGGTTCATCCATGAATATTATGACGGGTTGGCAACAAGCTCAACAGCAATGGTGAGCCTTTTACGCTGTTCTGTGGACAAACCATTCACTCCTGGTAGTCCCACCAATGCTCCCCTCAGTGATGTCAGCTCGACGAGTTCCATGACTTGTTCCACAAACATCTGCAACCATGAAGTGAATCAGTTCAGTACTCCTGTGATCAGTTGCAATAAGAATGTACAATGAACTATTACGGAGTACTTGTCAACTAGCAGAATAAAGTTCATGCAACTTACTGTTCTTGCCTCCGAGTCTACGTCGGGGGACAATCGAAGCCATGCTGAGTATACGAGGGATTCATAGACAGTGACATGTGGAGAGTGGATGTCATTTTGCTCACAGTAACCAGCAATCCGGGCAAAAGTTTCTTGGTTCTTCGGGTATCCAGAGATGCTGATGTCTCCTTCAATGTAACCACCAGTTTTGCGTCCCGCCAACACATCCATCAAAGTTGTCTTACCCGCCCCACTGACCCCCATCAATGCTGTAAGAACTCCTGGCCTGAAAGCTCCGCTTACACCTTTCAGGAGCAATAGCCGGTCTTCAGTTATACCTTTGTCCTTCATTTCCTGTCAAAGATGTGTGCATCAGATTTAGTATGCGGCCATTCGCACTGACTGGTGTTGAACACGGGATAAGGACTTCTGGGTTATGCTTACCGAAGGCATGTCCACAGAATATCTGATATTGTCGAAGGTGATCGACAGGGGAGTAAATGGTAGTGCCATTCCCCTACTCCTGGTGTCAGCTCCAGTGATTTCCCCTCTTCCTGCATTTATTACACTTGTTACAAGGATGCAACAGTGATATGTGTTCCTTGATGCATTTTATGCAAGGATTGTTACTGACATTGGAAGGTGATTCGGGTTTTCCGTTCCAAGAAGCTGCACTCGATGGTTTCTCCTGTGCGATTC
Organism: Poa pratensis; assembly: GCA_947311845.1. Classification (NCBI taxonomy): domain Eukaryota; kingdom Viridiplantae; phylum Streptophyta; class Magnoliopsida; order Poales; family Poaceae; genus Poa; species Poa pratensis. Next base: position 33,010,074 of record CAMZMU010000034.1, on the reverse strand, counting down.
ATATGCTTCTCCCTCAATTCCTCTTCGGAAACAACATTTTGGCCCTTTCCAAGTGCTGTAGTTACAAAAAGGATGTCAGCACCAACATAAGATGTTTACGATGTGTGAATCAGTGAATCACGGCTAAGAAGGTACTCACGGTCAAGTAAGTCTAGGAACACAAAGAGTACATTGAAGAGCATGATGTATCCAAGCAAGGCACCAACACCGATCCAGTACCAGTTTGGGTCAACAAAGATGCGCGCGCTTTCAAACTGTACCCCGAGCGTGTCGGTGCTCACGGTCGCATCAACAACCTGCGCAAAGATAGGCATTTGTTTTTGAGTATCTGTCTTAGATTAGAGTGGTAGAGGGCTTAGGATACACTGCATTACCATCCGCCAGCTACGGCCCAGGAACTCGTTCACCGCTATAGCATTCTGGGCATACATCAGAGGGGAGCACCAGTAGCCCCAAATCCACCATGCCTTGATATTATCTGCAGAAAGAGAACTCAGCACGATGGTCTTGACAATTGACACTGCCTGGAATTCTCTGAATGGAGATTCGACGTACCTCTAGCTATCAAGTAGCCACCGAGAATCAGAAGAACAAGCTGAGCAAATGACCCAAACGTGTCTGCAACAACCATATCTCTTCCCAATGCAGCAAGAACCCGGAAGAGACCGGATGCCATCTGGCTGATCAGTACAAGCAGCAGGTAATGGCGAAAGAACCTTACGATGCTTGGATCGAAGCCGATAACATAGTAAGTCATGCAGATCCACACAGCACATTCCAAGAATGATATTGGGATCTTGAGCAGCCATTGGCAAACCATATGCCCATGATGGATAGAATAGCAGGTCCCTCTGCTTATAGAATATGGGCAGCTTCGCAATGCTCATGGCGAGCTCGGCGAATCCATTGAACAAATGTGTGACTAGGCCAAGGAACATTGCACCCATGAAGATCACTCCATCTTCGACAGTGTCCCGGTGCATCTTCGTGCGCAGGAAGACAGTCATCGCGATGCTCCCAAGGATTATGAGCTGGTACAAACAAGTAACTTTCATCAGAGCTATAAAATTCAGGATTAAGGAGGACTTCAAGGAGCAAGATGCATACCTGGACTACTTTAAAGATGTAAACGAATGAGTTCTCTTCATCAGCAGCCACTCCCTAGAGAAGCATGCCTTCAGAAGCTCCATCTTGCTGATACCGAACTTCGAAGTCGTGAGTGCAGCGGGATGATTCCTGGATCGGTCGAACGGCACCCTGAGCTCTGAGCCCATCTTACGACCAACATGGAATTCTTTGAATGCCTTTGTGAAGTCATTGACCGAGATGTATCGATATGGCTCGTCACTTCGGTACCAGTACTGGTGTTGATCCTTCCTAGATGTAACCTGTGATATCACAATGAACACTGTCAATGGAGTTTCTAGTTCCAACATGCAGCATCGAGAACACTGGTGGATCACTTACTTCTTGCAAGAAGTCGGCAACACCTTTCCTCTCAGGGCATCTGAATCCCATGGCCTCAAAGAACTCGAGGACATTTTCTCGAGGACCCTGGTACACTATTTTCCCCTCGGTGAGCAGAACAATGTCATCAAAGAGCTCATATGTTTCAGGTGCAGGCTGAAGCAATGCGATCAACGCTGTGCCGCCCAGGATGTGGACAGATTGCCTGAGGGAGTTGACGATCTGGTACGTCGTGGAGCTGTCCAGACCGGTGGATATTTCATCCATGAACAGTGCCTTTGCTGGCCCGACAAGCATCTCACCTATGTAAATTCAGCAATTCGATAGATCAGATTTTACTTCCATGATCAAAAAGTCAATTTTGTGTTTTCCTTAACTGCATATTGCACATACCTGTTGTTACACGCTTCTTTTGTCCTCCTGAGATGCCTCTGATCATACCATCACCAACCATTGTATCTGCACATATTTCCAGACCCAAAATCTGCAGAGAAATGCAAGTGTGGTTAGGGGTACATATGTTTCTTTGGCTTCTTTTTCATGATATATATGGCACTCACTTTGAGGATGTAATCTGTGATCACACTTTCTTGACCCTCCACAGAGATGGCCTGTTTGGACAGACAAGTAGAGTAACTTGAATAATTCATGTTTATTTCTGTTCAGCCAAAAGGGTATTCTTGTCTAATTCTGAATAAATAAGGAGATTGGTTCAAAGGAAATCAGCCCACCTTCATGTAAACATCAATATCAGGATCTGGCTTAATGTTAGCTTCTTTCTCCCTTCTTGAGAGTTCAGAAAGCATGTCTGTAATACGAAGCTACCATAAGAATCACTTTACAGTATGCGGATAAATTATCGTTTTCCCTTTCTGATGCACGTGTAACATACCGTAACGGGTTCCGACTCCTTGGCATCTTGCAGAGAAGGCCAGCGTCTCCCTCACCGTCATTTCGCCGATGTGAAGATCATGCTGCCCGATGTATGCCGATGTCCTCTGGGGGACAAACTCATCCATGTCATGCCCATTGTAGGTCACTCTACCTGACACCTGAAAATGTCCAATTCAGAATTTATTAGTACTGTAGCTTACAACTTATCTTCTGATTAACTGTGTTTCTGTATGAAAAATAACTCAAAATCAATGAGGACGATAAGATGTGGTACCTTGAGTGTCGAATCCAGTTTCCCTGCCAGGGCTAGGAGCAGACTAGTTTTGCCAGATCCAGGGGGACCAAGCAACAAGGACATCCTGAAGAAACTCCACATGATTAGAAATCCAATCTACAAAAGAACTGTAAGATCATGTAAACAAAACAGTTCCTTGATTCTTCACTCACCTGCCGGGTCTTACGACTCCGCTGATGTCGTGGATGATAGAGATGGGCCTCTTCCCGCTGGAAACGATGCGCAGAGCACTCAGCACGTCCTGAAGAATCCAAACAGTCTCAGCAGAATCAGAAACCGATCACTCAACATTTGCATGTAGTACTGAACTTTTCGGTTCTTCCATGACTGACAGCATAATCAAGCTGATGCACTGAAAATGCGTACCATGATTTTGTTGGAGAAGAAGTTGGTGAACGTCGGGATGCCCCGGTTGCCGACGTACGCCTCGGCGTCGATGTTCAGGTTCTGGAATCGCACCTCGATTGTCGGGTTGTCGATGCCAACTCTGCAAACACGAAAAAGGAAGGGAAATATTTTTTAGAAACAGAGGATTTTGCACTGCAGAATCAGACAGTTCTCCAATACTCTAGAAATGCCTTCTCAGTGCCATTTGTGTTGGTAAATGGATGAACATGTGAAGTGATGGGGAAGCTGGATAATGACTGTACGTACCGCTCCATCCGGTCGCGGAGCTTGAGGAGGAAGCGCTCGTTATCCTCCTCGGCGGTGCGCATGAGGCGCTCGATGAGGTTCTTCCTCTCGGCCATGCCGAGCCCCTGGATGTCCACCTCCTGCCCCGGCCCGCCGATGGCGCCGGGGAGGAGGATGCCCTTGCGCATGCGGTCGTAGGTGGGGAGCCTCTCGATGGCCGCCCACCGCAGCGCCTCCTCGTCGTCCTCCTCCCGCACCGACCTCGCGAACACGTCGCTCCTCCCCGACGCGCCCCGCCACGACGACGCCGTCCGCCGCACGCTCCCTCCCGCCGCCGAGCTCCCCATCCTCACGATCTCCTCCATCAGTTGATCTCCTTGGTTCGTATTCGTACTTCGCTGTATCCTCTTCTTCCACAGTCCAACTCGATCGATCCTACCTTGTGTTCTTGCTTGTTGCTTTCATCTCATGGAGGAAAGAAGTGTCTGAGGAGGGAGAGGCCGGAGGCCGAAGTATAAATACCTGCGCCCTCGCGCCGTCCGCCGACTAGTTAACCGGCGCTTAACGAGGTGATTGGGACGTGCTAATTACAGCGATGGTGTGCTGGGTGGCGCCTGGCGGGCGTGACATTACGCTGCATGGCTACACCACACTAGACAGCTTTCTTTCTTTATTGGGCGGTCTCGAGCGTGCATAGTTTGACCTTCCCGGCGCCGCAACGGCTTGACCGGTTCAGGTCGCTCTTGTCGCACCGGCCGGCCGCTACCGTCCAGCCCGGCCATCGGGTTCGTCGCAGCCGTCCGTCCACGGATCTGCGGCTTGCGCTGATACGCGTGGCCGGGCAGCTCAAAGTCAGCCATTTAGGTGAACACGTCGATTAGTGGCTGCATGAATTTGTGGGCTAGACAGTCTGTGGGATTCACATTTGTGGAATGACATTTTCAAAGGTTACTATCGTGCAAATGTTATCGAATAGTACGAAAATATTATCGAATATAGGCTGTAGATACGTACTGGACAGTGGACAATGGAACAGCTAGTGCGTGGGAATCTAGCAGTCTAGTTTAAGGCCGGCAATCGGGTCGGGTTTGGTCTGGTCGATCTCTTTCAGACCCATGCCCGTTTAACAAATGGGCAAGCTTCTCTGCCCGCGACCTTGCCCATGGGTCAGATTTCATGCCCATGCCCATGCCCGTTGGGTCACCCGACCTGTCGGGTCGCCCGTCGGGTCTGTATACAACAGCTTCTCATGTCAATTCTGGCACTCCAAAATGGCATATTTTATGTGTCAAACTGCATCAGTACATCAATAAAATCATAATAAGTGTTGAAATGCATCACAACATCAGTACATCAATATCATCAAACTTGGTGTCGAGAATTACATCAAATATTCAAGTCATCAAGTGGCAGGCAAGCAGCCACACAAATAAGCCACACAATTGTGTGTCCACTGTCCAGCATTACAACAAACTAACAAGCTTATACAGGAGCAGATAAGACTGGGGAGGGACACGGTCACACCTAGGGTTAGTGTCTTAGTGCGGTGCATGTTGGATTTGGACTGTTGGGCTGGGCTGGAAATTACATGGCCTCTGGTCATGGCTTACTATAAGACCCCACATGTCAGCTAATCGGGTTACCCATCGAGTCGCCCATGGGTACACATGTCTGCACATACCCTACCCATGACTAATCGGGTCGCCCACGGGCGAGACCCATGGGCGAACATAGCGACCCATACCCTGCCCGTGGGCGGACGTGCCCATGGACAGAATTGCCGGCTTGAGTCTAGCTAGTTATTGTAAGCAGTGGCGGAGCCAGGAATTAAGACGAGGGGGCGAACACATAAGGTCTAAAAATTAGCCGAAAAACAAGTCTATTCAACAAAATAAAAGGTCCATAGAGATTCAAATATTTATAACTCATAAAGTACATTACCAATGACATAAAAATAACATAAAAAGAACTTTAAACTACTAACATGGATTCCTGCAATTTGAATTGGACAATTGGCAGCAACCATATAATACCTACAACATATGACAAATTTGTGAGTCTAACTAGTAGCACATGAATACTAACAGTATTAGTTTTTTAGAGAAATGACCTGTTCTTCCTGTCCTCGTATCGGCGCGTCTCCGCCTACAGTTTTGAGATGATGCTCCAACTCAAATGCCCCCACCTCGGCTGCAACAGCTTCCCAGTCCGGCTCCTCCTCTCCTTCCATCGCCGGCGGCCGGCGGCACCGCGGCAGCGCAGCTCGAGTCACGAATCGAGTCAGGGGCAGGGGCAGGGACGAATGGTTGGGGATTGGGGAATCGAGCAGGGAAGAGAGAGGAGCGGCCAGCGGTACCGCGGCAAGGAGTAGGGAGGAGTGGCCGGCGGGCGACGGCAGCTCGAGCAGTGACGAGTGGCCGGTGGCGGATCGAGAGCGGAGCGAGCAGGCTAGGAATTGGGGAATCGAGGGGAACAACCGAGCGAGACTGGTCGGGTCGTGGTGCTGGTCCCGACTCCCAGTTATTCTTTTTTTTCTTTTTTTAATCCCTTCCGTTCAAGTATTGACATATATACATGTGCAGCATACATTTAGTGGAAAAAATCGCCAAGAGCTAAGGGGGGCGGCCGCCCCACCTCGCCCCCCTACTGGCGCCGCCACTAATTGTAAGATGTTCTAGATGTTTCAATGTGGACTACTCCCTCCATACCAGAGCTCAGTCGAAAGAGTATTGGACACCTAAAATCTATCTCCCTCCGGCGCTGCTATAGGTACGACAAAGTTCGTACGATACCTGTACCATCTTAGGTGTAGCGAGCTTGCCTCACCCGGGGAGCGGTTTGGGTTTGAGTTTGGGCTGGGACATGCCATCGGACGGGCTTCTGCTGGTGCTGGTAGGCTCCACCTATTAGATAACACATTTTCTTCTTTTTTTTCTTCTATACCTGGACGGATTGTTCTAGCAGCTACACGAGAAAATTCAAAAAATAAGCATCACAATTACACGGGAAATACGCAAAGCAGTGCTGTTCTTTTAAAAAACGTTGATATTTTCTAAGTGGAGGTTGTATCCCTAGTGTTTGCGTCAAAACGATGCAAGCAGCTTTTTCATATATTAATTTTCACTGAAGTCTTATAAACTTGGCAACATCTGTCGCTACTCGTACCAATATGGGTCGCCGCCTCCGTTTTCCACCGACCCATCTTCAGAACCGGTACCAATGCGACGCTGCCACGACATCAAACAACACCACCGCTTTGCGCTCGTACATCGCCGAGACCCCGCAGCGCCACCCCTCCGAGATCCGCCATCATCGATGCGGTAAATAAAACGCTGCTCCACCTCTAGGTTCCTCCAGCCAGCGCATGCTCCAAATCGATACCCTCATGAGAGAGAACGACACCAACAACGCGACCATCATTTGATCAAGAGTTAGCCCGAGCGAGGTGACACACACTTCAACAACGTCAAAGACGCTGCCATCGTCCGCCATGACCGACCTCGAGCATGCTCAACAACGACATTAACCTCGCCTGCATAGAGGATCAAAGGGTCGGGCTGCCGGCCCCCCTCCCTCGAGTCCAAATGACCGATTGCGGTTTCGACACATTTTTTCCTCACAACATGTCTCGTGCCGGCCGACGCAGTCCGCATGCTCTCGTCGGTGTTTCGGAACCACCGTCGCAGGCACCAACGTTGTTGTCTGGGGCGATGCTAACTTGAATCCCGACCTTGCTCGAGACCCTCGTCTGATTGGTCTTCAACAGCGACAGCACAATTCCTTGTGGTTGTGCATATTTCTCGCGTAATTGTGGTTTTTGTATTTGAATTCTCTCGTGTAGCAATGGCTGCTAGAACACTCCGACCAAGCACGAGGAAAGGTGATTTAAAAAAATGTTATTTCAGTGGTGGGCCCTGCGAAGCATCAGAGCAGATCCGATCCCATGTCACAGCCCAAACTCAAAACCAAAACGCTCCTCTCCATCACGTGAGGATCGTACAGGTATCTACTATATATAATAGCGTGAAGAGAATCGCTACAGTACTCTGTTTAGCAGGAAAAAAAAACTTCACGTTCTCTAAAAATTATATACATGAAATATATGCGCGCCGATGAGTAGGTTCCATTCTGATGATCGGTTTCGAGTTTGGTCGAGTCTACCTCCTTAATTTCGGATCTAGATTCGTACAAACATTTGACAAATTTTTAGCTCGAAGAGAATCGCTACTGTAGCGACCTGCAGAGTGCTACAGTACTCTGTTTAGCAGGGAAAAAAAACTTCACGTTCTCTAAAAATTATATACATGAAATATATGCGCGTAGGTTCCATTCCGGTGATCGGTTTCGAGTTTGGTCGAGTCTAGCTCCTTAATTTCGGATCTAGATTCGCACAAACATTTGACAAATTTTGTCCAATTCGTCACACTCGGTCATCCGTTTGAATTTTCATTTCACAAGTAGATGTATATCACCCTATATAAATCGGCCCTCGGAATAAAACTTTCTGCAAAAAAGTCCCCGCTCGCCACTTTTTGCAGAAAAGACCTCGCGTTTCCCTAAAAATTATAAATCGGCCTCCCGGCCAAAAAATATAAATCGGCCCTCCGAAATAAAACTTTTTGGAAAAAGCCCCGCTCGGCACTTTTTGCAGAAAAGCCCACGCGTTTTCCAAATAAAATATAAATCGGCCTCCCGGAATAAAAACGCGTGGTTCTTTTACGCAAAGGTCCTTGCGTTCTCCGGATATTACAAACTAACTACTATCCTCCTATATATAATGGCGCGAAGCGTCCAGGCACTGGATCTACTATAGCAGTATGTTTTAAACTTTTTATTTCAACGGACATACATATATACATTTCTCTTCAAACTTCAAATTCGTTGCATTTTAGAGCATGCAAAAAAGACAAATTCTAACAGATTTCAAAATTTCATTAATCTTCGTCCGGGCACTGTATCTACTGTAGCAGTATGTTTTAAACTTTTTATTTCAACAGACATACATATATACATTTCTCTTCAAACTTCAAATTCGTTGCATTTTAGAGCATGTAAAAAAGACAAATTCTAACAGATTTTAAAATTTCATTAATCTTCAAGATTAGTTAACCAAAAAAAATGATATGTTTCAACAGTACCAAATAATGATTTTCACCAGGCAAATTAACCTAAAGGGCGCGGCATGCGCCGCGTCAGGTTACCTAGTTGGACGGATTGCGTGAAGCAATTTCGATCTCCCTAATATTTCACCTAATTAGCGGTCTCTCGTTTAATGCCAATATTAATTAGTGAAAGGCCACGCCCAACCTCTTGAGTTGCATGGATCCAATTCTCTCAACACATGCCAAATCGGGACGATTTAATCGCGCATGCACTGGTCGAGTCTCTAATTTCAAAAGGTAAATAATTAGAACCGAATCTTTCAAATCTATACTTCTTATAAAGCAAAACCCCACTAACTTCATTAATTATTTTTCTATCTCAACATGCAAGCTATCCACATCATCCATTCTCTTAACCAATCAATTGTCCATGTCATCTCCACTAATTAATCACACATCATCTATTTCTTAAGCCGCATCATCCACTATTTGATCCATTATTTATCCATGTCATCCCACATTTATTAATGATTTTCTATCCATCCATGAAAACTATTCGCATTATTAATTATTTTATCCATACAATTACCTCATCAATTTTAGTTGTTAAATATACAAATATTCTACATTAATTAAATTTACATTCTCGATCATTGTGCCCAATCGAATCCTGAATATTCTTGAGAAATTTTCCCGTTACATGTGTCATATATCGATTCGTTTATATTACAGTTTTTATAAAAAGTTCCCGCTGCAACGCGCGGGGTATTTTTCTAGTGATTTAAATAGGCAATATAATAACCACTTTGATTATCTATACTATTATTAAAAGAGCAAACTTGTGTTGATACATTGAATCTGAACCCTTCAATATTTGGCCAACGGTCCAGATCGCTCCAATGTTTGAAAACTCAACACAAATCTACTTTTGTCCGTTTTATCCTCCCACCAAATCACATAATACTGCTAAATTGCCACTATACCGGTTCGTTCTTTTATTTCTCAACATAAGAAAAACACAAAGGTCACCGTAGATAGATTCATGTACAGGGAGAAAAGGAAAAAAACGCAAGGCCCAATGAAAAATAACAATTCGGATCGGCCACGAGATTTACATGGAAGCTATCAAGTACACGTCTTTGATGTCCGGCGACAACGCGTTCTCTTTAAAAGGCAAGTCTCGATGTCTTGCCACAACACGAACATGCAAAAACAAACGGAAAGCATCGTTGGGCTAAACACCTGCTGAGAGAAGCCTAGACGCGTGCCAAGACACCCAACGAATCGAAACCAATCGGAAACGCCGCAGGACAGATCGAAGGCACGCCAGCATATATATCCTGTAAACCTCGACAACTATCAGCTCCATCGGCAAATCGACGGTACAATAGGCGAAAGACGTCCAGCAGATCAAAGGCAGATCATCAATCCCTCAGGTCAAATTTATACGCGTCGATGATGTTCGATTGCATCAGCAAATCGAAGATCCTACAGGCTGGCAGCACGCCCAGGGGATCAAAGGGCACATCATCAAGCTAGAATCTTCAAGCACGAGTAATACTGAAATCCTCAGGTAATAGCTTGCTGCAATCTTCACGTGTGGTGACCATATGCACATATAGCTATGCACGGCGGCCAATGAAGCTGTTGGAAGAAGCTGCGTGTGGCCGGCCAGCGTGCCTGGCACGATCTTGCTGACAGGCCGGTCAGACGGTATTTTCTCTTAGAACCAGCGCTTGAGAGCATAGCAAAATCGGTTTGGTCATCGGAGTGCAGCCTTGCTAGCCTGAAGAAAGGCAGGGCCGGCGGCCTTGCACAACAGCTAAATTCTCCAGGCTTAAACTCAAATCGCGCCTCCGACATGGTCCTGCGTGGCCATAAACACATGCCATCCGAATCAACGAGCTTTTACAGTGCGGGTTGCATTGGACTACAAAGGCCATCGGAATAAACGACCTTTAGGACGCTACACCGCCTCCACAGAGCAGACCGTCAGGTAAGAAGTACTCCCTCCGTTCCATTTTAATTGACTCACATATATCTAGATATGGATGTACCTAACACTAAAACGTATCTAGATGCATCCATGTGTAGATATATGTGAGTCAATTAAAATGGAAAGGAGGGAGTACAAAGCAGCCCGTCAGGTAGCAGGAGCGTAGCCCAGTAATAGCAGTGCATCAAGTATTTCTTGGCAGCAAGCAGCGAAACAGAGCAATAGAGCACTGGCAGAGGCACAGATCGGCTACGGAGGTAAAATTTAATTAAACTCCATTCTGTAGGTTTTGCTCCCATTGTGTTATTTTATTAGTTAGATGCAAAGATTTTTGTAAGTATTTTACCAAATGCAAGTCTACAGAAATCTAGATGCCTGAATGGATTTTCTTTGTTTCCTACATGGCATGTCAAATTGGAGCTTCCACTTGTGAAGGGATTATCTTTTATAAAAAAAACATAACCAATTGGCTTAGATCAAAACAACTAAAACTGACAGGGTTGTCATGCTACTAATTTCTATCTTTAGAGTACTATACATATTGTGTTTTTGGAGCAGTACTATTTAGTTGTCATATCTCACAAACTTGGCCACACTGGATAGAATAGGCTCTTTCAAACGTGGAGGCTCGACGTAAATAGCAAGAGCTGATAGTTGGAGAACATCTGAGAGCACAAATAGGAGCATGCATGACATCAACACTAAACCAATTCAACTCAGAATTCTATATATGAGTTTATTCTCACCTGGTTACAATGCTTTTCGCATTTAATAAAATTACTCCACGGTGGATTGGCAAAATAACTCAATAAAACAAATATACATTCAAAGACGTGTTTATATTATAATAAATTATAAGACGTGCGTTGCACGTGCACGTTCACTTGGTAACATTTAAAAAGACTTAATCCCTAGGTAATCACAAGCAGCACATCAGCCCTCTCCACGACCGTGTCATGTCACATGTACGTCTGTCATCCTGGTTCCTTGGACTGGAAGTACGTCGAGTTATTAGTCAACAACGGCCTGCGCCAACCCTTCGGCGCAAGAGACAAAGGCGACAGCAACGACGTCTGTAAATCTGTACTCCAACGGAGATCGTTTCACGGGGCCTCGGGTCTAGTCACTAGTCAAGGATGGATAGCCAGCACTTGATGATTCGATCGTACCATGTTTCTTGCAACTGAGAATGTACGGAGATGTTATCAAAAAAAAAAAAAAGAGAATGTACGGAGATACTCCTTTCCTTCCAAAAAAGGATGTCTTAACCTAGTTTAAATTTGTATATATCTAGACATTATTTAGTGTGTAGATAGCTCAAATTTACATATATCTAGACATGATTTAGTGTGTAGATACATGCAAATTTAAACTAGGTTGAGACATCCTTTTGTGGACGGAGAAAGTATGTGACAACAGATCCAAAAAACGACTAGAATACAACCCGTTGAGGCTCCATTTTTTTTTGCGAATAATTTGGTGCTCCAAACCTTAACTCGGTGTTACAAAATTTCAAACTCAAAATTGTTTCAGTTAGTTACTGTCGACGAATAACCGTCTTTTTGGTGCCTAGATGTGTATTTTTTAAGTTGTATTTGAAAAATGTGTTACTTGGTCTGTCTATTTTTATAAGATTGCCAAAACGTCTTACAAAAAGGGACGGAGGGAGAGTATCTTCTATTACTTGGGAGTATCTGGGAGTACACCAAAACCTAAGTGCACATATTTCTCCACGCGAGAAAAGCATCGTCCTCACCTGCATGTGTTTTTGTTACATGATTTTTAGTTAAGATACATTTTTCTTTCTACTGGTCCACATTTAGATATTGTCCCACAAATAAAGGGCTTAGGATGCAAATACTTGCGCAGTAATTTCTGAACAGCGTCCATTAAAAGTTAAGACCAGGCAATGAAGAGATTCTAAATAACTGCTGATTGACATACTACGGGAAGCTTACATTACAAACGGAGAAGTCTGGCAGGTACTAGACAAATAGGTCTTGATGGCACCAATCAAGGCATTTCAGTTTGAAAATACAGATCTTCAGACCACACCGTTCTCATACCCTGAACCGTCTTTGGTTGTGGCATCTTCAGCCATGTCGATCTCAGCCATCGCACCATCGACGAGGGCCTGTCATGTGGAAATAGAGTGCAAGTCAAGACAGCATGTATTACAGCGTGAATATCGCTTGTAAGAATTAGGAACTGTCAAGCTACAGCCAGCTTTATTAACACACTACTGAACTGAATATACAGGGCAACGATGCCCCACAGACAATTTCGTTATAAGTAAAGCGCGTCTTGGGAAAATAACCTTGAGCTCATTTTCAGCGTTCTTCGCCCTCTCATTGAAGTCCTGAAGTTGAAGAAAGCATTTGTACAGCTGCACAAATAAGATGTGTATAAATATCAGTTGCTTGACTTGCTTCTCTTCATAAAAGCAGCAGCTAACTACTTTAGAAAAGAACACATACTTTCGTGACAACCAATTGTCGCTCTGATGAAACTTTACGTGCAGTGGCCAGTTCTTCCTCTAATTTCTGCATTTTTGTAAGAAAAATGTTTTTGAACTTGTCATCGCAATTTGACACAGGCTAGCACAAATAAGAATAGAGCAAGTAATATAAGAAGACAGGTTCTAATATCAGGTAAAATATTACCTGAGATTTCTTTTGCAAATCTGCAATGTGGTGTTCTTTGGTTGTAACTTTATCTCTGAACTGAGAAACCTGCAAAACCACGACATTGACATTCCTCTATCATAGCATGAAATGCAAATAATAAAACAGCAGCTCCCAACACTAATAAAGTTAAATTACATTATCAGTCTATGTTCAGTTTTCTGTCGTTGTGACTGATATTAGAAGAGTTGTAAATCCAACTGCGAGAAAGTAACTAACATGTCTCAACCTGAATACATGATCTAAGACATTCACATTACTGACTATACAAGGCCTAGCATATTCTATGTTTAGGTTTGTGTTGGCAGTCTATTTGTACTAAAGGAATGTAGAAATGTTTGGTTAAATGCATCCTAAGAAGAAACACACTCACATTAGCTTACAGCCTTACACGACTCTCTTGAGATTGTATACACTAGTTAAACACATTGAGAGTAATATAGTACAGAGCTCTTTACGAAAATGTAGTACCTCATTTTCAAGATCCTCGTGCATCTGAATGGCCTTGTCCAGCTGATGTTTTACCTGATACAAAGACACAAAGGGAGATGTTGCAAATTTCCCAAAACAAGAAGAGATCGGGAGCAAGTAGCTAGAGTCAGGAAAACTTGTGTACAAAGAACCATTCAAAATAACATAGAACAAGGACAGATGCAATTACATCATTATGAAGATCATCACTGGAACTTGACATCTCTCTGCTATCACGACCTTTTGGGCGGCTGCATGCAAAGATAGGAAAGTGAGCACCTAATTCTGGGAGAGGTTTCTATGCTACTTCATAACTAAATAAAAGCTCGCTTCTAAATACTATGGTTTTGAAGAAGCAGAAACAAACATTTTGAATGTCAAACTAGTGTGCCATTTCAGAGTTAAATAAATAATTTAACCAATTATTTATTTAGTAATATTGGGCAACCAAGTTTCAAGAAGTGTGGGAAAATAAATAAGTTTTATTGCTCAAAACAGTATCATGGGTCCAGGCCATTATTTATATCTTAGAGAAATCGACAACTTGATTTTAATGATTAAAATACAAAATATAAATCATTCTTAACACTTCATCAGCACTTCAAGTCCATTACGTTGATCTGAACATTGTCATTCTAGGTCATTAATAATATAGAACAAACTTACTTCAAGAGCGTACCTCCAATACTGTCATTCAAGTATTATTAAACTAATTTGCAATCCACCATGCAAAAGTACAAAATAACAATGAATGGTCATGTATGTAATAGCTGGTTGTCAGATTCTACTAATGATGGCCGTTTGACTAGCATCGTGCATTTTAGCAAATTAAAGCAATCTAACCACTGACAATGATCGATATACAATTTCAGCAAGCAGACAATCTGTAAACTTGCCAATGTAGATTTACATTATCCAAAGAAATTACAGAATAACACTAAAACAAGGTAACGTATGGATAGCATCCACCTTCACTGCTCAAACTTACTATATAGTGCCTTATTTATTTAAGAGACTAAGACTAATGCAAGGTGTTGCAGACTTGCAGCTATTCAACTAGGATGTCTTAAAATTTCAACTAACATCATGGCCTTTAAAAATTCCTATAAAATATAATGATCTCATTCTCACCCAACAAGCTTATTAATAACTTAGCAATATAAAGATGCCATAACTATGAAAAAGTAATACCTGAACCTTTTTCTTGGTGGCTGTTCCTTGTCTTTATCTCTTTCACTGTCATAGCCTTTTGAATTATCCTTGTCTCTGTCATTATCTGAATCCATATTACGCGTCTCCACTGGACGATCATGGTCTCCCCGATAATGGTCTCTAGCGCGCCTCTCATCTCCTTCATGATCTCGATCCATGGGATAGTCAATTTCTTGATCAAATCCCCCACGGTCATCATATCTGTCTCTACCATGGTCGCGAGGTCTATCACCATCTCTGTCATGGTAGGGATCTCTATTACGGTGACGATCATAACTCCTCTCCCTATCCCTTCGGTCCCAGTATCCATCCCTTTCATCTCTTATAGGATCCCGTCGGAAGCCATCACGCACAAAATCACGGCTATTACCTCTTGTGCGCACTTCATTTACTCTAACAGCACGATTGCCTATTTGCTGTTCCAAACAACAAAATACTCAATACAAGAGAACAGAAAAAACAGGCCTTAAAGTTCCACATAGGAAATATACCTTGCCATCCATTTGCATGATGGCACGCTGAGCAGCCTTAGGGTGGGTGTAAGTAACAAACCCATAACACTTGCCCCTGACTCTCTGATCATTTATCACCTGCAAATTGCCACAAATCGATCAGGAAACGATGGTATCTAATTGCAGGGACAATCTCAATTTCCCATTGGTCGTATCACAAGGAACCACTTCAAGGAAAACCGTAGGAATAAATCTAATAATTCAAAGCAAACAAGCAAAAATATGCATAGCCTGTGATGTTGTATGGCGCAGAATGTTGGCCTACTATAGGATGATAATCCAGCAGAGTGTAAATGAGATGCATATGCTATGGTGGATCTGTGGTCATACAAGGAACGACCAAAATCAAAATTACGCCAACTGAAGAAAAGCAACAAAGTGTGATATGGTTTGGACATAAGTAGGACTGCAAATGCTCTGGTGCATAGTTGAATTTTAATGCCAAGGAGAGTCATGGCCAACCATAAGAGATTTGAGGACCAGAATGCAGCAAAAGATTGGTTTTTAACCAGCTTTCCCAAGATTTTGGCCTCCGATGATTACACCCTCCACACAGTCATACTAATGCCCTGATATCTAAGATTAACTTGAATTTTATTCCACATCCAAACTTCTAGGCTTTATAACTTATAAATACCTGAAATCCAGACAAACCCCCTTCTAGGATAAGAATACCACAAAACACTAAACCAGGTACATGAAACGCTTTCCATCTTAACACTGAACTAAGCAACAAACGAGAGACGCAACACTAAATCAGCTACCTCCGTCTTTCCATTCCATCTTTAGTGAGGCAAAGTCCTTTCTTTATCCAGTTAGTGGAGCTCTTACGGAATCAAATTTATCTCACAACTCCATACAATCTCATTTGCACGCAATAACAAAAAAGACATAAATAAGGGAGTGTCTATTGCGCATGCTTCGCATCGAAGCGGTGGCAGCAAAACGAAACCCTAAAACCAAAAAAGCAATTTTTTCCTCCGAAAGCACACGGAATATAGCACACGCCCAAACGCCCCATCGCGCCAACCCCAGCAAGGCGAAGCTCAAAGGGGGGAGGAGCAACAAGGAGATGCGGGTGGGTGCACAATGCAAAACGTAGATGGGGAGTGGGTGGAAGACCTTGACGGAGACGATGGAGCCGCAGGGCTCAAAGTAGCTGCGGAGCATCTCCTCGTCGGCGTCGTATGGCAGGCCGCCGACGTAGACGGAGGTCTCCTCGTTCACAGCCATCTCGCCGGCCGCCGGCGACGGGGCTAGGGTTTTGGGGTTTTTTTCCTCTCGATCTCGCGTCAAGGCGAGCAGAGGAGAGGGGAGGAGAGCAGAGCAGAGAACGTGACGGATCTCACAGAGTAATCCAGGAAGACGCTCGCGTGCTCCCGTCTGATCCTGCGCTCGGGCAATCTCCGCCGTCGGTTTCGATCGTGGGGTTGAAAGTCGGAAGCATTGTTCTCCTAGTTTATGGCCCAAAAATGCAAATCTGACCAGGTTTAGGGGTCGGCCCAAGTTTACCTCTTCTGACGTACTTCAGCCTAGTTTCTCAAATGGGTGGTCCGTATAAAGCGGCATTTCCTATTCATCGACCAGGTCAATGATAAGAAAGCGTCGCACACCTCCAAATGGGCCGGCCCAACGTACGGAGCGCACCAGCTCGCCCCTCTGTTGCTTATGGGCCAGCACAGTAGTGCACCTGCTTCTTTTTTTTTTTGGCTGTTTCTTTTTTATTTTTTATTTTTCCTGTTTCTTTTTCGTTTTTCTTTTTTTGGCTGTTTCTTTTTCCTTTCTGTTTTATTTTTAGATATTATTTAAAATTTAATATTATGAAAATATATATATATAATGTTAAGATTTAAAAATTGTTTATATTTAAAAAATGTTTAGATTTGAAAATTGTTCATCTCTAAAATTTGTTCACTTCTTAAAATCGTTTAAAAATAGTTCCTTTTCAAATACTTATTTTTTGTTCACTTTTTGAAAATGGTTCAAAAAATAATTTCCGTTCACAGACTTTTTCTGTTCGCCTTTTAAAATCATTCAAAAATAATTTTCGTTCAAATACCTATTTTGTTCACTTTTTTGAAAATCGTTCAAAAATAATTTCCGTTCACAGACTTTTTTCTGTTCGTCTTTTAAAATCGTTCAAAAATAGTTTCCGTTCAAATACCTATTTTTTGTTCACTTTTTGAAAATCGTTCAAAAACAATTTCCGTTCACAGACTTTTTTCTGTTCGCCTTTTAAAATCGTTCAAAAATAATTTCCGTTCAAATACCTATTTTTCTCACTTTTTTGAAAATCGTTCAAAATAATTCCCGTTCACAGACTTTTTCTGTTCGCCTTTTAAAATCGTTCAAAAATAATTTCCGTTCAAATACCTATTTTGTTCATTTTAAAATCGTTCAAAAATAATTTCCGTTCACAAACTTTTTTCTGTTTGCCTTTTAAAATCGTTCAAAAATAGTTTCCGTTCAAATACTTATTTTGTTCACTTTTTTGAAAATCGTTCAAAAATAATTTCCGTTCACACACTTTTCTGTTCGCCTTTTAAAATCGTTCAAAAATAGTTTCCGTTCAGATACCTTTTTTGTTCACTTTTTGAAAATTGTTCAAAAATAATTTCCAAATGTGCTAGTACCCTACACATGATTTCTGATGCTTTTTTTGTTACATTTTTCATCATGTAGAGAAGATGATTTTTTTTAAACGAAATAGATGAAGCAGATGGTTTAAACCTACGGTACAAGATTATCTCGTATATGACCGTTGAAACAAAAAAGTTACAACTTGAAAGTTGTGTGAAACGTTGACATTAACCTACTCGTCAAAGGATTTTTCAAATGATCGACCGAGTGCGACGAATTTGATAAAAATTGTCTAAAAAGATTTCGAATATCGATTCAAAATTGAGAAGTTACAATCGACGAAACTCGAAACCGAGTACAGGAATGGAACCTATCCGTTGACGCGCATAATTTTTGTGTACACTTTATTTTAAATTGAATTTTTTTGTGTAAATATATGTGCATTTTTAAACCTCACAAAAAAAAAGCAGTACATTAGTGTACACTAGTACAGGTATGTATTTAAAGTAATTGGAACATGCAAGAAACTGGAGAACCTGCATGTTCCGCACAGGTCGCTCGTAGCTATGTAGGTACTTCAATGTTTTTCAAAGAAATTCGAAATTTTCAAAGAAATTCGAAATCCATACAAAAAAGAGGAAAAAGTAGAACGTGCACTCGAAGGGAGCTACGCGCGAGTCCTGGTCTTGCATGCGAATAAGGCGTTCTAGCCTGTTTCGTTATTGGGCCGGCCCACTGTCGCTGGGTATGAGTATGCACGTTATCATCGACCAGGTCGATATATAGGGGATCCCGTATAAAGCCCGGAGTGGGTGAAAAATCAATGTGACATAGTCTCTGAAATGGGTGGCCCGTATAAAGCCCAGAGCCCAATGAAAATGCAACATGACGTAGCCATTACACACTCTTCTTCTCAAAAGAAAAAGGCATTACACTCTATTTTCTCGAAACTACTCTCCCACCGATGTTTCACCTTTTTATGAAAATGTTATCTAAAATTTAAATGTGTTTCAAGTATAGATTCAATCAGGTTGGTTTGCATAGAGTCCACATTACAATATCTAAATTATGAACGCTAAGAGTACTAAGGGCATCTCCAGTCGTCCCCCAAGAGCCCCCAGGGCGTTTTTTAGCGCCGGCGAAGAGGTTTTTTCTCCAGTCGCCCCCCAAAGCCTCGATTAGTGCCTTTTGGCGCCGTTTTTAGCGGCGGCGAACCCAAGCCGAACCCAGCGCGCTGGGTTGCGCCTGGGGGGCTAAAAGGCGGCGTGGGCCAGCTCTGTCGGCGAGTATGGCCAAATTCCCTCCCTTTCTCTCCATTTTCCCACCCTTTTCCCTCCCTTTTCCCTCCACATATCCCCCTCCTCGCCGCAGCTCCCGCCATTTCCCCCATTCCCCCCCCCCCCCCCCCCCCAGATCTTGTCGCCCAAGAAATTCACCGGTCCGCGTCATGCCGCCGTCCAGCGGCGGAAGACCGAGAACGTCAGCCGCCGGGCGAGGGAGAAGGTTCTGAGGGCCAAGCGTCTGTCCGAGGGCGGCGAGGTGGAAGAAGAGGAGGAAGACTCGGAGGAGGAGGAGGCCGAGGTGGAGATGGACGAGGCGCCGCCGGTCGTGGAGAAGAGCTTGCCGCCGGCGAAGATCAGGGTCACCTCCCGCCTCACCCTGGCCAGATCCACGCCGGATGGGGCAGCCAAGCAAGCGTCGCATCGCCGACAGGGTACTCGTCGTCCGGCTACTCGCAGTCGCCCTCGCCGCGATGGAACAGGCACTTCTCGCCTGAGTACGCTGACGGCGGGTTCAACCCCAACGTCGCGTTCCCGCACTGTCCTCCACCGCGCCTGCCGCTTTCGTTCAGCGCCGACCTGAACATGGCGTACGCCGGCTCACCGAGCTACTCAAGCTCACCGACGCTGCGTCGCTCGCTCCCTTTCGGCCACGATGCCCGGAGCTTGTTCGGCACCATGCCAGGCGAGGCCTACATGGACGAGATGATCGTCACCGGCTACATCGCTTCGGCGGCCAGTCCTGGGTTCTTCACCTCGAGCGGCGGCATGGACACGCAGAAGACCGGCGGCGAGATTGGGACGCAGCAGGCCGACGGCGAGGAAGGGGCTAAGGAAGGACACGGCGATGCCGAGCTGGGGGAGGCAGACGCGGGAGAAGACGGAGCACTGCCCAAAGGAAAGAGAAAGAAGAGGGCGCCGAAGGCGCCCAAACCACCCGCCGAACCGCGCATCAAGTGGAGCCCGAAGGAAGACGTGCTCCTCGCCGAAGCATGGAAGATGGTGAGCATAGACCCGATCACCGACGCCAACCAAAACATGGACAACTATTGGAAGAGGGTCAAGACTTCATACGATAAGCGCCGGATCGTCGATCCCGAGTACTCTATGCTCACCGTCGAGTGCGGCGAGAAGGCCATGGCCAACCATTGGGCGGTCATCCAACAAGCTTGCAACAAGTGGCATGGAATTCAAGAGGAGGTCCAAAACCGGCCGCAGAGTGGCGCGAACCATGAGATGGAGGTGAGCTTCTTTCGCGTTGGTTTCCTATTTGTCGCCGGTTTGCTTAATTCGGCCGAATCGCTCATGTAGTGGTCCGGATGTTCGAGGCATATCGCAATGACAACGAACAAGCCGAGTTCAAGTATCTTCATGTGTTCATACGGATTGAGAGGTGCGAGAAGTGGGCGCAAGTTCGGCCCGCTCTTGGCAAGGGGAAGGACTACGTGCCGGACGCGCCGACGGCTGGGGCGGCTGAGGGACGTCCTGTCCTCGGCCACAAGAAAGCCAAGGCGGCGAGAGACGATGCATCGGCGGCGGCGAGGCTGCAGGCGTCGATCGAGACGTGCATTGCCGACGCCCATAGCCACGCCGTGGCGAGAGAGGAGAAGGCGGACGCCAGGTGGAAGGCGCTCACGAACGCGGCTCCGAGCTCTCCAGTCATGGCCTACCAGAGCCCCACGGCAACGGCCACACCGAGCACCACCTCTACGACCACGACGTCTCCGAGCGCTGCGCCGACTGCCACTCCGAGTTCCGCCCCAACATCGACGACCACGCCGATCAATTTGGAGGATCCCGCCAAGGAGTCGCCGGCGACCATCTGATCTGCGTTATCAGCATGCCGAATGTGGCTGTTTTTATTCGATAGCCAAACTATGTGGCTTGATTCGATCGCCGACCTATGGCTTTTTTGTATGATCGCCCAACTGTGGCTGGTTTGATCGCCGAACTGGGCTTTTTGGGGACGGGAATATGGAGTTTCAAATTTGATTGTTTGTTGTTGCGCTGGGGGCCGATGCGACTGGAAACTTCGCCCCCCCCCCCCCCCAGGCCAAAATTAGCGCCGGTGCAAAGCCAAAAAGGCAGCGGCGGAAACGCTGGGGGGCGCTACGACTGGAGATGCCCTAAGCACTGACACCCTCATGTGCCCGAAATCATATTATGCATAAAGAGTTTACTCCAACATGGACAACCGGCAGGTATTTTTTTTAGAATTTCATTGTTGTTCCATTACCAACCTGCATAGTACAACGCATACACACGTAGGAGACGAGAAAGATCTTTGGAGAACACAAGTCGTAGCACCACAATTACTAACAATATGAACAATCGTCACGACAATTGTCCTTCGGTCTATTACCTTCCGATCAATATTAATTGTCGTTGAATCGGATGTATCTACCTCATTGTCATGGTAAGTATTAATCTTGATTTAATTATTCACAAATTACTAATCATATGAACAATTGTCACGACTGCATAAAATGAAGGTGGTAACATGATTGCCAATGCAAGTCAGTAAAAGAAACTTTGATCCTTGCATGAATCTCCCTGATAAGCGATACGACGCGTACTTATGTCATAAGATACAAAAGTCGACTTCCCGTAGTTTTCTCAAGTCATACCTCCTTCATTCCCATTTATGTGGAAAATTGTGGCGCCCCGACCTGACTGCTATACAGTGATGCTGAGTTTCACCGGTTAAGCGATACAACCGGAGGTTACGGGTTTACCAATCCCCGGCCAAAACCTTTGGCAGGCGTTGCTCGGAATCACCGGCAACGCAACACCCCGATTGATGCCTTAACACAGGCTCAACTATCAAATCATAATAGAGAGATCAAGACTTGTGGAACAACTGGCACATCACAGACTCTACGACACAAAGCAATATGGTTCAACTCTTATAATAGAGAAAGATAGCAAATTACAACCAGAGGTCACCGACCCAACATTACAACAAGCGGAAGCGAATTAGGTTGTTCTAAACAACAAGAACCAAAAATATGGCCTAAGAGGCCTACAGATAAACATCACAGCGCCAGCTGATCCGGGATGTCCCAAGCTGCCACATGGGAACCCCAGACTACTCGTCGACGTCCACAAAGAACCCACCTTCGAGGTCGGTGAAGTCCTCCTCTGAAACAAAACAAACGACGTTGAGTTCGACGAACTCGCAAGATTATATATAGAGCATTAGCTCGATGAGGCTTTCAAAGTTTTATGGCTGTTTTGCATAAAGCTGATTTTATTTATGAAAAACATAACCCAAAGGCATCGACTATTCAGAGTATTCTTAAAAGGGGTAAGAAGTAACTCTTTTCTTCGATCACCTTTCTCAACATCTACCATCATCAACCACTGCACCTGTTCATCAAAGGCACCTCCCCGAATCACCCTCGAGGAAGCTCACCTTGCAATCTTGGAGTGGTACCTTTAGTACCCAAGTTTTAATCATTCCGTTCATGTTATTCTATGATCTTATCGTCCTTTCCCAAGTCGTCCTTAACCGTGGACACGGCTTTTCGAAAAGATTTACCCAGCAGGGGTGTACAATGTTTGCCACGCGTACCGTCCGGCCCATTACCTGCGCATTAGCTCTCTTCCTTGGAAAGCCGGCTGGGTGGGAACGGTGTCGACTTCTCCCTCGTTAAGGACTTTCCAGGATCATCAGTGGCGGCAGGACTGCCAGTGCCTGCAACACCCGCCCCACGGCCACTTATTTTCCTAATACCACAATCCTCATCCCAGTTCATACCACCATCATCACGCACGCGCAAATGGAAGCCCGAACTAGAGGACCCTGGCTAGCCCCGCCCGAGTTATTTAGTCTATGAGGGTTCCTGCACTGCGAATGCATAGGCCTCATGCATGGTTGCACGCTCAGTCTTGGTTCGGGAGGTAAAGAACTCGCACCTAGGCGGCGAGAACGGACAAAGCACCACAACCACAGTGGCCTCTCATCCCCACCTTTAAGCATTTTATTATCCATCACCACAATTCTCCACCATCATTCCCATCTCATCACCTGTTTCCAACATGAAATATCCATCGCACCGCTATGCAATTACTAAGCATGGCTAAGCATCAACATAGCATAGTAGTTATCTCGGGCCAACAATACAAACCTATGGATATAGGAGGGAATCAGGTAAATGGCATAGGGAACTTAATGCAACTATAGGATCCTCTACTCCAAGTAAATTGACATTTGGAACCGCATGCAATATTATAGTGGACAAAATATTTGCGGAAAATAGGATAAGATATGCTCAGAGGGGGGGATTACGCTTGCCTTGTTGATACGGCTGGTAGTACGGTTCGTCACGAGACGGGGGTGGCACTTCACCTCCTTGATCTACCGATGCACAAACAACACCGGAAGAACAATCAATCACCATACATGCTTAACATATGCAATGCGCAAACACATGATGGCATGACATAATTAGTGCATTGAATTTATTATAGCGAGATCTACCCATTTTAAAGGGGGTGCGAGATAATTATTCAACAAGAGAGAAAATAAATCTCCTTCTTTGTTTTTATGCTTTCCTGTGCTATAGATCATGTAAACATGCATGAAGATGATGCTACGGATTAACGCACATTTTTTTGAGCATTTTGATATGAAGAACACATTTTTCGGAGGTCCCGATAAAAAGTTATTACTTTATAAAATCCTCTTTTAAATTATTATTTTAATTGATTTGATTTCAACAACTATAGAAATTAATTACTCATATTCGGGAGAGGGGGATGAATTAGTCGAATCGTAGGAGTCGATGTTCCTAAAGGCGTGAGGGGGTAGCGGGAATCATGTGCTAGAAGGGAGGAAAATTGGAAAAGAAACCTCTCCAAAAAAAACAGGGAAGCCGGCCTCCAGCCCGGCTGGGCCGGCTGACAGGCCGGCCTCGTAACAGAGCCTCCCGGCACACAGCCCGGTCTGGGCCGGTCCACAGGCCGGTCATGGGCCCAAGACGGCCGGTTTGCAGCCCGGCTAAGCCATCTCCACGGCCGGGCGTGCGAGGAGCGGTGACAGGAAACTTCGGCGTCGATGCGACGGCTACGGCGAGGTGCACGGCTAGAGAGGAAGGGAGGAGGGGGCCAGCGAGGCGAGGAGCTCACCCTGCACGCGGGGAAGCTTGCGGCGGTGCAGGAGGTGGTCGGAGAGGGCTTGGTGGAGACGAAGTTCGTCCGGCGAAGCTCGGTCGGCCGCGGGGAAGTTGAGGATCGCGGCGTCGATCCTCGGCGTCTCCGGTCGATTCCTCTGGCTAGGTGGGGGAGTACGTCGCGGCGGAGCTGCCGGTGGTGCTCGATTGGCGACGGGTGCTCTCCAACGGCGGCGATGCGGCGGCGGGCTCGAGCTACGCTTCCGCCATGGAGAGGAACATGGATGGAGAGGAAACGGGGAGCAGGTGAACAGAGGGGGCGGAGTGATAGCAGGAGCGAGGTCCTCGTGGTCTGCTTGTCCTCCTTGCAGGGGGGTGCGGAGAGGGGGCCCCGGCGCGTCGAGACGGTGCGGCGGGAGCTGCTCGCGCGCCGCTACATGGGAGGAAGAAGGACCTGACCATTTTACAAATAACCCCCTGAGCTCTTCTGTTTCTGCTTCTTTTCCTGTTTCTTTTAAATCCAGAAGCTTTTCAGGAATTTATTGAGGCATTTAAACCTTTTTCAAAAATCTGGGAAAAATTCAGGGAGCCTCTCCTTATCATGTAGGAGCTCCACAAAATTTGGGGTGTCAAAATAAAATGTTTTGAATAACTTGTGTTTAGAGAGTTTGGATATGGCATTTTTGGTATTCTCAAGATTTAAAATACTTAGCCATTTATTTATCTTTGAGAAAAGTATATGTTGAAGTCTTGAACATTGTTGACACATATAAAACTAAAGGTGAAATTTGGTGGTCAACAATTACTTCAAAACTTGAAGGCAAAGCAATAGGCATTTGGGGCTTTTCTCTTTATAAAATTATTTGAACATAATTTATTTTCCCAAATGTCACCAAGGAAAAGAGTGGAGGCTCCCAACATCATGGTGAAGCAATCCATGCCTTCTGTTTTGAAAGTGTAAAGGATTTTGAAAGTGTTTGAATTCAATTGGATCAAGCCAAACTGAATGTCCTTCCTTTTATAAAACATTTGGCATTTTTCTTAAAACCAAAATGATATTACTTTAGAAATTTTTTACAGCAAGTGAGAAGTATTAATTTTGAGCTCTTGAAACTTCCTTGACAAATATAAGATGCCAAGATAAATTTGTTTTGCAAGTTTGAACACTTCCATTGCTTTGAATTTGTAATTCAAACAGTTTGGCATTTGTTTTCAAATGGTGCCAAAACCATTTGTGTGTGGTTTAGCAAGTTGAAATTGGATGCCATGATGCAATGCAACAAAAAGCGAAAATTTTACTCGGGTTTTTAGGTTCTCGACTTTTGGGCTGTTACAACTCTACCCTCCTTACAGGAATCTCGTCCCGAGATTCTTAGAGTAGGAAAGAGGGAAAGGGTTACAACGGTACTACACGATCTTCTCTCTTCGGGTGGCTTCTTTCTTGAAGAGGTTGACCGAGGGCATCCTGAAGATCTTCTTCGGCTTCACTTCGAGGTCACTATCACGTACACCATAGGAGAGAAGGAAACCTTTCCGGAAGGATGGGTCTTTGTAAGGATACAACGACCGAGTACCTCCTAGTAGAACTTAGGATGAGACTTCAAGCATCCCTTGAGTTGACAGTTAGGAGACACAAGCGGGTGACGGGAGATTGATAAGGAGCTTCCAGTTGGTAGACAACTGTTTCCCAACGATTCAGAATATGAACTTTGCACAAGGCCTTGAATTTCTGAGGAAGAGTGTCGAAGCAAGATTCCAACAGATGAAGAGATAACTTGTACCAGTCGGCTTGAGTAGAACTTTCCTCACGGAGGAGCATTTCAGATCACTGGAGAAGGATCAGAAAGCTAGATCGAGAGAACTTCAGAAACTCCGCAAACGTTCGTATTGGGAACACTTCTTGATTTTTCTAGACATCGGGAACACGCTTCTTGGGGATCACCAACTATCGCTTCTGATTAAGGTTCAGATCTGGTCAGGTGTGTAGATAGTTCAGACTCCACATAAAGGAATAGGGAATCTTTGCAAAGCATACCAACGGGTTACAATTGCTAGGACCCCAAGATTTGGACTACAAGGTCAAACTCCAAAGGAGGAACGAGATTGCGGAACTCAAGTATTAGCAACTTGTCAGAGGACAGCTGCCCTACTTGATTTACTTGCGACAATACACCATTGAGTCTCTGCTGGGGAAACACCAACAAAGACAAAAGAAGTTCTCAGACTTCCTCTCTTTCTGTACAATTCAATCAGTGGCTTGGATGCATAGATGAAATTTTCAAGGAAAGGAGGTAACAACCTACCATTCCAAGAATCTTCTGCATATGCATGATTGACTTGAGATGATTCGAGGAAACCAGACAATAACTCAGATCCACGGCGACATCTTTCAGCAATTGCACGTGAACCAGAGAAAGTCACTTCTAACTTCCAGAACACATACCTTGTGACAACACAAGGTTTGTTCTAACAAGTTTCCAATGCTAACACCCACCATCCAAGATAAATCTCCTCAACATGGAGAGAATGAGAATGTAGTTGATGGGCTCAACAACAAACTTATCCAGATACTCCAAGACAGTAGACTCGTATGTCACATGAACGGGGCATAAGTATTGGTCAGACGAACACATTCCGGGAGGTTGTCTGAGTTTGATTTGACGATAGCCCAAATCAAAAGATTTGGAGGTTAGCATTCCCACAAAGGAGATACCACCTAACTTCAACACGGACAGACTAGACATCCCATTGAGAATGAACTATTTCGGAGAGAGCTCTTGTCTTTCAACTCTCCAAGTTGTTTAAGCTCAACCGAATAATTCTGGACATCCAGCACGACTTTCTTGGAGAAGGGAGTTGTTCAGAGAACCAGCTTACTCATAAGCTCAACATCACGGTCAGGTGACAACCTGGCGATACTTCTGGAAAGACCTCCAGAATATCACGATCCACATATAGGATATCACGACATACCGGTGGATCTTGAGTTCAAGAGAGGATCATGCCTTTCAAGGCACAACAAGGTGGTCTTGGGAGCTTCGGCACGAACCTAGCTTTTGACCGAGGGAGTGCATCAGAGCCAACTGACTTGGTAGCACTGTCAAACTCAGCTTATTGATTGGCTAACCAATCATGCTAATGAGGGCAATGATATCCCTGGATTTCCGCACAGTAAGAACTGCTAAGAATATCCGATAGCTACATTATTACTCACGTCTCATCACTCTGGAGTAATAGTCACTCGGAGATCGGAGAGTAACAAAGTGTAAGAGCATCACTTCATCAAGAGGATCATGATACTTAGCTCGATACCCTGATATCAAAGAGTGTGACACTCTAAGGTGGAGCAAAACAAGCTAAACAAGGCCCTTCTTCTGCAGATTACAATACTTTCACCTGGTCCGAGAAGTGGACAAGGTACTAGAGTTTTTCTCCAAACAAGACGAAGGGGAAAGTCTTGACGGATCAAGAGGGTGACTTGCATCGGAACATACCAACGCACGATAACTTTACTGTCGTCAGACAGACAAAGGTCGGAAAGCAGATCAGAGTACGAAACATGCTCAGGAGAATCCTAAGATGTTGAAGATGCACCGGTTATTACTCGTGATAACCATGCCCAAAAGGAGAGATGCAGCAGAGTCACGAACATAGATGGGGAGATTCGCTAAGGGAATCGGTCATAACCCAGATGATTCCAAGACAGAATCTAACAAGGCTAAGGAAGAGTTGAGTTACATAGCCAGCTGAGGTGTGGGAAATTAAGGTTCAACCATTTACCACACAGACCACATAAAGGACTTGGGTTAAAGGTCAGCTTCATGTGCCGAGAATCATAAATAGCATAACGATCACATGGGTAACAACCCACACAATTCAACATGCCAGAATCACAGCACAATCCGGGACCTTCGGTTCAAGACCTTGGGTCCTCCATTCTCTGGGTTTTAACCGTGGTCTTGAAGAATTGGAGTTGCATCAGTCCGGCAAAAGGAGTTGGAGACTCTGAATCCGACAACCTGATACATAACTAGAGATGGATCCCAGCCTTTAAGATCTCGTGGTTCCTACTCCGACGCCTATTTGTAACTCGTGAGCTGGAGTAACAGGTTAACAGATTTAGGAACGGCCCACCCAACGTGTCACCTAATTTTGAAACACCAGATGAGATAACGAAACCTTTTAAATCAAATAGAGGTAAGGTGACTCAGAGTTGGAGCGATACCAGGTAAGGAGTAAAAAGAATCCTAAGCAAGTTTTCACAACTCATTTTTAGGTTAAAATATTTTCACAAACACTAGACTCAACGTCGACCAGTAGAAGGGTTTCCTACAGGCAGTACTGCTCTGATACCAACTTGTGGCGCCCCGACCTGACTGCTATACAGTGATGCTGAGTGTCACCGGTTAAGCGATACAACCGGAGGTTACGGGTTTACCAATCCCCGGCCAAAACCTTTGGCAGGCGTTGCTCGGAATCACCGGCAACGCAACACCCCGATTGATGCCTTAACACAGGCTCAACTATCAAAGCATAATAGAGAGATCAAGACTTGTGGAACAACTGGCACATCACAGACTCTACGACACAAATCATATAGTTCAACTCTTATAATAGAGAAAGATAGCAAATGACAACCAGAGGTCACAGACCCAACATTACAACAAGCGGAAGCGAATTAGGTTGTTCTAAACAACAAGAACCAAATTATGGCCTAAGAGGCCTACAGATAAACATCCAGCGCCAGCTGTTCCGGGATGTCCCAAGCTGCCACCTGGGAACCCCAGACTACTCGTCGACGTCCACAAAGAACCCACCTTCGAGGTCGGTGAAGTCCTCCTCTGAAACAAAACAAACGACGTTGAGTTCGACGAACTCGCAAGATTATATATAGAGCTTTAGCTCGATGAGGCTTTCAAAGTTTTATGGCTGTTTTGCATAAAGCTGATTTTATTTATGAAAACATAACTCAATGGCATCGACTATTCAGAGTATTTTTAAAAGGGGTAAGAAGTAACTCTTTTCTTGATCACCTTTCTCAACATCACCATCATCAACCACTGTACCTGTTCATCAAAGGCACCTCCCCGAATCACCCTCGAGGAAGCTCACCTTGCAATCTTGAGTGGTACCTTTAGTACCCAGTTTTAATCATTCCGTTCAAGTTATTCTATGATCTTATCGTCCTTTCCCAAGTCGTCCTAACCGTGGACACGGCTTTTCGAAAAGATTTACCCTGCAGGGGTGTACAATGTTTGCCACGCGTACCGTCCGGCCCATTACCTGCATTAGCTCTCTTCCTTGGAAAGCCGGCTGGGTGGGAGCGGTGTCGACTTCTCCCTCGTTAAGGACTTTCCAGGATCATCAGTGGCGGCAGGACTGCCAGTGCCTGCAACACCCGCCCCACGGCCACTTATTTTCCTAACACCACATCCTCATCCAGTTCATACCACCATCATCACGCACGCGCAAATGGAAGCCCGAACTAGAGGACCCTGGCTAGCCCCGCCCGAGTTATTTAGTCTATGAGGGTTCCTGCACTGCGAATGCATAGGCCTCACGCATGGTTGCACGCTCAGTCTTGGTTCGGGAGGTAAAGAACTCGCACCTAGGCGGCGAGAACGAGACAAAGCACCACAACCACAGTGGCCTCTCATCCCCACCTTTAAGCATTTTATTATCCATCACCATAATTCTCCACCATCATTCCCATCTCATCACCTGTTTCCAACATGAAATATCCATCGCACCGCTATGCAATTACTAAGCATGGCTAAGCATCAACATAGCATAGTAGTTATCTCGGGCCAACAATACAAACCTATGGATATATGAGGGAATCAGGTAAATGGCATAGGAACTTAATGCAACTATAGGATCCTCTACTCCAAGTAAATTGACATTTGGAACCGCATGCAATATTATAGTGGAGAAAATATTTGCGGAAAATAGGATAAGATATGCTCAGAGGGGGGATTATGCTTGCCTTGTTGATACGGCTGGTAGTACGGTTCGTCACGAGACGGGGGTGGCACTTCACCTCCTTGATCTACCGATGCACAAACAACACCGGAAGAACAATCAATCACCATACATGCTTAACATATGCAATGCGCAAACACATGATGGCATGACATAATTAGTGCATTGAATTTATTATAGCGAGATCTACCCATTTTAAAGGGGGTGCGAGATAATTATTCAACAAGAGAGAAAATAAATCTCCTTCTTTGTTTTTATGCTTTCCTGTGCTATAGATCATGTAAACATGCATGAAGATGATGCTACGGATTAACGCACATTTTCTGAGCATTTTGATATGAAGAACACATTTTTCGGAGGTCCCGATAAAAAATTATTACTTTTATAAAATCCTCTTTTAAATTATAATTTTAATTGATTTGATTTCAACAACTATCGAAATTAATTACTCGTATTCGGGAGAGGGGGATGAATTAGTCGAATCGTAGGAGTCGATGTTCCTAAAGGCGTGAGGGGGTAGCGGGAATCATGTGCTAGAAGGAAGGAAAATTGGAAAAGAAACCTCTCCAAAAAAACAGGGGAGCCGGCCCCCAGCCCGGCTGGGCCGGCTGACAGGCCGGCCTCGTAACAGAGCCTCCCGGCACACAGCCCGGTCTGGGCCGGTCCACAGGCCGGTCATGGGCCCGAGATGGCCGGTTTGCAGCCCGGCTAAGCCATCTCCACGGCCGGGCGTGCGAGGAGCGGCGACAGGAAACTTCGGCGTCGATGCGACGGCTACGGCGAGGTGCACGGCTAGAGAGGAAGGGAGGAGGGGGCCAGCGAGGCGAGGAGCTCACCCTGCACGCGGGGAAGCTTGCGGCGATGCAGGAGGTGGTCGGAGAGGGCTTGGTGGCGACGAAGTTCGTCCGGCGAAGCTCGGTCGGCCGCGGGGAAGTTGAGGATCGCGGCGTCGATCCTCGGCGTCTCCGGTCGATTCCTCTGGCTAGGTGGGGGAGTACGTCGCGGCGGAGCTGCCGGTGGTGCTCGATTGGCGGCGGGTGCTCTCCAACGGCGGCGATGCGGCGGCGGGCTCGAGCTACGCTTCCGCCATGGAGAGGAACATGGATGGAGAGGAAACGGGGAGCAGGTGAACAGAGGGGGCGGAGTGATAGTAGGAGCGAGGTCCTCGTGGTCTGCTTGTCCTCCTTGCAGGGGGATGCGGAGAGGGGCCCCGGCGCGTCGAGACGGTGCGGCGGGAGCTGCTCACGCGCCGCTACAGGGGAGGAAGAAGGACCTGACCATTTTACAAATAACCCCCTGAACTCTTCTGTTTCTGCTTCTTTTCCTGTTTCTTTTAAATCCAGAAGCTTTTCAGGAATTTATTGAGGCATTTAAACCTTTTTCAAAAATCTGGGAAAAATTCAGGGAGCCTCTCCTTATCATGTAGGAGCTCCACAAAATTTGGGGTGTCAAAATAAAATGTTTTGAATAACTTGTGTTTAGAGAGTTTGGATATGGCATTTTTGGTATTCTCAAGATTTAAAATACTTAGCCATTTATTTATCTTTGAGAAAAGTATATGTTGAAGTCTTGAACATTGTTGACACATATAAAACTAAAGGTGAAATTTGGTGGTCAACAATTACTTCAAAACTTGAAGGCAAAGCAATAGGCATTTGGGGCTTTTCTCTTTATAAAATTATTTGAACATAATTTATTTTCCCAAATGTCACCAAGGAAAAGAGTGGAGGCTCCCAACATCATGGTGAAGCAATCCATGCCTTCTGTTTTGAAAGTGTAAAGGATTTTGAAAGTGTTTGAATTCAATTGGATCAAGCCAAACTGAATGTCCTTCCTTTTATAAAACATTTGGCATTTTTCTTAAAACCAAAATGATATTTCTTTAGAATTTTTTTACAGCAAGTGAGAAGTATTAATTTTGAGCTCTTGAAACTTCCTTGACAAATATAAGATGCCAAGATAAATTTGTTTTGCAAGTTTGAACACTTCCATTGCTTTGAATTTGTAATTGAAACAGTTTGGCATTTGTTTTCAAATGGTGCCAAAACCATTTGTGTGTGGTTTAGCAAGTTGAAATTGGATGCCATGATGCAATGCAACAAAAAACGAAAATTTTACTCGGGTTTTTAGGTTCTCGACTTTTGGGCTGTTACAAAAATGTTACATTATATGCGGATTGACTAGTCCTTTCATTCAGTTCTGATTTGTGTATAAGTTAGCTATTGCATGAAACTTGATATAGTACGAGAGTCGTGAGGCAGTGAGGTTCAAGCCTTGCTTTCACAGTTTATTGAAAATTTATGCGCAATTCTACTGTTATTGTTTTGGTCATGTGTCTGTCAACATATAACTTTCTTAAGTCATACCCCTTCATTCCTTACTACTCCCTACGTCCGCCAAAGAGTGGACATGATGTGTTCGATTGAACCGAATGGAATGGAATGGAACCATTCCATTCCACTGTCACGGAACCGTTCCATCCCTGTGTTCGGTTTGGACAAAAAATTGTCACGGAACCGTTCCATCCCTGTGTTCGGTTTTGGAACGGGATGAGAATGGAATGGAGTGAGAATGGAATTATTCTAAACTCAATTAATTATTTCCTAAACTGGATTAATTATTGCTAAACTTAATTAATTAGTGCTAAACTTGATTAATTATTCCTAATCTTGATTAATTATAATTAAACTTGATTAATTATTGCTAAACTTGATTAAATTAGAGGGAGGCACTGTGCCGTTCCACCTCGTCCGGCCGAATCGGCCGGACGGGTTGGTTCCGAATATCGAGGGAATATTTCCTTTTCTGAAACCACCTAATTCCGTTCGTCGCTCCAACCGAACGCAAGAATGGGTTCTGAGAATGGAACGGTTTCATTCCATTCCACTCTGTCCCAGAACCGAACACACCCAGCCTTCAGTATTTTTCCGAAAATAATTGTACGTCTGCGTTAACGCTGGGTATTTTTGCATTCTTGCCTTGGTCTACACCTCGAGGGTCACTCCATCCCAACAACCCAAATACGAGTCATCCTCCCATTGGAAATTATTGTTGCATGCACATTTATTCTCTCAAGGAATCGAGGCAGTGGGAAAGCTGGGGTGGCACCTAATTGAGTGGGGTAGGGTCTTTTTGCAATTTCCTTAATCTCTCTTCGAATACCTAGACGTATAGTTTTTTGCGGACAGAGTGAGTAGTTGTCGCTGAAATAGATGTATCAAAATGTGTATTTTAGTGCTAAATACATTTGATTCAGCGACAACTAATATGGGACTGAGTAAGTACGTGAGATTCTTTTTTCTCTATGCCTATGTTAGCTAGCATCCCGAGTCACACATGAGAGGGTTGTTTCTTAGACTAGCCACAATGGGAGTATCATAGGTGGTATCATGCATGCCATGTTGGCAAAAAGCTGACGTGTCACTGCAATTAATGATGAGAGAGGTGATAGTGGTATCATAGGTAGATACCGTAACATAACGGATTCCAATGCAAGATGAGTCTACAACCTAATAAATGCAGTAGTATATGATACCACACATATGTTACTATCCATTGTGGCACTAGTAACATAAACTAGTATCATATGCATGATACTACTATATGATACTCCCCATTGTGACTAGCCTTATGTTGTTAAGGTATACTATGTGAATTAGTTAACTCCTTACATCAGTTCAAACTTTTGTTTTGGGTTGGTAGTGCATTGAATTTGACATGGTAATTGACATGTGAGGCTTTGAGTTCAAGTCTCGGCCTTGGCAATTTATTAAAAACTGTTGCACAACTCTGTTGGTTGTTGCTCTGGCTCCCCTCTATGAGATTAATCTTCATCTATACATGTATTGATCTCCCGAGTCACACATGAAATGGAGCATGTATGTTGGTAACCTTTTTCATCAGTTCCAATTTTTTTTTTTTGCCACGCTTTACTTGGCAAGTATCCGATTGGCCCTTCTTTACTTTGGCATCTCCAATTTGCCACTGTTTTCTTTGGTACTTTATTATTTGCCCTCCTGACGTATGGGACCTACAACCAATGACCAAAATACCCCATACATGTGTGACCCCATAGAGCAATCCTCTTTGTTAGTTTCCTCGCATCGCTCGAACAGCAGAATGGAGCTCCCAGGCCGGCCCCAAGTAGAGGAACCAGGCGGCGGCTACAACCCACACGACGGCCGGAGCTATAGAAGGCAGTCAGTGGCTAGATTCCTGGGAGCACGGCGAGTGGTCGGAGGGAAGCAGCGAGTGCAGGAGTGGGCGCGAGGTGCTGCTCGGATGGTCTCGGGCGGGCAGCAGCTAGCTGCAGGCGTGGGCTCGAGGGGCAGGAGCGAGCGGCTAGCGGCGGTGCCAGTGGTAGCTCTGCGAGCGGCAGCGGCGGCAGGAGCTGCCGGAGCTAGGGTTCAACCGTTGGAGATGAACAGGGAAGAAGAGGATTTCTAATGGATCGATGTGTGTACAACAGGCAGGGATATTCTTGTCTGGCATATGTTGCCTATTCCCTCAAAAGAAAGAAAACAATTCAAAGGGGCAAATCATAAAGAACCAAAGAAATATGTGGCATATTGGAGATGCCAAAGTAAAGAAGGGCAAATCGGATACTTGCCAAGTAAAGCGTGGCAAAAAATAAATTCCCCCTTGGATATTGGATGAAATCTGATGAAATATACCAACTACACATTCTATTTGCATGAACACGATATCAAGAGTTGCACACCAGAAACTTATTAGAAAAAGGAAAACTCTCGAAAGCACAAATCATCAAGCCGAAAATGTTGGTTTTCCTTGAATAGTGACGAGGCTGAACTACGTAGCCGTGGTTTGGAGAAAATACATCCAACATCTCTGTTTATGTACTCCCTCCGTTTCATAATATAAGATGTTTTAGTTGTTAGGGCATCTCCATTCGTAGCGCCCCCCCAGGCCGATTTTCGACGCTAAACTGGGCCGCTTGGGGTCAACGGCGCTATTTTTTGCCCTGGGGGCGCCGATTTCCCAGTCGCCGGCACCAGGGCGCCCCCCCAGCCGGCGATTTTTGCCCAAATTCATGCAAACATGATTTTTAACACACAAATCCACCACACATATCGTTCAACATACAAATCAACATACGAATAGTTCAACATACAAATCCACACACAAATAGTTTAAAAACACAAATAGTTCAACAATGCAATAAAATGAAACACATCAAACTAGGCGTTGCCGGTGCCTTTGATCGCCCACAAGTGATCCACCAGATCATTTTGCAACTGTGTATAGGTTGCGGAGTCTCGAATCTCCTGGCGCATAGTGAGGAAGGCTACCCATGTCGATGGCACCTCATGATCTACATCTGCAAGAGGACCCTGTCGGTAATATGGCTCAGTGTCGTACACCGGATCATTCCGCTCGCTCTCAATAATCATGTTATGCAAGATCACGCAGCAGTTGATCACCTCCCACATATTAGCCTTCGACCAAGTCATAGTCGGTTACCGGACAACTGCAAATCGAGACTGAAGTGCACCAAATGACCGCTCGACATCCTTCCTGCAAGCCTCCTGACACTGAGAAAATCAAGCCCTCGCGCTTTTCGGCACAGGGTTGGAGATGGTCTTCACAAATGTTGACCACTTTGGATAGATGCCATCTGCAAGGTAGTAACCCTTTGTGTACTGGTACACATTGATCTCATAATTCACCGGGGGAGCATGACCTTCAACAAGCTTGCTGGAGACATTCGAGCACTGCAGAATATTGATGTCATTGTGGGATCCTGGCATTCCAAAGAAAGAATGCCAAATCCACAAATCATGTGTAGCCACTGCCTCAAGTACCACACTTCAAGATCCTTTGTGGCCTTTGTACATCCCCTGCCATTCAAATGGGCAGTTCTTCCATGCCCAATGCATGCAGTCGATACTTCCAAGCATCCCAGGGAAGCCTCTTGCTGCATTCGTGGCTAGGATCCGAGCAGTGTCTTCCGCATTGGGTGATCGCAAGTAGGTTGGACCAAACACTGCAACCACTGCCCGGCAGAACCTGTTCAAGCAATCAATGACTGTGGACTCGGACATGCGCATATAATCATCATGCGAATCAGCGGGAGCACCATATGCAAGCAGTCTCATCGCCACCATGCACTTCTGGAGTGAGGTAAAGCCTACCGTGCCAACACAGTCCTTCTTGCATTTGAAGTAGGTGTCGAACTCCTGGATGGCATGCATAATGTCGAGGAAGAGCTTCCGTTTCATCCTGAAACGGCGCCGAAACACCGTCTCGTCCTGCATTGGATTGTCGGCGAAGTAGTCGGAGTAGAGTATGCAGTAGCCTTCCCACCGCTGCCTCGGCTTGCTCTTGCGGCGACTGGGCGCCGAGCCACCGCGCCACGGCGCCGCGTCGTTGGCGAGTAGGCCGGCAAGACAGCGGAGGATCAGCATGTGTTCTTCATCATCGACGGCGGCCTCGGCTTCCTCTTCCAGCAGCTCGGCGATCATCTGCTCGTCGTCGGAGTCCATGGCTGGGTGGACAAAATGCCGAACACCTCGCGGGCAAGGTGGGCGCGAATCTCCCGAGACTGTGCCTTGCGGCTAGATCACGGCGGAGGAGAGGGAGGTGCCGGCGGCGTGGATGGGTGGGGTGGTGATCTTCTTGGAGGCTTGTGCGCGGCGGAGGGGAGAGGGGTGGTGCCGGCGGCGACAAAGCGGCGAGGCGAATGGATGGAGGAGGGGCGAGTTTGGGTGGGGAAAATGCGATGTCTCGCCGACAGCGTTGGCCCACGTGTGTTTTTCCTTCCGCCAGTCCCTCAGGCGGAACCCAATGGGCTGGGTTTGGTCTGGGTGCGCCGGCGCAAACTTCAGCCGAAAACGGCGCTATTTGGGTTCCTGGGTGGCGACTGGGAGAAAAACGACGCTAAATAGGCCGAACGGCGCTATTTAGGCCTCCTGTGGGCGCTGGGGGGCGACTGGAGATGCCCTTACACATGTTTGTCTAAATTCATACAAAAAGTGGATATGTACAATAAAATATGTCTAGATACATATGTGTGCATGTGAATGTAGTAGGAACGGAGGGAGTATAACTCTGGATGTAAGTGGCGCGTCCGCTGGACAATTTGCAGGCGCCACTTCTGCCACATCTCATTTTCGCGGATTTTATGGTCGCCACTTATTTAGTTTGGCGGCTCGCCGCGGTTAAGTGGCGCCGCGAAAGCGTTCTAGCGCCTTTTTTTTTGAATTTTCCATACTTGTATTCATACTAGAGGAACAATACAAGGTCGATTACAAGCAGAGAAAAAGGAAGGATACGAAGAACAGCACCGCATCGCCTCGCCGTCTTCAACCTCGGGCAGCTCCACCACGCGCACCCTCCACCGCCGGAGACGAAGGAGGAAGCAGACGCCCAGAGCCCCCACCACGGAGCGGGAGAGCTTCTTGCCACCACTGTGGCGTTGACGAACCACTGGAACCACCAGCTCCGATGAGCTGGATCTTGGACGCTGAACGAACAGAGGTCGGGGCAGCACCCCGCGCACCTCCCGCCCCAGATCCGTGGCCTGCGCCACAGATCTTCCACCAGCAACCCGCACACCACCGCCACGGCCGCTTCGCACCTCCACCACCACCGGCCTTGCATCCACTCGAAGCCGGGCTGCCGCTGAAGCCGGAGAAACGCGCAGCAGCTCGGGAACGAGGCCTGCAGCTCGAGGACGCCGTCGACGACGACGCCACGGAGGGGGAGCCGCAGATCTCCAAAACGGCAGCGTCGGCCTCCCCGCCTCAGCCGAGCCGCCCAAAATCCGCACCGCTACTCGCCGGAGCGCAGATCTAGGGATCCCCAGCCCTCCCGCCGCCGGAGCGGCCGGCGGAGAGCGGGAGATCCCCAGATACGCCGGCGGCTTCTTGTCGACGCCGAGTCGCCTCCGCGTTACTCTAGCGCCTGATTTCTCTACCAGCAATGCGCTACACCTACGGGAACGGGTATTTTTTACGGGAGAGAAGTTACGAGCTGACGTGTGGTCAAACTTGGAAGGTACGCTGAGCGTATTGATGGCCCACATTTACACAGAAAACAGAGATGACGCCGGCGGCTCTGGTTCCTGGTCGGTGACTCGGCGAGCGACAACGCTAAGCGCCGGACGTCGCCCCTTGAAAGAGCCCGCCGCGGCGGCTCGGCATCATCGTGCCTGGCCACCACAGGGAGCTCGCCTCTCCGCCCCGCAACGGGAACCTGGTCGCTCTTGCCGTCGGGGAGGACCTCGCCGTTCACGTCGCTGAACTGTAGAACCGCCGCTGGTTTAGCCATTCACGGAAAAAAGAAGTCACACCGTTCATCACAGACACAAAGCGGACATAGGCACATAGCCGCACATAGCTCCTTGGTGAGCTCGGTGACCATGCTCACCAGCAAGGCACAACTCGTCTGCCTCCTTGCGTTAAGCTAGGCCAGCGGCCGGAGGAGCGCTGGGCGCTGGTGAAGACTGAAGAATATATCTCCTGCAGTTCGACGGTGCGGGCGGAAAGGTCCTGCGAGACGGCGCAAGAGGCGAGCAGCCTGGTTTCCCGTTGCGGCGAGGCGTGCTCTCTTGTGATGACCCGACATGGTGTTGAGGCGCTGCCACAGGCTCTTTCGAGAGGCGACGTCCGGCGCGGTGAGCTCTTCGTCGCCGGAATCGGCGCAGCAACTCTCCGGACGGCACCGCTTCATAAGCTGTCGCACCTGCACCTGCTCTGCATCCTGGCTTGCAATTTACGTTTGTTAGCGAGCTCGTTGCTGTACTTGCTACGTGCGCAAGCCACAAGAAAAATCAATTAACTCCATCTAGCTAGCTTCGGTGCAGGCGAGAAAAATTAAGGATGGCGCCCTCGCTGCGGCTGTCTCCTGTCTCGGCGAGAAGCAAGCAGCAAGAGGAAAATCAAAGCTGACGCCCTCGCTCCGGCCCTCCACGCTGGAAGGAGTAAACTACGTCAGCTGCGTCAGCTGTAAGTGTAGGCGGCGTAGAGTTCTCAGGCAGCCGCTGGCGCCGTTGGCGTTGGTGGTTCGGCCACATATGCCACAAAAGTTTTGCGGATATCCGCATACGCCGTTTGATCGATTTTTTGGGGCGGCGTATGTGGGTCCGTTGGACGCCGCTGCCATTTACATCCTGAAGTATAACCGTTGATTGGAGCTCGCAGCATCTACCATATTTGGCTTAAATCGTTCCTGCAGCATCGTCCTCCTGTCGCAGTCGAGCTAGCTCTAGCAGCAGCATTTTCCTATCCATTCTTCTTGCTTGGTGCGCTCGCTCGGTGCTTTTTTCCCCGAGAGCAGAGCATCCAACCCAAAGCAAAGCTGCACGGCACGCCATGGGCCGCCGGAACGGCGTGACGAAGCAAAAGCTCCCCCACCCCTCCTCTCTCCACTTGCACTTGGTACTGTCGAGATCCCGGCCACACGTCACGCCCATGCCGCGTACGTACGCAGGCGTGCCGCACAGTGGCGGCTCCAAGAAATGAACAATGGGTATTCATCCCAAATTTTTTTTTCTCTAAATGTACTATATGACCCAAACAGCACAACACTAGCAATATATATGGAAAAAACAACACTAGCATAACAACAATAGCAATATTTCAATTTAGAAGCTCATAACAACATGAATACATAGGTGATAGGTACCTTTTGATTGATAAAGTGATGATATTCCATATTACATTATGACTTTGCGGTTGTCTTTTTGGAAGCGATTGATGACATCCCCATCCTTTACTTTCCTGAAGAAATCCCTCTCAACAAATGTAACCATACAATTGTTCAAATAGTCATCACCCATTTTGTTTCTTAGCTTATTCTTCAGATAGCTCATTGAAGAGAATATCCTTTCAACATCCGCAGTGGCTACTGGCAGAATCAGTACCAACTTAAGAAGCTTGTAAACAATAGGATAGTACTCATGCTTCTTTGTCTTGACAAGCATAACTGAAAGCTCACACAGATTTTTCAAGTTTTGAAACCTTTCATCTCTACGCACATTAACAACATACATGTTTAGTTGCCATGAAAGTCTTGTCAGTTCCTCACTTGTAAAATCAGAGGCATAAAACTTTGTAGCAAGGTTAACCAACTTCTCTGGATCAAAAGCAGCAAATAGATTAACTGGAGAGAATGCTGCCATGCAAGAAAGTAGCTCTGTGTTTACCTCGTCAAATCTGCTATTGAGCTCACTGATTTGCCTGTCAATGACACCCACAAACATATCAACCTTGAAGCGTTGGTAATTGGTCACACCATTACATAAACCCCTTCTAGGCCGGCCAACGGGAGAGTAAGTGCCCTCCATATCAACAACTTTGACCTTATGCTTTCTACAAAAAGCTGTGACCTTTGTGAGAAAATCATCCCATCCAACATCGGACCGCAAAGCCTCCAACTAAAACTTTGTGTCATCAACAAGCTGAATAGCATGAACAATATCTTCGTCTTACTTTTGCAAATGTCTGGACAAATCATCTGTGTATCCAAATATTTCTTGCAACACGTGTGCCATGAAAACAAACTCAAATGATAGAAATGTTGTCTCTATGGATAGAGCCGCTTGTGCCTCCGCAGCGGTCGTTGTTTCTCCCACTGCGTGCAACGGCCGGATGCAAAATGTAAATCCCGTTTTGCGGCGATATCTCCCACGAACACCACAAGGCAACTCCAGCCACAGTGACATATTATGAATCTAGATCCGCCACCACTAATTACGGATGGTGGGGCCGGACTATCTATTTTCTACCGATCGTTTGCATGCAGTAGTACAGTACATCATGTGTAACTGATCATTTCGTGGTTATTGCGCCACGAGTAGGAATGAGTAGAAAAGATTTTTTATGGTGAAACTCTCACCTCTTGACGTGCGAGATAGCACGCGCGCGCGTGCCGGACGACGGGCTACACCCATATTTTCCGGTTGGGTGGCAGTTGGATCGCATCGCGCGCGATCTTTCCATGATCTCTTGGTTATCGCACGCGCTGCCACGCTACGCCCTAGGGTCTAGCCATAGCGCAATGATGGGCTGCCGTGGCAGACGCAAGTATACAGTACAGCCGTAGCATGCAGTGACGGTCTCACAAATTCCGCTGCCGCAAGCTAGCTAGGGCCAGGGGCACGTAACTCTCTGCTGCGCATGCACGGACCGCGGCCGAGCCCGGCAAGCAACCGTGTACAGTGGCGTCAGCGGCAGGCGGAGGAGGCGCGTGTGTTGTTGTGTCGCGAGGCGGCGCGGCCGCATGTCTTGCAGCACGGCGGCACGGTCAGGTGCGGCCGCAGCGCCCGCGCCGGCTTCATCCGATCCGCTGCCGTCGTTGTTTTGCCTCTCACGTTTGAATATTTCATGAATCAATTTGTTTGACTGCGGGAGAACTAGATACAAAATTCAATTTGATAATTTCATAAACTCATTACCACATCTAACCTTAACTAGCACAATGCCCGTGCGTTGCAACGGGAGTTTCGACTTCATTTTCTCGTGACACATGTAAACCCGTGCGTAATGACAATTTTTCAAAAGAAAACAGCTGCAATCATGGATGTTTGTCGTTTTTTTATTTGTAACACCTTTTTTCCGCTTCATCCTAGTAACGTGTCTCCTCAGCCAATCTATGGATCTGCCTTTTGCCTCGTCCGCACTCGACTGCCCACGGGCTCATCTTCACTGGTTGTTGCACCTGTGTCGCCTTTGTCCGTAATAACTTAGCCTTGCCCAAACTGGCTTGTCCCGAGCGTCGCACGCTTAACTCGTCCCATTGTCTCCTTCGTGAACTACCTCCTCCTCACCCACATTGCGTTAGAAATCGGCTTTCTCTGATGACTGGACGAAAACGATAAGCTATTGCGATAATAACTCATGGAGTGGTAGTCAGCAAAGTGTAGTGTCACATGTATTGCCTATGTCCGGACATATTTTTCGTCTTCTATTTTTCTTTATAACATGAAAGTTTGCGTAATAGTGTTGGCATAAAAAATAATTCTCTAGAAAATGAGTCTTTCATTTTCATCATGGAATACAACAACAAATAAGATCTCGTTTATCTTGATGCATCTTGCGTAAGTATATCTCTCATTTGGTATGGCAGTCGGTAAAATTAAAAGACAACACTGTGAAGAATTCGCCTTTGCTTTTGATGCAAGAACAGCCATGTGGGCCTAAGCTATTTACGTATAGGAAACGGATTTTTTTTTTGAAAATTCACAGATTCGCACCGAACCAGCATGGCGCTATAATTGCGTAAGTCTGTTGGGCCAGCATAGAGTAAAAAAAGGAGGAGGTCAGGAGGTGCACGTACCTAAACCAGGAGATGTTTTCCGATCCGGATTGATTTCCGATCGGGGCTGTTTGTGGTTGTACCGATTTGGACATAGGATGAATTGGTTTTGACAGTTTTCTTACCGATCGGTTGAGACGTACCGCCAACCATCACCTTTAACGATATTATATAGTAGATAGAGATTGGGCTAAATACCCCAAGTAATCATAAATTTTATTAATCCATGTGACAGCCAAACATGAATTCCAAGTTAGAATTCAAAATTTACACAAAATGGTGGCCTTAGCGTGCTTTCGTCTCATTTATGCCAAATAAAATAAAATGAGGGGTTCCATATAAACTTTTGAAGGATTTGAATCCCCATGAATTTCTGTCGTTTGATGCACATGGCATTTTTTGAGATCAATAGCCCCGCAATTCATTGTTCTTATGAAACCACCATAGTTTCGTACAAAAAGCCATCTTCGTGAATACCAAAAAAAGAAACAAAGTAAAAACATAAAAAGACTGTACATGTCAACTGCAACTTTGATACGAAACCACCATAGTTCCCTACAAATAGCCTTCTCAATGAAAAGTAAAAAAGGAACAAAGTAAAAGCATAAAAGACTACATGTCAACAACTTTTTTTGAGAAAGCAGGCAACATCAAATACACACACGCGAAGCAGCCAAAGCTACGAATACTTGTGTGTCTTTCGTAGCCAAACCACTCGCAGGTGTTGTAGAACTTCACCTTGATTCTATTTCGGCGGCAACAGGATGGCCTTTTGAGCCCAGTGTTGCGCGAGTTGCACATGTTGGATGGACTTAAGTCCAACTCATTTGAGTTATTTTAGTGCTCCTTTGATTCATAGGATAGGAAAAATTTAGTAACAGAAAACTTATAGGATGGTACGAATCCTTTTTTTTTGTTAAGCATCTCATTAAGGAAGTCCAAATTGACTCTATCAAAGGTTTTTCATAGTCTGATTATAAAACAACCCATTTTTCTTTTGCTATGAACCACATAATGTAGCACCTTATGGGTTGTCACTACGATCTGTAAAATATAGCTATCTTTAATAAAGTCAGTCCGATTAGGAGTTGTGAAAAAAAATCCATAATCAAACCTAACTTGTTAGTGAAAGTTTGGTAAAAAATTAAACATGAAGTTTAAGAAACTAATTGGCCTAAAAGTTTCATAGAAGATGCATCAGATTCCTTTGGGATGAGGTAAAGAACAACAAAATTAAGGCTATAAATATCCTACTTCTAATCATACAAATTTTTAAAAAGGTCTAAGCTATATGCCTTAACTATGTCCCAAAAGTATAGTAATTTTTTTAAAGAAAGTCCGTCACGCCCTGAGGTACCATGAAATTATGATTCAAACATTGATTTTTCAATCTCTAGCTTTGAAAAGGTGCCGCCAACATTTTTACTTGTCTAGGATCGACTTCAATATTTTACTCAATTCTTTAGTAGATACCGTAACATTCTAACTTTCCATTGCCATTTGTCACTGGCAGTTTCCCTTTGGAGGGAGAATGCAAAAATCTTGATCACTAGATCTCTAAAATCTTCCAGGAGGAGCAACCCTTTTTAGGTTCTATGGCAATCTAGAAT
Organism: Poa pratensis; assembly: GCA_947311845.1. Classification (NCBI taxonomy): domain Eukaryota; kingdom Viridiplantae; phylum Streptophyta; class Magnoliopsida; order Poales; family Poaceae; genus Poa; species Poa pratensis. The sequence continues at coordinate 32,965,966 of CAMZMU010000034.1, read as the reverse complement.
GCATGAGTGCATGACCATCTCAATTCATTGTTTTTTTACATTTGCATGTTTTGAATTACCATACATTCCAGCCGGAAAAATTCTTGTAAGTTATTATCTATGAAATTTGTACATTTACTACGAAATACAACGAGGGCGTATTCAAATTGAAGGATTTTCATAAGAATTTTGAAAGATTTCAATATATAGGAAGTTTCCTAAGAAATCACTTCGATCAAACGAATGACACCTTTAAAATTTATATGAAGTGTATTCCTACAACTCAATCCTATAAGAATTTAAATATCAACTCTAATATATTTTTTACACTCATTCACGTACGATAAGTCACCTTTTCTATATTTTTAACGTGTTACATCCAAATGATTATTCCTCCAGTTTTCTTTTGTTATATAACCTTTCTTTTGCACTTTAATTTTGTCTATGTTTTTCTTTGAATCGTTGGGTTGAAAACATACAAGATTATGAAAAACACAGTAATTTCACAGGTTTGCAAGTGATTGCAAAACGTGGGGAAACTACAAGAATTATCGTTTGGATAAAAGACTGGAAAAGTGTCTCGTTCCTACGTGTTTGAGTCTAAAAAAGAGATTAGAGTGAATGTTTAAATTTCTATGGAATGGGGCATAGGAATGCAATCCATCGGATTCTGGTAGTACCATTCCTTTGAACCAAAGGATATCAATATAAAAAATTACTAACGATTGAAATCGTATGAAAATCCTGTAAAATTCTTACAATAGACCGTAATATGTGTTCCAATAAAAGTTCAAGGATGATATCATAAAATTTGGTTTGCAGTATAAACTTCACGCTACAATGCCATGCATCGCATGACACAAGTGCTTGTCTTTGAGAATAGCGAGCACGCACCCCAACCCAGGCGCGGACGCTGCTTTCGACGCGACGGCGACCACCACTGTCACAGCCCGCGATATTAATTCCTTCTTCGGCCGATCCTGGATGAGATCATCTCTGAAGAGCAGAGTGCCTTCGTCCCTGGCCGTCTGCTCACAGACAATGTTCTTACTGCCTATGAAAGCATCCACTACCTGAAAAGGAAAAAGGGGAAATCTGGTGCGTGTGCGATCAAGCTGGACATGGCTAAAGCTTATGATTGTGTCGAATGGGTGTACCTGAAGGCCATTATGCTGAAGCTTGGGCTGGATGGGAGTTTCGTTAACCGCATCATGGCGTGTGTGGAGTCGATTTCCTTCTCAGTCAGAGTTAATGGCCAATTTTCGGAATTCTCCAAACCATCCAGAGGTATTCGTCAAGGTGATCCCATCTCGCCATACTTATTCCTGCTGTGTGGCGAGGGTATGAGCAGCATGCTCAAATTCAGCGGGCCGGCCTTCCTTGCTAGAGGTGTCAGAGTTGGGATTCATGCCCCGTGGGTCTCTCACCTGCTGTTTGCCGACGATAGCATGATCTTCTCGGAGGCCTCCTCTGCCAGCGCTGCTAGGCTTCATGATCTTCTGGAGCTGTATAGGAAGGGTTCGGGGCAGCTTGTCAACAAAGGCAAATCGGCAATCTTTTTCAGCAAAAATTGCTCCGATGAAATGAAGATGGCTATGCACTCTGGCTTGGACATTGCCTCTGAAGCTCTGGTGGAAAAATACTTGGGTCTTCCCACTGCTCTCGGTAGGTCGACTGATGAAGCCTTTGAACACCTGCATACCTCTGTCAAGAAGCTTGTGTTTGGCTGGTGCCCAAAGAACATGAGCGGTGCTGCCAGGGGAGTTCTTATTCAAGCTGTTGCCCAAGCTCTTACAACCTTCCCTATGAGTTGTTTCCATCTGTCAGCTAAAACCTGCAAGAAGATTACGAGCTGTCTGGCAAACTTCTGGTGGGGAGGTGATGGTATCAAAAGGAAAATGCACTGGAAGAAATGGATTGACATTGCTGTGGCTAAGGGTGTCGGCGGAATGGGGTTTCGGGATCTTCCTAAATTCAACCAAGCCATGCTTGCCAAACAGGGCTGGAGACTTCTCACTAACCCCTCCTCTCTCTGTGCTAGGGTCCTAAAAGGGAAATATTTCCCTAACTGTGACTTCATGAGTGCCTCAAAGAAGAAGAATGCCTCTCACACTTGGCGAGCTATCCTTCATGGCAGGGAGGCCCTTAGTAAAGGCCTCATCAAGCGTGTTGGCAATGGGGACAACTTTCGAGTTTGGGAGGATCCGTGGATTCCTGCTAACTCGGGGTATAAACCCCTCACCAGGCCATCTTCGTCTTCGGTGGTCTTTGCTAGCGAGCTGCTCAATGATAATGCCTCCTCCTGGAATGAATCCTTGGTTGCTGCCAACTTCAGTGGTGCTGACGTCCAAGCTATCTGCTCCATCCCTTGTGGCAAGCATGCTGATGACATCTGGGCCTGGGGTGCTGAGAAGCATGGCAACTTCACGGTCAGGTCTGCCTACCGCCTGCTCATGGCTTCTCAGCCGGTTGACTCTAGCTCCAGTTCCATGGGAGCTAACAACCCTGTGTGGAAAATCCTCTGGAAGCTTCCTGCTCCACCCAAGGTTAAAACCTTCTGGTGGCGTGTGATTCACAATTTTGTGCCGTGCCGGGAAGTTCTCCACAAGAAACACATTGAAAGGATCCCATTCTGTGAAGATTGCGGTGCTGACTCCGAATCTGCTAAACATGCTCTGCTGGACTGTGAGTGGGCGCTGATGTTCTGGACTGAGGTCCAGTCCCTAACTGGTATCAAGATACCAAATCTGCATCCGATGTCCTGGGCCTCAGACCTTATTGCTGGAGCCTTCTTCCCTGTCAAAGACTTGTGTATGATCTTATGCGGCATGTGGTCAATCTGGAAAGCAAGAATTGACAGGCGGCATGATAATTGTAAGATGCCACTTTCTAAGGCTGTTCTTTGGGCAGTGGACACTGCCTTTGACCTCTGGAATGCGGGTTTGTCCACTGCCAAGAGGGCTAAGCCTATTGTCCAAGCTCATTGGAGACCACCTGATGAGGGAGAGATCAAGATCAATGTGGATGGAGCCTACAACTCCACTGCTGGTGAAGGGGCTACAGGGGCTGTGGCTAGGGACCAAAGGGGCAATTTCCTGGTGGCTGATGCATACTGGTACCCTGCTGCGGCTTCTGCCCTTGTGATGGAGGCCACGGCTGCTCGGAATGGCCTGCTTCTTGCTCAGGCGAAGGGTTTCAGAAGATTACTATTGAAAGTGACTCCCAGATTCTTATAAATCTTTGGAATGAGAACAATTTTGGAAGATCTGAGGTTGGCCCGATTCTGGGTGACATCAAAGAGTTGTGTAAGGGGTTTACTAGTTTCAATTTCTATTTCATTCGTGGTTCTGACAATGGTGCTGCACATCTGTGTGCTAAAAACTGTATGGAGAGAAGGCAACGGTGCATCTGGCCTGTCAGTGCACCGGATTTCATCTGTCATTGCCTAATCTCGGATTGTAACCCTCCCCCCTTGGAATGAGAAAGTACTTAAATCGCAAAAAAAAAAAAAGGCTTCCCTTCCCCAGTTCCCCGGCCCACCCCCTCCCGTTGAATAAAAATACCGCCTTTCTGTAGCCTACCTACTGCGTTCACTGTTCGTGACCGTAGCCTAGCACCCTGCCTGTTCTATCAGGCTAGCTCTCCAGATCCATTTTTTACCTTTTATTACAGTGCTACACTCGTTCGTAACTGACGCCGGAGTACTCCGTTTGGTAAAAACGCCGTTGCTCAGGTGGAGTTAACGCTTTGGGTACTGCAAGGGCGAAGGTTTTTAATGCCGAGGCACGTCCGTCGTCGCGATGCCTTTTCGCGTGCTGCGGCCGTCCCGTCAATGCCGGCCTTTCCCTTTTATGGCGCGTGGAGCTCGAATGTCTCGCCTCCTGTCCTGCTGATCGCGTCGAGCCGTCCTGTCCTGCATTGATGCATGCTAGCTGAGTCTTGGCTTTCTTCTTCTTCTATTGCCGCTACTGTCGCTACTTCCCGTTGAGGCGGCGGCGGCGCGGCCATTTCGATCGACTTTCCTCCCTGCTTGATCGCGAGGCGGCTGCGTTTTCTTGTTGTTCGAGTGCGGCTCCTGGCGGCCACGTCCGGCGCGATGCTGGAGGTGTTGGAAGTGCCGTGGACGGTGGTCGGTAAGGGCGCCGATGGCGGCGGCGGCGGGCGTGGGCGCGGTGGCCACGGACGCCCGGGGCGCCGCGGAAGCAGCCGCTGCAAAGTAGCTTGGCGCAGACCAAGGCGACGCGGCCGCCGGAGGTAGGAGGCAAGAAGTGCAATTCCGGGACCAGCGCTCCGCGGCGCGGGAAGCAGCCGGAACAAGGAGGCGGCGGCGGAGCGGGTACCGGCCGCGCGCGGCGCGGCAATTGTCGCGGACGCGGAGCCGCCGCCGGTGTCGACAGCAAAGGGCTGGAGCTCTGCCGGCGCCCGGGATTTGGGACGGTGGGCGCGCGCTGCGTGGTGAAGGCCAACCACTTCCTCGCGGAGGTCGCCGACAAGGACCTTACCCAGTACGACGTAAGTGCGCCAACCCCTCGCCTCTCTCCAAGCTCAGTGTGGCCGTTCATGTGCCAAGTGTACTGACGCTGACACCCGTCCTCCAGTGAAGATCACGCCGGACTCGAGGTGCCGGAGCTTGAACCGGGCCGTCGTGGCCGAGCTGGTCCGCCTCTACCGCGCGTCCGACCTCGGCATGCGCCTCCCGGCCTACGATGGCCGCAGCAACCTCTACACCGCCGGCCGCCTCCCCTTTGATTCCCGAGAGTTTGTCGTGCGCCTCGCCGTCGACGACGACGGCCGCTCCGGCGCCACCGCCCGGTACGAACATTCCTACACTGTCGACCCATCCGTAGAGCGCCACATTTTCCGCGCCATCTCGTTCGACGACTGATTAATTTGGTGCACCTGGAACTGCAGGGAGAGGGAGTACAAGGTGGCCATCAAATTCGCGGCCCGGGCCGACCTGCACCACCTCCGGCAGTTCATCGCAGGGCGGCAGCCCGATGCCCCGCAGGAGGCCCTGCAGGTGCTCGACGTCGTGCTCCGGGAAGTCGCCAGCCAGAGGTAACTGAATGACAACTGTGGTGCATTGCATGTTTCATTACTTCTTCACGGAGGTGGTGGGTAATGGCTTCTTGGCAATTGGTTAAGGTACCTCGCCGTAAGACGGTCCTTCTATTCGCCGGAGATTAGGACGCCACAGAGGCTTGGCGATGGCTTGCAGTCGTGGTTTGGCTTCTACCAAAGCATCCGGCCGACGCAAATGGGATTGTCACTGAACATTGGTGAGATATGCCTTGGTTGGCTGGACATTTACCTGTTTCTTGATGATCCAAGTGACTGCTTTCTTCTGTGTCCCGAGCTTACTTTACGTCTGGGTGCCGGTTTCAGACATGTCATCCACGGCGTTTATTGAGCCTCTGCCGGTGATCGATTTCGTGGTGCAGATCCTGGGGAAGGATGTCATGTCAAGAAGGTTGTCTGATGCGAACCGGATCAAGGTAAATCGTGTTACACTTAGTATGTGCTATCCAAACTAGTGATATCTACTGCTTTTATAGGCAAAGGCCATGGCACAATTGCTACTTGTTTTTTTGGTTGTGAACTGGAGGTTTGTGAGTACTTCATGCCTTATGCCTTCCACATGAGAATGATTAGTTTATATGGTTGCGTTTAATGTCAAGCAGGTTAAGAAAGCTCTACGAGATTTGAAGATCGAAATCACTCACCGAGGAAGTCTAAGGCGGAAATACCGCGTCTCTGGCTTGACAGCGCAACCAACTCATGAACTAATGTATGTTTTGGAATCTCTCTCCTTGTTATTCTCGTGTTTCTGTTTATGCCTTCCATTCCCATTTCCAAGTAACTGTGGGTTGTCAGTTTTAATCTCATAAATTGACCTGATTGGACATTATCAAATGCTATGAAAAATTCAGTATATCTTAATTTAGTTTATTCCAGGATGATTCATAACTTTGTACTGGCAACAAATGTTTGTGTAGTAATATAAAAATATTGGAAGAAAAATCATTTAACAAGCATAAACTAGTGACTAGTCACAATGGACGTGCTCTAAAAATTTTAAAAATGCATGACATAAATTTTGTACTTAAAATATGCTGTAGTGTGATTAATTTTCCTTAACAACTTGAGCATTGAACTGCTTGATGTATTGAACTCAACATAGTAATAGTTGTGATTTTTTTTTTGTATTATACGTTAGCATGTTGGTATAGATTATAAAGTATGACTCCTAAGGTGTACATCATATTCAGAGTGTATGGCATATTGACATGATGACATCCTTTCTTAGATAAGCATGTACTTAAACATGCAAATTGTTGAATACGCGGTAGTCTTGCTTGTGCTTACATTTCTGCCCCTGGTTTGCTACTTTTCTTATAACAGTTTCCCAATTGAGGATGAAATGAAATCAGTTATAGAGTATTTCAAGGAAATGTATGGGTTTACCATAAAGCAACCACATCTTCCCTGCCTTCTTGTAGGAAACCCGAAGAAGCCAAATTATCTACCAATGGAGGTCAGTAACTAACGTCCTTTAGTCTCGTGCTGCCACAACTTTGTATCAGCCACAGACAGCACACTGCATGATGCTTTTTTATAGTTGAATCCTCTCATGAGATGCTTATTGACAGGCCTGCAAGATTGTTGAAGGTCAGAGATATAAGAAGAGGTTGAACGAAAAGCAGATCACGTCATTACTGAAAGTTACATGCCAAAGGCCTAGAGAGAAGGAAATGGATATTCGACGGGTATGAAGTCTTTCTTGGTATACTCAAAAGTGAATGAACTCAGCAATATTTGCAGAGACCGTTCATAACCATTCAGATGATAACTTGCCAAGTCTATTTCTTATTGAACAATGCTTGCATAACGCATTGAAGATTATTGTTTGGTTCATTGACACACTTTGCAATACAAGTAACAGCTGTGTATAGCTATTGTTTGGTTTACTGTCACAGCTGTAGTTGTCATGCAACACTTTCACCGCCTGCTCCACCTTGCTAGGACCAATTTCTTGGCCATACATTTTCTAGCTTTGCCACAGTAGAGCAGGAAAAGTTTTGCAAATCTCAGTTAGTCGGTTATGAATCAAACATGCCTGTGGTCTTTTTTTTCAGTGCAACAACACAATTCAATAAAAAACTAACAAAAAAAAATCAAATTTCATTGATCACTGCTATATTGTTCTTGTTTAGTTTCATTACACAATTTCTAGTCACGTAGATACATGATCTGGTCCCACCAAAATTGCCTAGAAGACTAAAAGTCACTATTTTCAGACCGTTCACCAAAATGAATATGATCAAGATCCCTATGCGAAGGAGTTTGGGATAAACATAAGTGACAAACTCACCTGTGTTGAAGCAAGAGTTCTGCCTGCACCCTGGGTAAGATAATTGAAATTTTCTAATTTACTTTACCAGCTATTATCTGCTTATTCCTGACTTTTTATTTTTGTGAGGGAAGCTAAAATATCATGATACTGGAAAAGAGAAGGAGTGCTTACCTCGTGATGGTCAGTGGGACATGAAAAACAAGGTTAATATCCACTTTTCTGAACTTGTCACCTCTCATTTGTAGCACAGTTACTGTTGTGCCGAGCTAGGAGGAGATACTGTTCACCACTGAAATAAAATATTTTTTCTTGCAGAAAGTTGTCAATGGGTGCACTGTGAATTATTGGGCATGCATTAACTTCTCAAGAAGTGTTCAAGAAAGCACTGCCAGTGGATTTTGCCAGGAGTTAGCACAAACGTGTAAAATTTTAGGCATGGTATGTCTCTGATTTATTCTATAGAGACTTGCTTTCTTGAGTTGCAAGGTAGCAATATTTTTTCAACTAATTGTTAATGATGACTCCTGTGTATTGCAGGAGTTCAACAGTGAGCCTGCTATGCCGATATATTCAGGTAGACCAGATCAAGCAGTACATGCACTTAAGCATGTATACAAAGCTGCACTGAACAAACTCAAGGGAAAAGAGCTTGAGCTTCTTTTGGTAATCCTCCCTGACAACAACGGTCCATTGTACGGTGAGCTGCACTTTCTTTTGGTCCTTCTGATTGTTGCGTAAATTTCTTACTACTCTGCTAAACCTACTTTTTACATACGTCCTTTCTGGTTTTCTCACACATAATGAGTATTATTTTTCAGGCGACATAAAACGCATATGTGAAACGGAATTGGGATTAATATCAGTGCTTCTTAACAAAGCATGTATTTAAGATCTGCAAGCGATACTTGGCAAATGTCTCGCTCAAAATCAATGTTAAGGTAGTTATCGACTGGTCCATGTTTACTCGTAGATTACATGTTCAGAAAGTTAATCTCTGACAATAGAGATAATGCACCACTCTCATGTTTAACAATTTTGGTGAATTCAGATGGGTGGAAGAAATACTGTACTCTTGGATGCTGTAAGTCGGAGGATTCCGTTGGTCAGTGATATACCGACAATAATATTTGGTGCGGATGTAACACATCCTGAAACCAGAGAAGATACCAGTCCATCGATTGCTGCAGTAAGATTTAGTGTTGCTCTGCTGCTTCTTCACCGAGTTTTCCATAAGATTTTCCTCTAATAGGATGCTTACAGGTTGTTGCTTCTCAAGACTGGCCAGAAGTTACAAAGTATGCTGGATTAGTGTCTGCTCAACCTCATCGGCAAGAGCTCATCCAGGACCTCTACAAATCATGGCATGATCCTCAGAGAGGCACTGTAACCGGAGGCATGATCAGGTATTTCTCATGCATTTGATGCGCCAATAGTGCCGTGATTCACCCTTAATAACACATCATATCTAAAGATAATACACAACTTCACTCGAGAGTCGAGACGACAACTGACAAAGTACAAAAGAGTGTATGCATTGATTATCTGTCATCATGCATTGGTGGAAGTGTTAAATAGGGCATCCAATTGGAGATCATTGGATCTCTGAAAATATCAGAACCACCATGCACAGAATGAGCTTGACGAATTTCCTTTTCTGTGTGTAACTTTATACAGGGAGCTTCTAATTTCCTTCAGGAAAGCCACAGGGCAGAAACCATTAAGAATAATCTTCTACAGGTATCTCACTGTGCATGTTGGATATATCTTGCTGAGTATAGAGGCTTGCTAATGCCACCATTTTTTGGTTGTATCGAAGTTCAGATTTACGAGTTCTCTTCTCCAGGGATGGTGTCAGCGCAGGACAGTTCCATCAAGTGTTACTTTATGAGTTAGATGCTATCCGCAAGGTTGTCAACTGATGTTAAGCCTATTATTTTGACTTCCTCAAGTTACAGTTTTCCTGATTAACATTTCAATATTTTCAGGCTTGTGCGTCTTTAGAACCAAATTACCAACCTCCGGTGACGTTCGTGATAGTCCAAAAGCGTCACCATACGAAACTATTTGCAGACAATCACAACGACAGAAGTAGTATAGACAAGAGCGGAAATATTCTTCCTGGTATATTCCATGTCATTTCCATTTTCAAGATATTGATAACTCCTGTATTAACTTGCCTTTTCTTTGCCCTAATAAATTCCATAACTGCTCACTGGTCCCTCCTAAATTAGGCACTGTTGTTGATTCGAATATATGCCATCCCACACAGTTTGACTTCTACCTCTGCAGCCATGCTGGAATTCAGGTAAAGGATGTGTCGGATTAGATTTCGAAAGAAACACATTGATTTGCAAATTTACGGCTATGATTTATAGGCACGAATATAGATACCTGTACAATAGTGATATTGTTAACGCTGAGATTATCTTGTGGTGAGTTCACTAATGTGTGTGACATTACCAGGGAACTAGTAGGCCAGCACATTATCATGTTCTGTGGGACGAGAACAATTTCACGGCAGACGAAATGCAGACTTTGACAAACAATCTTTGCTACACGTACGGTCTTGCCATCCTATAACTCATGATATCTTTCAAAACCAAAATAGTTTTGATGTTCGGTCTGAAGAATATCCTTACTAGCTGTGTGAGTTTTGTTACAGGTATGCGCGTTGCACACGATCTGTTTCTGTTGGTAAGTTCTTCCTTTTGTATTACTGGAAAATAGTATTTCCTTGTTCAATGTAAAATTTGGTGACAAATCTAAATTTTGGTCCTTCATCTGTTTTGCTGTTTGAGCAGTGCCGCCTGTCTACTATGCTCATCTGGCTGCATTCCGGGCGCGTTTCTACATGGACCAAGATACGCCGGAAAACCACTCGGTGAAGAATGACAACAGGGCGAATGGAACCGCCGTGAAGACTATGCCGGCGGTGAAAGAGAGGGTGAAGAGGGTGATGTTCTACTGCTGACAAGGGAACATAATTGGTACTTGACATGTTATACCTAACACCAGAAATTAGGGGTTTATATTAGATATGTAGGAGGGGAAGAGTGAAGAGCTAGGTATTTTGTCCTATAAGAACTTCGACAATATTTTGTTAAGGGTTGAAAAAATCCTCCATTATATATAGCTTATAGGTTGGCAACATCTGTGCAGAAATATGGTTCTGAAGCGGACTCCTTTTCTGAACTTTGCAGGAAGCTGTGTTATATTTTGGGCACGTACGGAAAACATAAATTTTATGTAAGGCCGTAAAATAAATGCAAGAATTCGGCAAGTCCTGACTTCAAATTGTCTAATCAAGTTAAAAAAAAGGAACAACAAGTAGTAACTTGGGAACATTGACTAGCTAATAGATTTATGGAAGCACATTCGCAAAAAAAAAAAATGGTAGCAGATTTTCAGCAAAATTGTAATATAATCAAGAAAAAAACGGTTCCATATCTACCGAACGGCACACACCAAACAGCTACAGATACACCCATGGTGAAGTCAAAATATGCTACAACAACAGAAGAACATGCCACCTTATTTTTCTTATCACTCTGCTGCCTTCCCTAGCAGCTCCCCATGGCAAGCAACATTTGGTTCCTTTAAAGACCTGTACTAACAAAATTTCTTGGGAGGGAACTTATAGAGACTGCTGGCCAGATTTTTCAGAGGTAGTACCCTCTGGTTCTTGCGACGGTTTGATGACCGCACCGTTTGTGGGAGCAACACTTTCTTGGAGGGAACCATTTCCTGTCCTAACAACTTGAGCTGTTGTTTCAATCGTCTCTGCTTTCGCCGTCTGTTCCCTCTCCAGATCTTCCTTTGCCAGAGAAGAGAACTGCGAGTCAAGGGACCTAACAGCGCCCAGCCACGCGAGAACAATCACAAGCAATATTCCTCCAAGGTATGGGGTTGAATTCGCAAGAGATCCAAATGACAGGATCATGAACTGCTGGATCAAGGCACCTCCAGATTTCCCCAGTGGGTTGCATACCACATCAATTGCTGCCTTACCTTTGACCTACAATCATGACAAGAAAAAAAGTTAGTATATGTATCGAGAACTCTGACAGTAGTCAAATATTTGTGATAAAGCATCAAGGCCTGCATCCAACGTACATATTCTACGACAGTTATATTCATCATAAATATTCTCATACTGAAGTATAGATAATTGTTAAATAACACGAGTAACGATTTTAGGGTGTGAGACAATTAAGATTGAAATTAAGAATAAAGAAGCGCAACAACTTGAACATACTTCATCATATCCACCACAACCACATTACAGTTATAATTTCAGAATTAATCAGACCTGGGTTGAACTATAAAGTTCCGCATGTATATTATGTCCTATGCTGATTGCAGCTCATTATGTAATACAGCAAGTAAAGTTCAAGTACATCAAGTATCCGGATGGTTTGTCCGTTTATGTTGTATTCAGAAACTTTCTTTTGTGGTTTTAAAATATGTAGTATCTTTCTAATTGTATGAAAACAGCCAGACTGGATATACCAAAGTGGCTTAAAAGTAACATAGTGATATAGATCGGTGTGATAGTCCTGTTTTGTTTCAGTACTAGTCGTTTTGAGTTCAGATTTTGGAAATCCAAAAACATATGAAACATGACTGATTGGTTTTGCCGCCGACTGATAAAGTAACAGTTTGCAGTTAAAGGCAGGAAATACACATGTATCTGACCCCTTGTTCGAGCACACTACCATATGAAATGAGTAACTACAGAGAAATTTTCTACATTAGGAACAATTAACTTTCAATACTAACCTTCATGTCCTCATCCAAAGGAATGTACGCCATTTCTTTGCAAGGATCGAACAAACTGTACTTTGCACTCTTACTGAAAATGTTCTGCAGTGCCCCAACGAAGACCGCAGCAAGCAAAGGCGTCATTCCAAACTTAGCTAGAAGGAGTCAGTGGCTCGCCAAATAAAAGCAATGAGAAGAATCCAACTCCGGTGGCAAGTAACACTGCAGGGGTGATTGTTGCTGCAACTCCCCACCCGAATTTTCTAAAAATGACTCTCCCTAACAACATCATTGTGAACGTAGCTATGCCAGTAGCCGTTGAGAAATCGCCCATGAACGAAGAATACTCATTAGGGCTTGGGAACTGCAACAAGACAACATACAGTTAACTACTATGCCGTCTATATATACTACAAACAATTTATAAGTCTTGCTTATGCAAAAAATTACCTGTGCCTTCAATTTCGATTTCCATGTGACCTCAACAAGGTTAATGCTTATACCATAAGCAACGACCAGTGTGGCAAGATCCCTCACATATCGAGATGACACCAGCACCTTCAAACTCTCCCCCATGCTAAGCTTTGGCTTATTCTGCAAGGATTATGTTTACAAAACCGTCAACAGAAGCTCCATAAACACAAGCAGAAAAACATATCACATAAACCATGACAAAGCTAACCTTCTTCTTCCGTTCGACTGTTGGCAGAGATGTTTTGTCAATAACAAACTTGTTCACTCCCCAATAGATACCGGCAATGACAAAACCCAGTAAAACCACTATGCTCATCATGCCCTTCAATGAAATTGCCCATCCGTCCACCCCTGGACCCAAATTCTGCCTCATGTTTGAGAAGTATTTCACCGTGCGGCCAGAGAAGATGAGAGCAACATTTGCCCCAAGCCCGAACAGTGGGTAGAACTCTTTAGCCTCTTCAACCGTAGTAATCTACAAAAAAAAAAAAAACCAGTAAGGACACCTGAGAAACAGTATTATTGTAGAATTATGTACAGCAAATGATTTTAGAACAGGGATCTATAAATTCCTATCTGCAGACAATTAGCTGTTCGCCTGTTCCCAATATTTTGGAACGAGGAAACACCCAATACAGTAGTTCAGACAATTTGCACACCTACACATCACCAGGTATTAAAAAGATTTCCGGAACGATGAGAATTACCTGATTGGCGAATCCCCAGAAGAGGACGGAGATAACAACGCTTCCCCAGAGCTCGGCCATAACGTAGAAGAGGCAGAAACTCCAGACGCGCAGGATGGCGACGGGCCCCAGGAAGCTGGGTCCGAGCGACGCGAGGAGGCGGTCGGCGAGCGCGGTGGGGTGGATGGCGTCGCGCATAGGGTACAACACGTATCCGAAGACGCCGAAGAAGGCGATGAAGGGGAAGATGACTGTGTAGAAGAGCGCCTCCTTGGAGAGCACGTCGGCTAGCTTGGAGTAGAGCAGCATGAAGCCGATGGCCATGGGGAGGTTGACCCAGGTCTTGAGGAAGGGGATGATCTCGGCGCTGCTGCCCTTGGCGGTGACGACGAGCACGTCCTTGGTGTCGCGCAGGATGGTGTAGTTGAAGAGGATGCAGAAGAACATGAGCCCAAAGGCACGATCTTTTGAGCGTGAGGGCGTCGACGCCGAGGAACTTTCGGGGAGAATTGTCCGCGGGTGCCGGCGCGGGGGAGGCGACGGAGGCGGCGCGGAGGGGTCTTAGGCAGGGGCGGAGCGGGAGCGCGGCGGGCTGGCGGAGAGGGGAAGGGGTGGTGGGGAGGCGGTCGAGGGGCGTGGCCGCGAGGCGGCGGTGGCGGAGGAGGTGGGCATGGGCGGCGGAGGGGAGCGCCGGGAGGCGGAGGCGGTGGCTTGCGACGAGGCCGGACTCCATGGGGGAGAATCTCGGTGTGGAGGATGGAATTGGAGGAGATAAGGTGTGGCGCCTCGGGGCAAGCAGGGGTTTGAAGAAGCGAGGGTTCTGTCTTTATACCACTTTCCTGCTCTGCTCTGCTTCCGCTGCCGAGGAGAGATTAGGGAAGATGGTAGTGGCTTGGTCCGAGATTGATATAACCAACGTTCCTAATTGTGGTTAGGGAGAGAAGGGCACTGAGAAACCTTCTAGGGTAACAATATCCTCATAGGGATTTAAATGTTTTCTCTACATTATTTCTTATGGGAAACCGAAATCAAAGATGTCGTCGACCAATATGATCGAAAATAAGGGGTTATAAGAGCATGCTCTCGTGCCGCATCAACCTGTTGTCGCCGCAGTTAAGTTTGAACTCCACCGTGGCCTACATTTGGAAGAAACGACATGAGGTGAAATCACGACGATGTAGCCATCACTAAGGTGGAGGCCACCGTCGAGCTCATCACCCGCAATCAGCCCGAGAAGCGTGGCCGGTGTGGTGTTCTCAGCCTCAATCGGGGCTTGGCCTAGTCTTGCCACAAGCCTTGCCGCCGCGCACCAAGCAATGGAGTCTCCGTCGCGCGCTCTCTGTATGTATCTTGTTTGGTATCGCTATTGCTGTTTGCGGCCATGATTGGTGTGGTGGTCTCAGTCTTGGAATACTCTGATTTGGTACCGATACCAGGCAAGCAAGATAGAGAAAAGTATGGAAAGAATTGAGCAGGGTGGTGAGGAAGCCGTTCGCAAGAGGGAGGAAACCAATGAAGCCGATGTACGATGAAAATTTTACGCCGACAAAAGTGTACTTCGGGAAGAGTCGCGGGTTGCGGAAATTTTGACTATCAGTTTTGAGGAGTCACATATGCAGCTCATGCCTTATGTTCATGATTGTGAAGACAACAAGGCGATGTTAATGTAGAAGATAAGAAAAGCTCATTTCTAGCATCATAAGGGTTTGTAAAATGAAATACTGCAAAAAAAGGAAATCATGGCACGCTACTTCCAAAATTAATCACATTGTGAAACGCCAAGTATGAAACATTGACCATTTGAGTTAAGGACCGTAGTAAAAAAAATCGCGGTCGAGCTGCGAGACGGAGGTCGGAATGACAGAAGGTTCACTCAACCGGCGGTTGGAGCGGAGCGCTACTACTAGCTGTTCAGTGCCAATCCCTTTTTTGGCTGGACGCGCCTACGCGTGACCGTCACGGACGTCTCGCGAGCCCACGCCCCACGCCGTGGAAAGGAAACGTGAACCATCTACCTCGCTCGATCGCTCGCTGCCGTCACGTCTTCTCTCATTTACACTTTCCGTCGATCGTTCCGTGCATGTCTTGTTGCCGGTTTCCGCTCGCACCGTACCCACACAACCTCACGTCTGTCTCAACTTTGATGGTGAACTTCATGCAGAAAAATATGGGATTCCTTCGGTTAATTGGATTCTCTAAATTGCTACTGGAGTCCTCTAGTGTTGATTCCCGGTGGTTGTTGCTCATGCTCAATTCCGTGTGGTCTTAGAGCCTACCGTTATTGTCATGCATGATTATAATCTAGGGTTGCCTCATAGGGTTTATCGCTCATCTTATATGATTTGGTAAACCTTAGGATTGGTTGGATGCAATACTATAATTTATTCAGAGTTTTCTTGCGGGTAGACTTGTTCATCTACATAACGATGGAGTATAGAATTGTGTCCTTAACTCAGAATCTAACAATTTGGATACTTTATTGCTTATTTTGTATCTACACTACTTATAAAAGAGCAAACTTGAATTTTCCT
Organism: Poa pratensis; assembly: GCA_947311845.1. Classification (NCBI taxonomy): domain Eukaryota; kingdom Viridiplantae; phylum Streptophyta; class Magnoliopsida; order Poales; family Poaceae; genus Poa; species Poa pratensis. Next base: position 32,950,181 of record CAMZMU010000034.1, on the reverse strand, counting down.
AAAGCCACTACGATTTTTGTACACAGGCTCACCAGAAACCTTCGATCGTGTCAGAAAACTTACATCCAACAGTCTGTATAGCATTCGGGATCTGCCACTCGAATAAACGACTGAGATTTCATTGTTCCGCCTGGCGGACGAAAACTCTGCCAAAATTTCGTCGCTACGCGTCCCCCGCAATCCCACGAGGCCACGAGCCCACGATCTAAATACTGAAATCACGGCAGGAGTTTCCGCTAAAAATGGCTTAGCGGGTCGAGCAGCAACTACACCCGCCGCCTAACCCTACAGCTTGCACCACACCGGTGAGCTCCGTCGTATCTGCTCCCGACCCGCTGTCTCTTCCGCTCGGATCGCCGGCCCGCTGCGTCTCCCCCGGACGGCCGATCCACCGCCACCGCGTATCTCTGACGGCCGCCGTCCCGGATTGCCACGCTGCGCCTCTCCCTGTCCCTCGCCTTGAAGCGTGCCGCCGTGTCGTGCCTCTCCCATTCCACCGCCCCGGAGCGACGCGTACCCCCTCAAAACCGTGGCTCGGCGACTTCAGCCACCTCCGGCCCGGATCACACGAAGGTACTCTGTTTTCTGTAATTCATATTTTCAATACCAAATTTGCATAGTGGAGATTAGCAGAAATATTGGGTGATTGATTAAACCATTTGCTGGTTCGTCAATGAATCAATCTGGGCTTTACCGATTGTATCACTACTGGCTCACAGAGAACATGTTTACCCTTTAGCTATCCTGGGGATTTAATGTCTCCTGCTTGTTCGTCAATGTTTACCCTTTAGCTATCACTACTGGCTCACAGAGAACATGTTCATCAATGTTTACCCTTTTGATAAAGCAGAGAAGAATATCAGATGAGATGCTAGAGAAATTATCACTTGATATTGTCATTTTAGGAGATGCTATAAGTTCATATAGGTGTGTCTGTTAATTGTTGAATGTATTTTGTTTAAAATGACATCTGTTTAGTGATTTAGTCAGCTTTTGATGATTTCTTAATAGCTATACTGTAAGAGTGAATACCAAGGTACCATGCTTTTATCCTCCAAAATTTGACCTCTGTCTTCCTAATTTTCAATCGCAACAACCTGTAGCATTTTGAAAACAAATGCACCTAAATGCTAGGTAAGAAAGCCAGGACCTAAGTGTGCGTAACAAACTAACAATATGCAAGTATGTAGTCGTTCTGGTTACTATCTTCTATGTTGCCGTTTTATTCAGAAAGCCTATCAGTTTCTGAAGAAAGCATGGTATTTAGTTATATCTATTTTCTCAGATTGAATCTTCATCCTCTAAATGCATAGAAGATAGTAACTTGCATATCTTACGCACACTTAGGTCCTTCAGATCATGGTGAACCAATTACTATGGGCCACTCGGTACTCCTACAGCTTATATGTATAATCGTGCTATATGTATGAACTTTGAATGGCCAAGATTCATTTAAATTTCGATGTCATCTTCTTAATTCAGACGCTTATGGGCAAAACAGTGCTCTGTTAAAATGCTGATCTTCTCATGGTATACATGAGGCCTATTTCCAGTTTTATTCATTATTTCTGTTAACTACTGAACTGCTGATCATATGGTTCACATTCATGTTGCCGTTTCTTCTTCAGGTCTTTTATCTTCGAGATGTCCCAATAGCTTATAAATTTTAGGACTCTGTATCTATACTTGTGTTATGTTATCATAAACACGATGAACTCTAATTCGTTTTTCTCTTATTTTGTTAAGTACAGAACTACTGATCTTATCGACGCCTCTTTGTTTTCATGTCTCCTATCTTCAAGCTGTTACTATAACATTTTTTCGTCGCCACTACAGCTGAGTGTTCAAGGGCATGACTTCATCAGTTGCTAACTTGACCCCATCGTCCACCTTGACTACGAAGACAAAGCAAGAAGAGAAAATGAAGCAACTTGGTATTCTCTATTTTCTTGCTGCACTCCCTTGAAATCATAAGTACTTGCATATGCTCGAACACAAACTTTTTCACAGTTGTGCCCCGCTTTACTATTTGAATCTTGGTAAGGTGCCACATATATCATAATGAAGGGTTATTGAAGATTGGGGGTTCGGCCTGATGTGTGTGTACAATATCGCTCCCAAAAATTTGAAAATGGTGAACCACGAGGTCCTTGTCGACAGTTAAAGCAAGCCCACTTTAAGTAACACTGCACCTGAGCTGTACAGAAATGAAGTGTTTGACACAAGTGTCAAGGTATATGCATTCAGCTTTGTCCTTTATAAACAGATCGTCTACTATGTCCTCGCCTCGCCGCCAGCATCCACTACGACCTCGCCTCGCCACCGGCAGCACGTCTGTTCGCTCCGGAAGACCAAGGAAATGAATCGTAATTTTTTCCACCAATGACATCTTACACCCTTCCTCTTTAATGTTGCCTCTATGATGTGTAGCCAAGTTCACGTGATCATGTACCTTGTTCCATGTGCATTAATGTGTTCTTTTTTGTACACTATTTATTTTGTTAAGTGATAAACCAGGGCAAATAGAATTGAGATGGTTAGTTATTTCCATGATGGTGCTGATAAGCTTTGTTTATTCATCCATTTATTCTTTACCTGAATTGTTTCTGTAGTTACAGTGAACTCATTTGTACCTGCAGAGAACTTGGTGGCATCCATGTTTCAGTGAGGAAGGAGGAATTGATGACGTAAAGAAGCCTCTGGCTGCTGGTGTACAAGTCAACATAAGAGGTTTGTGTTTGTAAAACATCCGTGTTTATGTCCTTTATGTAGCCTGGCTCAGTTAGCCATTGTTTGGTTTCAGATAGTGCAGAGAGAACTCCATTGTACTGGGCTGTGGACTGTGGCCATCTAAATGTTGTCGAGGTTCTTGTGAATTCAAATGCAGACGTCATTAATATTGTTTCATGATTGCCATTTTGTCATGATTGCCATTTTGTAATAATTAATAGATATAACAAGTTGGTATCATTGTGATTAGTCATTAATATTGTTTCATTGATTTTTTCAAACTAGAACTACCAATGTCGCAAGACACAAATAGATGAATCGAATCAGTTGATTGATCTTCACGAGTTAAAACGTGTTCCATTGTAGAATTAAAAGAACGAGCGGTAAAAGCATTTGACTTTTTACTCACTCAAATTGTGACGGGGAAATACGTCCTAAGATAGGTTACACGTGCGTTGCACATGCACGATAACTAGTATACATGAAGGAGTAGCAAGGTAAACCAAGATAGTCCAAAACGTTAGATGTATTAGTCAAGCTTTGAAGATCTACTACCTGTTGGAGCTGCTGGCGTTTTTTGTGTATTGTTCTATACCATAAATAAAAATTGGATGAAAGCATCTATTATCAATTTTAAAAAAACTAACTGAAGTTTAATAAAAATAAAAGCCGCATGCATCAATCGATGCAGAGTCTGGGACTGCCCCTTTTCGGAAAAAAATCAATTTAAAAATTAGGGGCTGCAGTTTCTGTTTTTTCTACTGGATGGATATATTTTAGCAACTCTAGTCTAGTCTTGTCTTGTTTTCTGAAGAGTGCGCTAGCGTCTAGTCTTGTTAGATGATTAGGCTTCGCCTCTCCTTTGTTGGTTCTACTTTAGTACAGAGTGTCGGACTGTCGGTTACTTAATTGAGAACTGTGAGATCCTGGCTCAGGGCTCAATAGGATTGATAGGATACTCATGTCAACAAGTTGCAACTTCTTTTCCGGAAGCTCATCTGGAAGGAACTTCGAGGTTAAGCGTGCTTGGCCCGGAGCACTCCCAAGGATGGGTGACCGACCGGGAAGTACTTCCCGGGTGCGCACGAGTGAGGACAAAGTGCGCAGAAAAGACCGGTGTTGATCTGTGGGGCCAGTCTAGAGATCCTAGAGAGCTGCCAGGGGTGACAGGCCCGGCCCGGGGTAGGCCGGGGTGTTACAAGAACTCACTTCATCTATTTATTGTAGAGAACTGAGTGAATCATGTAGTTTAATGGTTGCTCAAGACTTAACTTTGCATGATAGGCTTAGTATGTATTTCCTCAGTCGATTTCAGTTTTTGCTTCTACAAGATAAACGGATCTTTCTTGTAGTACCTGTTGGAATTGTTGACGTTTTTGTGCATGGCGCTATAGCTAATTTTGTCTAAAAATTTCTGTGTGCCCATTCATACAAAATGGATCTCTTTGTGAAGACCCCCACTGGCAGAACAATCGGCCTCAAGGTCCAGAAATCGGATACCCTCCATACCGTCAAGGCAATGATTCAGAAACAATACCGCCTTTTCTTTAAGGGGCATCAGCTAGAAGAAAACCGTACGTTGGCGGACTATGGCATCCCGAATCAATCCACGCTTGACCTCCAAGAAACTATGCAAATCTATGTGAAGGAGGCACTACAAGGTTTGAACATCACTCTTGGGGTTGAGAGCTTAGATACCATTGACAAAATAAAGTCCAAGATTGAAAGTAGTAAGGGCTTTCTCAAGGATCAGCGGTGCCTCATCTTTGCCAACAAACAGCTGGAAGACAACATGACCTTGGCAGACCTCAACATTTGGAAGGAGTCCACCCTTCTCCTAGTCCTCCGCCCTGCCGGTCCAGGAGGTAGGATGTTGATCTACGTGAAGATGCTAGAGGGAAACGTAGATACTATTCGTGTTGAAAAATCATATACCGTCGACTATGTCAAGGTGAAGATCTATGAGGTGTCACGCATTCCCCCAAAAGAACAACACCTTGTCTTTGCTGGCAGGCAGTTGGAGAACGGCCGCACCCTGGAAGACTAGAACATTCATAGGGAAAGTACCCTCCATTTGGTGCTCCGTCTTTGTGGTTGTTGAGATGGATGCCATGGTCATTCGACGAGTATTGCTGCAGTATTATTTCCAGCGTAATTTGTCAGTAAAATCCTAAACCCTAAACCCTAAAACTATCGTTACAACAGTCTTCTTTCTTTCCATTGGTACTGTGCGTTGTCAATAAAACTATCATGTCTAGTACGTTAATGTCTTGGTACTTCCTAACTAGAAAAATAGCTTAGATTCGCTCCGTATCAAAATATAAGACTTTCTAGTTACTTTCTACACACATGTATCTAGACATGTTTTAGTGCAACGTTTGTGAACGTTGCACTAAAACATGTCTAGATACATGTGTGTAGAAAGTAACTAGAAAGTCTTATATTTTGATACGGAGGGAGTACATCCTAACTACTAGAAAAAATAGCGTGGGATCTTATATTAAGAGTCCCTGGGTCTGTCTTGGCATCAGTTAATTGACTAATGAGCAGTACCTTGCATCAGTCCTTGAATTCAAAAAAAAAAAGCAGTACCTTGCATCAGTCCTTGCAGTCTATTTCCTCGTGCAGTTGCGGAAAGCCAAACCAGTACAGAATCCGTAGTTAATTATGTAAAGAACGTTTCCTCGGGTAATTTAGGTAACTCCATAGGCACATGAATTTCTGCTCAAATAAGCTCTCAGGACGCTACTAACACTACTAAGAGAGTAAAAGGAACATATATATATATCCAAAAGCAGCGAAGAACGAAAACAATAACAAGTTCAAAGTGCCTTCTGCTAATGCCCATCAGAAGATAAGCAATTTTTTTTACGGAGCAGACTAGCAACTTTAAAACAGCATATCTCAGGCCGCCCCTCAAAACAAGTGAAAGATCAAGGTTTATCGACCCAAAACCAGATGGAGTGAATAGGAGATTTTCAAATTTTAACCAAATTGAAGCAACTAAAGCCGATGCATCAAACAAGCAAACAAGATCTAGCACAAAAATGCAATAAATAAATAATATATGCCAGAAGTCAAGAGTTAGATCTTGAAGTTCAATTTGTTTGCAACAATTTTACAATTTTGTTGGAGATGCTATACACACATGCTCTAGTCAGCAAGACTTCACCTTCTTTCCCTTGACAAAAGTTCACGTGAAACTCGCCCAATCAACGGCTAGCCCACTAAACGTTCATAACATTGTCGTGGCAGATCTATAACTCAAAGACTCTCAATCAACGCCTAGCCCACTAGGCGATATTGTTGGACATATTAGCAAATTATCGTATAACTTAATCAAGAAGTACGAAAGGTAACATATGATAATGAAAGTAGTTTTGATCATTGGAACGGACAACAGGCTCCTGAAACTATCGATATGATCTTTTAAACAAGATAGAAAAACAAGTCCAAACCGATTTCTAGCACTCGTAATCATGCGCCGGTGGTGTTTGTTAGCAGTAGACACAACGACGAAGAAGTTGTAAGAGTCGGGAAAGGTAGCCGTCGCTGGGGAGGTAGTCCTCTGATGTAGTGTTGGAGAAGGTGATAGGGCGCTCACAAAATACTTGGTCGCCTCTCTTCCCACAAGAGCCAGAGTTATGGAGGTCTACTGTCCCATATCTCGGTGCACGCCGAAAGACATGATGAGTAAGTCGCATCGCATATCTCGGTGCACGCCGAAAGACATGATGGGTAGGTTGCGGGCGGCACACAATACTCTGGAACGACACAGTCGCTGTCGTGGGTTTATCTCGGCAGATGTCATAGCGATGACTTCGTAGGTGTGGGATTTGCGCGAGTCAAACGTCTCCGAGCTTAAGATCGCAGGGCACGAGGAGGACAATGGTTACCCAGGTTCGGCCCCTCAATGCGAGGTAAAGACCTACTTCCTGCCTATTATAGATTGGAATTGATGTGTATATGGTGTTACAAAGGTTGCGATCCGCTGAGTCGAATCGCATATGGTTCTAGGGTTTGGAACTTGAGAGCTTAGGGTTCTACGTCCTGCGAGTCCTCCTTATATACACGGAGGCTCGCTAGGTTACAAGGAAAGCTTCTCTTGTTAGGAAAGCATTAGTCGGAGTCCTACTTGGAGACTAATCTTCTTCGTGCCTTCCAAGCCAAGTCATCTCCGATCTTCTAGATATTTCCTTCACCGTGCCATGATCTTGGGTCAGCCCATCTTCGTGTAAGCCCATTGATGGTGCGACCGTGAACTTATTTTAAGCCGCATTTCACTTGATGAGTCGCGAGTTAGGTATTACCCCGACATTAGCCCCCAAGTGTAGGCTGAATTTCACCAAATAAGGAGTTGCGTCTTCAGATCTTGTAAGGCGCATGTCTTGAATATTTAGGCTAAACTTCCATTTCCTAACTTCTGGCTTGATTTTCAGCATGGTTCTTCTTTTTTGGTCAACTCAGGATCATGTTGGATTGGCCTTTGTTGTAGTAATAAGCGTTTCTTCCCATATATTTGGGGTTTCTTGGAAGGTTCTTCTTCGGATTCTTGTAAAAACAACTTTATTGCTTCAATTTTTGATGATATCATACCAGTAGCCCCAAGGATTGAGTTGATTCCATCTACAATCATCTCAATGCTTCTTCAAGGCCGCAACGATCATCTCCTGAAACTTTCAATACAGATGTTTTGTTGCTGTATATCAGAATAAAATAATTGAACTTCAAATAACTTCTGAAACAATTGCGTACTCTTGGCAGTACATAAATTGACCTGTAGGTAGGTCCTTTTGATTTTCTCAGATATCCTTTAAGTGGGCTCTCGCGCGACTCAGTATTTCCTAGGTCAAATGTGTGTTCAGGGTCAAGAACGTCCATGATAGGCATTCAGACTCAATTGACGTCACATGCCGGTACTTTGGCCACATAATGCAAGTTGCATCCGACTTAAGGCTGATCATAATCTCAACTACTAATAAACGAGCGAACTTGAGTTTCACTAAAGTCACCCCAGCACCGAACGATAACAATCCTGCCTTGCCCACACGAAACACCTTATCCACCGCTTGACTAGCCCCACAAATCAGGTGTTCCGTGTGCACTTACCAATTTACAATGACTGAACAATCCTTCACCCCCCAGCGCAAAGGAAATTTTGAACGCACACGACCCACGTTCGTAACCCTACAATCACGCAAAAAGAAACTGATCGATCTTTCAAACCTGACGACTCCCTGTCCGTCGCCACCAGGCTCCTTCACCGCACGGCGACTCCCCTGTCAATCGTCGCCACTTCAACGGCGCGCTCGCCGCCCGGGAGCGCTTGGTCTCCGACACGCCCACGCAGCCTGGCACCGGCACCTTCTTCGACGGCGCGCTCGCCGCCTGGGAGCGCTTGTCTCCGTCGCGCCCACGCAGGCGGGCACCGGCACCTTCTTCGACGGCGCACTCGCCGCCCGGGAGCGCGAGGTCTCCGACGCGCCCACGCAGCCCGGCATCGGCACCTTCTTTGACGGCGCGCGCGCCACCCGGCAGCGTGAGAGGTCTCCATCCTGGACGGCGCCCACAGGCGGGCACCACAGTTGTCTAGACGCCCAACCCATCGGCACCTTCCTTGACGGCGCCCTTACACCCCTCCAGCCACTTCATCTTGTTCAACGGCGCCCTCGACACCAGGCAGCAGGAGGTGTCCTGGATGGTGCCCAAGCATTCCGGCAGCACAGTCCTCTTGCTAGACAGCATCCTCGCCGCCCTGCACCTCGCCGTCAAGTGGGTGGGCAAACAGCTCCTGTAAAAGCGGTAACAAGTTACTTGCTCAAGGAAGGTATGCTATTTAGAAAAAACGCATCATATTCCTGTAGATTAGTGAAGAAGCAGAATCAAAATTGTCAAGAGTGCATAATGCGCATATACATAATTCCGTGAGAAACCAACATTTATTGCAAGAACTTGATCTATATAATATATGATATCTTCGAACAGTGAAATATAAGCCACTATGGTTACAATTCATGTACAGTGGAGAATAGATCACAATTATTTCTTGTGCTAGAACTTGATCGATATAATATACCTCATGTGGCAGAGGCATATGCCGGACCCAGATTTCACCAGGGAGAAACCTCTATAAAAGTTTTTCACCAGGTCCTCTTGATTATATCCATCAAGTTCATCCCAGCGTTTCATCAATACTTGCATAGCATCCGATATCCTGTCAGCTTATATAACTCCAATGCACCTCCCACTGCATTTTCTATTTCTCTGCATTCATTTGACAATGAGCATGACCCTTGAGAACCAAAACCAGAACCGGTTTCCATCCTACCAGTTTGGAGATATTTTACCTACACGTCCAAGTACATACACCCCTACTTGTTTGGACCTAAAACACCGGTGTCCATATCCCTTGGTAATGATGATCAGCTAAGTACATACACCCCTACTTGTTGATACTAACTAGCTTTATTCCATCTATGCAGACCCTAAAGAAAGGAGGCAAAGGGATAGGGAGTGCTATGCACACTCTCTCCTTTTTCCAATTTCAGCATCATTAAATTTATAGTAAGCTGGATCTCTCTCAGGAACTGAAATTGCCTTCTCTAACTCATCCACCTTAATTCAAAATATTAAAGGTAGAACATAAAGTCTGTAGAGCATAAAATATAAATTTAGAAATTGAAATGGATATTATTAGGCAGGGCACATTATTGTATATATAAGCCTACATTGCACAACTTTTCATTCAGGCACATAGGCAGCAACACAAATTTATCTCTATTATCATGAAATGTATGTATATTTAGGAGGATAGCTGAACGGTCATGCATGGTATTGAGTTAAATAAAAGATGTTCGTTCTTTATGTTGTAACCTAGCTAACTCCTATTGCCTCAGTACCAATGAAATACCACTATTCCCCATTAAAAAAGGGTGGAGCTTAAGACAGAAATTACCTTGAGGTTAGCATTCCCAAAAGCCTTAGCAGACTCCCCACATTATCCATCCACCATGAAACCAGCTTCTCATCAAGGTAAACAACTCCATCAGCAGCAGTGCAGCAACTTCAGGTTGTTCTCCTCAATCAACGACGTCAGCTGGGACCAACTGTTTACAGTGCAGGAAACCAACCTATTTACAATTTGGAGAAGGCATATAAACTTTATAGTTTCTCGATTTACGAAAGGTTTGCTTGGATTTATTAAAAATTTGCTTGGATTTACGAAAGGGTTGCTTAGATTTAAGAAAAGGTTGTTTAGATGTATACATTATTTATTCCTTATTTAAAATTTTAAAATTGAAAAAAATCATTTCTTTATTTTATTAATTTAGGATCCAGTAGTCAACACAGGAAAATTAAAAACAATTGGCATTTCACGAGTCTGGATATGAGGAGGCTGGCGCCACGGAACCCATCAGCAGCTTGCTACGATTCACCGGCGCCTGTCCCCCGGGAGGAGGAGGCTGGCGCCGTGGAACCCTCCAAAAACGCGCGTGTTGGCCGCCGCCACGAATCCGATGGAGACCTCCGTCAGCTTCTAGCTCGGGGTCGCCTGTCCTGTCGCGAGCATGCCGAGCTTGGCGCCACCTGCTCTCCAAAGGATCTCCAGTGCCTCATCGGGCTCTTCGGTGACCGGAACCTACGAATATAGCGAAGAAGAGAACAGATGTGTGCCGCCGGCGCGAAGAAAGGGCGAGGCAGGGGAGGTGTTGGTCGTCGCAGGCTCGCGGTAACGGGGGGTTGTGGGAGGCAGGGGATGGAGAGGTCCTAGCACCGGCTGCAGGGATGCAGGGGAAGGGGTGGCCCTCGGCGCTGGCGGCGGGGAGGCAGTGGAGCGGGGCTTAAGGAGAGAGGGAGCTTGAGATAGAGTAGAATGGTGACTTGGTGAGGACTGACCGATGTGTCCGATTTGGTTTTTTTCTTTCTTCTTTTCGAGGACTGACCGATGTGTTCATGGGCACCTACTATCTTGTACAGTAACTCTCCTTAATTTTCTTCTCAACTTACTTCTAAGTGAGTTATTTATCCAATTTACACTTCGTGGTGATTATCAATTCTCAGCTTTTATAAATAGGCCAAATGCAAATATCTCTTGCTTCAATTCGGAAGAAATTAATGTTAGGTAATCCTTTGGTCCATTTAACGTTAAGATTCTATTAAAATATTAAACATCATGTTTGCTTTTAAATTTTTATACCTTCTAGGGAGTAATATGTTTTGTTATTTTTTCATCGATTATATTGAAAAATGCATTATTAAAATTTTGTAATGACGTAGGTCATCGGGTGATTTTTTTTCTTAGGTCATCATGTGGTTTGTGGATGTTAAGGTCTAAGCAGTACTTGACGAGAGGTATTTTGTCCAACATTGCTGAAAATATATTTCGCTCTGGATCATGCTACTTATTCTAAGTCATATTATTATTTGAGAACTAAATCAAATCATAAATAGGTGATGATGGCCTGAGAAATCATTAGTTCGAAGATGGCAAAGCAACATGGTTCCTTAGGATTTAAACAGATGTCGTGGGTGTGGATCCTACGTTGTTTGAGCCATGGGGCGTATTGAACTATTTAAATGGCTCAAAGATGTTATGTTATTTAGAATTTGGTTTTTAATTATCTCTTTGAACTGGTGTTAAATTGTAATATTTCTGCAACTTGCAACTATTATTTGTGTTTGGTGGATTCTAAATGATGCAACGTGTATGCGTTCTATGTTATCATCATGTTCGAAATTATTGCTCTGGTAGCAAAAACAAACACTAAAGTAGAAAATAAATTATATTTTTGAAGACGTGCGCTGCGCGTGCACGGCTACTAGTCAAGATAAATGGCACTAGTTTGGCTGTTTCAAGGTAATAAGCTTAGTTCATAGAACATAAAAGCCCCCAAGAAACAAATAATTAAGAAATAGAAGACTCAGCAGCTGAATATGAGGCGAAACGACCATCTTCTGTAAACCAGAAGGGCCGGCTTTTATTTCATAATCATTGATGATATGGTACAATCAGCTCTAGGTAGCTTTGAAGATGATATTCAGCTCTAGGTAGCTTTGAAGATGATACTCAGCTCTAGTTAGCTGTAAAGATGATGCTCAGTTCTGATTAGCTTTGAAGATGATATTCAACTCTGATTAGCTTTTATGTATAATATGGTCGCAACTGGGTGATGTTCCATGGTCGAGGCATCTCGAGACGATCCTCGAAATCTTGGCGACTGCTATCTTCTTCTCTTACATCCAATAAGTAATATGACCCATTGTGCAAATTTTTGCTGATGATGAAAGGCCCTTCCCATGGAGCGGATAATTTATGCATCCCCTTGTGGTCTTGTTTGAGTCGCAGCACCAGGTCTCCTTCTTGAAAAGTGCGGGTCCGGATGTGTCGAGCATGATATCGCCGCAAATCTTGCTAGTACACCGCTGACCTTGATGCAGCTAAATCTCTAGCTTCTTCTAAAGTATCCACCGAGTCTTGCCGAGCTATTTCATTATCTGTCTCGACATAAGCTGCGACTCTTGGTGAATCATGTATGATATCGCTTGGCATAACTGCTTCTGCCCCAAAGACCATAAAATATGGGGTGAATCCCGTAGACCTATTTGGGGTTGTTCTTAAGCTCCATAACACAGCTGGCAGTTCTTCCACCCAACATCCTGGAGATGCTTCAACCTTTTCAATAAGGCGCGGCTTAATTCTATGGAGGATCTCCTGGTTCGCCCGCTCTGCTTGTCCATTACTTTGTGGGTGTGATACTGATGCAAGATCCAGCCTTATCCCATTGTTAGCGCAAAATATCTGAGTTGCACCTTCAGAAGTGTTGCTTCCATTGTCTGTGATAATGCTATGGGGATATCCGAAACAGAATATGATCTTTTTTAAGAATTTGACTGCTGTCTCTGCTTCACAATATCCCACAGGTTCTGCTTCAATCCATTTGGTGAATTTGACCACTGCGACTAGAAGGTGAGTCTTTCCATTGGAGGATCTCTTAAAAGGTCCAACCATATTGAAACCCCAGACTGCGAACGGCCACATGATAGGGCCACGTGATAGGGATTGTGCGTAATGCCTGAGCCGGCATATGATCCTGCCGAGCATACCTTTGGCAACCATCGCATATTCTGACAATCTGCTCAGCATCTGCTAACGCTGTAAACCAGAAGAAACCATGTCTGAACGCCTTTGCCACCAAAGATCTTGACGAAGCATGATGGCCACAGTCTCCTGCATGAATTTCGTGCAAGATTTTTCGTCCTTCTTCTGGTGACACACACCTCTGGAATGTCCCTGAGACGCTTCGTTTATATAGCTCATTGTTAATTATTGTGTATGCCTTGGATCGCCTTGTTATTTTTCGAGCCTCCACTTCATCTTCTGGGAGCTCTCCTCGGTTCAAATATGCCATGTACGGTGTTGTCCACTCTGGCAGTTCATGCAAGGCCGCAACTAATGCCGACCCATCTTCTGGTTTGGTCACGTCCATCTCGGTCAGAGGCTTTACTGATGGGTTATGCAATTCATCCAAGAAAACATTTGGTGGCACTGGCTGTCTGTTAGATCCTATGCGGGACAAGGCATCTGCCGCCTCGTTTTGTCTCCGATCAATGTGATCAACCTGAAACCCAACAAAGTGTCCCGCAATTTGATCCACCTCTCTTCTATATGCCACCATGTTTGCATCCCTGCTATCCCACGTACTAGATACTTGTTGAGCAACCAGGTCTGAGTCTCCAAAGCACCGTATGCGAGTTATATTCATCTCTTTCGCAATACGAAGCCCGTGAAGTAACGCTTCATACTCTGCTACATTATTTGTGCAATTGAAGTGTATTTGTAGTACGTATCTCAGCTTGTCTCCTTTGGGGGATGTTAACACAACTCCAGCCCCTGAGCCTTGTAACTGTCTTGAACCATCAAAATGCATGATCCAATATTTTGTGTCTGGCACACTAGGAACCGACTGAATTTCTGTGCATCGTTGATGAAATCAGCCAAAGCCTGCAATTTAATGGCTGTTCGCGGCTCATAATTGATGTGGTATGGTCCCAGATCAATGGCCCATTTGGCTATTCTCCCCATGGCCTCACGGTTACGGATTATATCTGCCAATGGTGCTGCGTAAACCACTGTTATGGGATGCTCTTGAAAGTAATGCTTCAGCTTGCGACTTGCCATGAACACGCCAAATACTAGCTTTTGCCACTGAGGATACCGCTGCTTGGAGGCTATAAGTACTTCGCTTACATACTACACTGGCCGTTGAACTGGATACTCTTTCCCTGGTTCTTGTCTCTCCACAACCGCCACTGCGCTTACCGCACGTGAGTTTGCGGCGATATATAACAGCATGGGCTCTTTATCTTTAGGAGCCGCTAGAACTGGCGCATTTGCTAATTGATTCTTCAGGGCTGTGAGGGCCTCATCAGCTTCTGCGTTCCAAACGAAGGTATCTGACTTCTTCAGCAACCTGTATAAGGGCAAAGCCTTCTCTCCCAATCTTGACACAAAGCGGCTTAAAGCTGCGACGCATCCTGTAAGTCGTTGTACATCTTTGAGGTTCTCTGGCTTTTTTAGCTCTGTGATAGCCTTTATCTTTTCGGGATTAGCTTATATGCCTCTTTCTGATACGATGAACCCCAAGAGCTTCCCTGCTGGCACTCCAAAAACGCACTTCGTAGGGTTGAGTTTCATGTTGTATTTCCTTAGGCTGGTGAAGGTTTCTTGGAGATCATGGATGAGATCCTTTCCCTTCTGCAACTTAACCACGATGTCGTCCACGTAAGCATGTACGTTGCGACCTATCTGCTCATGCAAGCAATTCTGTATGCACCTTTGATAAGTCGCGCCTGCGTTCTTTAGCCCGAAGGGCATGCTGACATAACAAAAGGCTCCAAAAGGAGTGATGAAGGACGTCTTCTCTTGATCTTCCTCCTTCATCTTGATCCGGTGATATCCTGAATAGGCGTCTAGGAAGCATAATAGCTCACACCCAGCTGTTGAGTCGATCACCTGATCAATTCGCGGTAGGGCGAACGGGTCTTTTGGGCAAGCTTTGTTGAGGCTAGTGTAATCAATACACATACGCCATGTGCCGTTCTTCTTCATGACCAAGACCGGGTTTGCCACCCATCTAGGATGAAACACCTCAGTGATGAATCCTGCGGCTAATAGCCGAGCTGTTTCTTCTCCTATTGCCTTCCTTTTGTCATCGTGAAAGCGCCATAATGGTTGTTTTACTGGCCTAGCCATTGGGTCCACATTGAGACTGTGCTCTGCTAACTCTCTTGGCACCCCTGGCATGTCCGACGGCTTCCATGCGAAGATATATTTACTTTCTCGAAGGAAAGCAACCAAGGCATGTTCTTGTTCCTCTTCCATATGTGCTCCAATGCTTGCTTGCTTGGACGGATCTCCAGGAACAAGGTATATTTGTTTTGTATCTTGCGCCGCTTTAAACTTAATCTGCGGCTCAGCTGCAGGTGTTCTAACCACACTCATATCATTTGGGTTGATCTGCGACTTATATGTCTTGAGCTCTTCAGCAGCGCAGGCTGACTCTGCGAAAGCCGCATCCCCTTCTTTGCACTCGGTCGCCTTCTCTCTGTCTCCATGCACCGTGATGACCCCTTTGGGCCCTAGTATTTTAACTGCAGGTACACGTAGCAGGGTCTGGCCATAAACTTGGCGAAAGCTGTTCGTCCAAAAAGGGCGTGATACGGGCTCTGAAACTTCACCACTTCAAAACATATGAATTCGCTACGGAAGTTCTCTTCTGTTCCGAAATTTACTTCCAAGGTTATCTTTCCCACTGGTTGGGCAGATTTTCCTGGTACAATTCCGTGAAATATCGTTGACGTATGCTGTAAGCTGGAATCTGAAAGCCCCAGGCGTTTAAAGGTGTCGTAGTACATGATGTTTATGCTACTTCCTCCGTCCATGAGTACCTTGGTTAATTTATATCCCGCTACATAAGGAGCCACGACCAATGCAAGCTTCCCAGGCTCTCGGACCTATGGTGGGTGATCCTCGTGACTCCATGTCACCTAGTGCTCTGACCATCTGAGCCATTGGGGAGTCGCTAGAACTACAACGTTCACCTGTTGGCTTCTGCGACTTAACTTTTCTTCTCGCTTGGAGGTGTTGATGACTATGGTATGATACTGTCCCACCTGCCTAGGGTTACCCGTATTGTTCTGCCCAGTGCCCGAATTTTGAGTCGCGTTATTACGATCACCTCCGTTATGGTTTCCTGGGTTTCCTCCGGTAGGTCGGCTTTCGTCCTTCCACCTTTTGTAGTAATTGCATTGTGCCTTCGTGTGGCCCGCCGGCCGTCCATCACTTCCTGTATGAAGATCGCATGGTCGATTGAAGACCTCTTCCAAATTGATTGGACGGAAGCCTCTGTCGCGAGCCCCTCCTCGGTGGCCTTTGAATCTGTCATTGGTGTTAGCAATGAGCCCGGAGCCCGCCTCTTCATTCTTTCTCTTGTTGTTGTTGCATCACTGGCATTGTTTTGATGTTGGGCCTTGCCTCCGCTCTTTTTGCTCTTTGTTGCACTGCTTTCTGCCTCGCCATCAGAGGCATCCTTAGTTTTGTCTGAACCAGCGTATCTATTGGCTGCATCCATCAGTTCTCCCATATTTTTGACTTTGTCTTTCATGCGTCCCAGCTTGTGAATGAGTGGCTCAAATTTACAATTCTTTTCTAGCACCAGAACTGCAGAACTTGCTGGTATGTTGTCTGATGAATGGATTATCTCTGCGACTCGCCGCATCCAATGGCGACTTGACTCCCCTTCTTTCTGGACGCATCTTTCCAGGTCTTCAATGGTGCAAAGTCGCTTACACGTTCCCTGGAAATTTTTGATAAATGCTTCCTTCATTTCTTCCCATGTATTTATGGAGTTGGGAGGCAAGTTCTGTAACCAGATATGAGCCGCGCCTTCCAACATCATATTCAGATACCTTGCGCATATCTCCTCCGAGGTATTCAAGATGCTCATTCCCATCTCATAATTATTCAGCCATGTGGTTGGATCCATGCTAGCATTGTAATTTACCACCTTGCGTGGTCCCTTAAAATCTTTCGGGAAGGGTTCTGACATGATCCTCTCACTAAAACACGCTGGCCCTTTAAGTCGCGAAGACAAGGCCGTCGATGTGCTTGCTGGGGGAGGTAACTCCGCAGGCCGCGCCTGCTCTCTTGGTGCGGTAGCTTGCGCTTCAGCGACTTGTACCGTAGTTGGCACGTTAGCTCGTGTCTGTTGTCTTTGCGCAGTGTTTGAACTGTTTTCCGGCGGCCTACTATGGACGCTTCCCTCGGCTGCTGCCCTGTTGTTATTTGGGGCAAGATGTGGCCGTCCTCCACGGCCTGTCATATTGGCTTGTTGTAAGATGGCGGTGCTCGACATCTCTATGGCACGTCGTGCCTCGGCGTTGACTGGGTCATCCCCAACTGGCATTATCTGGGCTAAGATACTGGTCGCTGCATATACATTATCCATGGGGCTGGAGTAGTGCCCTTGTGGAGTGTGGAACCTCCTGGGTCGCGGTGATGGTGGTGACCTGACCCCTTCATTAACCAGCGGCCCTAACGTCCTGTGACTGGGACCTCCTCTGCTGGTGCTGGCAAGCTGGCGGCGAAAGGCGTAGGTGGAAATTCCACCATAGGATGAGCCGCACGATCCCGTGCTTGTGAGTTAACTACTTCCGCTTGAGCCGCGGCACGTGTGACATTGGCCGTCAGCTTTCGGCGCTCCTCCTGAATCCTTTGATTTTCCTGGGCGACCCGATTGCGCTCATCTTCCATCCTCTGGACTTCGTACATGAGCTCGGTCCTTGCGGCTTCGATCTCCGTTGCCCTTACGGCGGCGTTCTCGGCTGATACTGGAACAAGCAATGGGTTGTTGGGAGGTGCTGGTCTTTCGATTTCTCCTGCGGTTCCTGACGCGCTTGCTCCTCCAGCCATGTATATCCCAGTTGGTATTGTTTCCTGATCTGAAGCCGGGGTAATTTCTGGGGTGTAACTCGTGTACTCTTCTTCGAAGGTGGGGATGATAGATCCAAATCCTTGCGAATCCATGCTTTCCATCGATCCTTCTTCCTCTTCCGAGTCGCTGTCCCGATCTGATCCTACTGGTGAACCGAAGATGTAGCCGACGAAAACGTGGATGCCGCCGAATGGGATCACGTGGCCGGTTTGCACGTAATCTGCCTCCGGCCCCCACTCTGAATCATCGATCAATGGGACGCCGTTGACCATCTTTACTTGACCGACGACGAGATCCTCCGTCCCTGGCATAGATCCAGCGCGGAACGTGACGCTCTTGACCACAAGCCCCACGGTGGGCGCCAACTGTCGTGGGTTTATCTCGGCAGATGTTATAGCGATGACTTCGTAGGTGTGGGATTTGCGCGAGTCAAACGTCTCCGAGCTTAAGATCGTAGGACACGAGGAGGACAATGTTTACCCAGGTTCGGCCCCTCAATGCGAGGTAAAGACCTACTTCCTGCCTATTCTAGATTGGAATTGATGTGTATATGGTGTTACAAAGGTTGCGATCCGCTGAGTCGAATCGCCTATGGTTCTAGGGTTTGAAACTTGAGAGCTTAGGGTTCTACGTCCTGCGAGTCCTCCTTATATACACGGAGTCTCGCTAGGTTATAAGGAAAGTTTCTCTTGTTAGGAAAGCATTAGTTGGAGTCCTACTTGGAGACTAATCTTTTTCGTGCCTTCCAAGCCAAGTCATCTCCGATCTTCTAGATCTTTCCTTCACCGTGCCATGATCTTGGGTCGGCCCATCTTCGTGTAAGCCCATTGATGGTGCGACCATGAACTTATTTTAAACCGCATTTCACTTGATGAGTCGCGAGTTAGGTATTCCCCCGACAGTCGCATACATGTCTCATGTGTCTATGAGGTGAGGAGCAACCTCTTTTGTAGACACGTTTGTAGTCGAATAGTCTGAGAGAAGGCTGGAAACGTGTCTGACGCCAGTCCCTATGTCCAATTTTTCCCTAAAAAATCTATTTTTCCTCCAGTCAAGCTGAATACTGCTAAATTTTCTAAGTCAGCGCTTTAGCAAACACACTCGATCTTACTCGATGGTCTATTCGTGGAGCAAGTTAGGATATTTGAAAATATTGTTTCTCTGTTTTAAACTAACAAAATTATTTTTCACAGCTCATAGAGCAGTTATGCATCCTGTTATTGCAGAAGAGATGTCCAATTTTCAGACTTTGTACTAAACGTTGTAATCTGCACTTGAGCTGAATGAAAATTTGCGTCTCCGGTGCCTCAATTGTTAAAAAAAAAATCACGCTGACTAGATTGTTTTTAAAAAGAGATGAAGGTTTAGATCTAATTTTTTGCTGGGTGGTTTGTGTCCTGTCAAGTGTGGCGTGAACTTCATCAACTCGGCGCGAGCCATTCTTCTCGGGAGGGAGCAGGGATGGAGGAAAGGAGGACGAGCAGGGGCTAAGCCACCCTAACAATCTGATTTTCTTCATAAATGCACTGATACTCCTGTTTATACTTAGTAATTTTAAACTATTTCCCCCTCCAACATAATTTTGCCCACTCCAAGCCTAATTGGCTCCGTCCCTGGGAGGGAGTCACACAAAAACACATGATTATTCCGTCAGCTTTTATTTGGTTCTTGCGTGTTGGACCGCTTCTTGCCCATACCTATTTAAACCAGAGTGACCCCTTTATCTCCTTTCTCATCTCCGCTGCCACGCCATGCCCTGAAACGTGGCCTCAGGTCACCACGAGACGCAGATTCCGGCCATCTCAGATCGAACTATTGCACCACGAGAAACATATTTCGCCCAACAATTTAGTCGCACTCGATGAGCGCTGCTGCGGTTCTCACACCCACGCGTTACTCCCGACTGGGCCTACCTCCTAGGCATACTGTGTTGAAACACCAGCATTTAAGACAGAGTATCATTTCTTGACGTGGAATGACAACTACGAAAAACGACATGCCATTCTTCACGGTAGCACGACTCGACACTCTCATCAGGAGTCCTTCATCCAGTCAAGAACAAATAATTTGAAGTAGTAAATCTTTTATGGTAAAAAATATTGAACCCGTAGCAACGCGCGGGAATATATTTGCTATTCTAAGAAAAAAAATCAAGACAAACTGAAAAAACATAGTGTAGCTCGGTCTACATTTAGCCTTTTTTTAAAATGACATCTTTAAATTTTCAAAAAATTCTGAATTTTTTCTAGATGTTCATAATGATGTATCTATCAAGCTGCAAAATCTTAACTCGAAACATCTTGTATTTTTATCCACAAAAAAAAGAGGAAAAATCTGACATATTTTGGAGGCTTCAAATTTGGTGTGTTCACTGTTTAATCTGTTCTTTTGTACTTTTTAAAGAGCCTAGAATACACTGTATTTTGAGGCAAAAATTTGCACAATGATAGAGTACATCATTTACTACATCTAGAATTTTTTCAGATTTATTAAATGACATTTAAAAAAATTTAAAATATAGATCTACATGTAGCCTGGTCTATAAAACGCTGCACTCCAAGACAAACATATTTTCTCTGTTTCTTTTTAACTCAACAATCATCCCCCCCGTTAAAAAACCCTCAACAATTGCTAATATAGCACAATTGGAAGGAGAAATGTAGAAGTACAGATTAAATTGTTATGTTGTATTCGTGGTATACATGTCCACGTGTAAAGCATGGCCACCCCACGGTGAAATCTTAGATCCGTCAAAAAGTTGTGCTTGGTTTATTTCTATTTATAATTATAAAGGATTTGATTATTTCTTCAAATTTCTTTCAAGTGATCTCTTAGTGGCAAGTTTCTTCATTCTCACTTTAGGATTCAATTAGAGAAACATGTGCAAACATCATATTGTGTAACACCCGGCGTACACCCTGTGCTGGGCTTAGCCTGCTGGGTTGTACATGGGCTTGGGCCGGCTGGTCAACATGGATCAGGAAGGATAAAAGGATCAGATATCCAGAGAGAACAAGAGAGAGACAGAGGAAGGAGAGAGACGAAGTTCAGTTCAGTTCTGTTCCATCTCCTCTTCCGTGTCTCTCGTTTCCCTTTTATCCTTCCTGATCCATGTTGACCAGCCGGCCCAAGCCCATGTACAACCCAGCAGGCTAAGCCCAGCACAGGGTGTACGCCGGGTGTTACATATTGTTTGCTTGAATAAAAAAATACCACCTCTCTCAAAACGGGGTGAATAGGACCCAACACTCACACATCGTAGTTCAGCAGCCCTCAACAAGACACCTACAAACAATGAAGATGGCATCCCCAACATATTAGTGTGTCCCACCAATCAACATTGAAGACGACAACTCACATAGGACAAAAAGTCACCTTGTCTCTTAGAGCTCGTTATGATAACGAGTCAGTTCAGCTCATCTAGTTGACATAACGAGACTCAAACTCATCTCGACTCGTGTAACTTGCGAGTTAGCTCATTTAATTAGTAAATCTCGTCACAGTTGTAAACAATAAAATATTACAACAATCTACAAACGATATATTAGTAGTACATATTTTATTTCACAGATCATAGAAATCAACAATTTTCGTTAAAGGGGCAAATGGTTTCAGTCATGTTGCCACTTTGTGTGACCCATAAGATGTATTGATAGTTAAAACTTTGTAATAAAAAATGATGTCTGCATCGGTTCAATGCAGAGGTTTGTTCCCCATTTCGAAAGAAAAAAATGGTTTCACTCTACTGGTTAAAGAACAATCAACAATAATATTGCAGTATATCATAATTAAAGCACTTAACGAGTTAAAATGAAGAAATGGTTGAAACAATCAACTTGTTAAAACTACTCACTGCTTAATAATGTTTTGGAATTAAGTCACTGGTCAACGACTTAAAAGTTTAAACCGACTCAAGGCAATGTAGTCATTTTGGTGACGGGCTCCGAGTCTTAATTCCACCGCTCCCCATGTTCAGCTCAGCGATACTCCCATGTCGCCATGCCTTCACCGACGCCGGCATGGGGGACTGTTCCCAGTCGCCACTCGCCATACTCCACTGCCCCGAGTTACCTGTACCTCCCATACCGCCACCGCTAGCATAAAGACTGTTCATCGCATCTCGATTTCGGCCGGATTTCCACAGCACAATCAAGACACACGCCGCAGCCTTCGACCGCCCCGCAATGGCGCCACCCAGAGTGCCACTGCCGGCGATGAAGTACTTCTGGGGCGACTCTCCGGAGCCCGACGAGTACTATGCCTCTCTGGGGCTCCGCCACACCGAGTCCTACTACCAGTCCCCCTGCGGCCGCGTCTTCACCCACTCCTTCCACCCGCTCTCCGCCGCGCGCGACGGCGACGTCAAGGGCGTCGTGTTCATGACCCACGGCTACGGAAACGACTCTTCCTGGCTCTTCCAGACCATTGCCATCAGCTACGCGCAGTGGGGTTACGCCGTTTTCTGCGCCGACCTCCTCGGCCACGGCCGCTCCGACTGCATCCGCGGCTACCTCGGCGACATGGAGTCCGTCGCCGGGGCCTCGCTCTCCTTCTTCCTCTCCGTCCGGAAGGCCCCCGTCTACGCGTCGCTCCCGGCCTTCCTTTTCGGCGTGTCCATGGGCGGCGCCGCCACGCTGCTCATGTACCTCCGCTCCCCGCCTGACGCCGGGTGGACGGGGCTCATCTTCTCGGCGCCGCTGTTCGTCATCCCGGACGAGATGTACCCGTCCCGGGTGCGGCTGTTCCTCTACGGCCTCCTCTTTGGGCTCGCCGACACGTGGGCCGTGCTCCCGGACACGAGGATGGCGGGCACCGGGTGCAAGTCGAACCGGAACCGGGACCCGAAGAAGATGAAGGTGATCGCGTCCAACCCGAGGCGGTACACCGGCGCGCCGCCGGTGGGCACGATGCGGGAGCTGGCCCGCGTCACGGAGCTTCTCAGGGAAAGCTTCGGGGAGGTGAAGGCGCCGTTCCTGGCGGTGCACGGCACCGACGACGTGGTCACCTCGCCGGAGGGGTCCAAGATGCTGTACGAGCGCGCCGCGAGCGAGGACAAGTCGCTCATCTTGTACGAGGGGATGCACCACTCGCTCCTCCAGGGGGCTTCCGACGAGAACCGCGACCGCGTACTCGCCGACATGCGCGCCTGGATCGACGAGCGCGTCAGCCGCTACAGCACCGCTGTGCCCTCCGCGAACGACGGCGCCAAGGAGGTGACGATGACCTGATCGACGTGCTTTCTCTGCATATTTCTCTTTCTCCTTCAGTTCACACCATACTGTTCTACAGGGATGGTGCTACTCGTATTCCATTTGCGCCTAAAGATCTGAAACTCTATATCGAGAGAGGTTAAAGATCTGAAACTGCTAATAACAACAGTACTTCGATTGGTTTTGCATTTCCATAATTTCTGTTGAATTTAGCGTCCGTTTATGAATTGCGTGCCTAGCCTAACAAATGTTCAGCCTTCAGGCTACAATAAAAGTACTAAACCGCTGTTTCAAAAACGATGCTAAAACGAATTTCAGATCAGATCAAAGTAGAACTAAGGCTCAGCATACTAAAACGAATTTCAGATCAGGTCAAAGTAGAACTAAGGCTCAGCCCACCGTTAATTCTAAGACCGGCACACAGCACAGTTCTTCGCCGATTGCTCTGTACCGGCGGATGTTTTATGTCGCGTTTCTTCGTTCTAATTAGGCATTTCCGGTCCTAAACTTCCGAAGGCTTGTTTGGTTTGAAATAACTTCTTAGACATTTTAGGGCCTCTT
Organism: Poa pratensis; assembly: GCA_947311845.1. Taxonomy (NCBI): domain Eukaryota; kingdom Viridiplantae; phylum Streptophyta; class Magnoliopsida; order Poales; family Poaceae; genus Poa; species Poa pratensis. Next base: position 32,926,687 of record CAMZMU010000034.1, on the reverse strand, counting down.
TACTTCACAGGATTTCAAAGACGTCGCAATAGTAAAAGCACAAGAATACGTAGTATTGCGTATGCAAGAGCACATGAATTGCGAACCGCGTGTTTAATTTACAGGAATAGGAAAACAGCATGAATCCTTAAAATCATAATCACACAAAGGTTAAAACAAATACAGAGTTGACATTAGGTCATTTTACGCAACCTATCATCCCTGAGTTGTTCTTTATGCATAAGAATGTAAAAAAAAAGAGGTTTGACCGGATTGTGGAACTTTTTTGTTTCCTTTTTGAGACCGAAATCACAGAAAAATTTACTTCTTTTTCCTATGCTCCATTCCTATGAATCAAATGGTTGAATCTTTTTAGCAAAGGAAGATTTCCCATTCCTAAGCTTGTCCTCCGCTATTACCGTCAATCAAAGAGACCCTTGGAGGATTCAGTTTCTTAGGATCTTTTTTTTTCCTATGGAACTTGTTTGGTTCGTTAAGATTTTTCTATGGTCTATTTTAATGTAGTTTCATAGGAAAAAATTCCTCAGGTCCAACGTCATGAAAATTTCCTTTGTTTTCATGACAACTATGGGAAACAGATAATTATTTAGAAAATTTCTCTATTTTTCCTGAAATGCAACCAAACGATGTGCATAATTATATATTCATTTGTTTTGAATTCCCGTAGGATTCAACATGTCATGATAATTCTACATTTTCCTATTCATTCATTCTGAAAATTCTTTGAACCAAATATGCTCTGAATATACAACTGGTACGGGCTTGTTTTGTTCAAAGCAATTATGGAGGATTCCATTCCTTGGTAATTTTTCCTCTATAACTTGTTTGGTTCGTATGACTTGAAATCATAGGAATCTTTTCTATGGTGTACCTTTGTATGCAATTCCAGAAATGGCCTTCAAAATTTCCTTGAACCTGAGCGGCCATGTGACTTTGGAGTTCATTGACGCGTGTGAATTTGAACCGAGCGACGTAATTATAGGTTGTGATAATAATGAGAATCCAGTCCACGGCCTCCATTCACGGGACGTGACAAGCGTGCCCCTTACTTTCCGCTGTAAGTGCAGGCGGTGGTTTTGGTGTTGACGATCATGATTATTCTAGAGGGAGACCAGGAGTCCTTTTCCATATATAAACCGAGTCCGCGCCTCCTCGTGCTGATTCATTGACATATGTTCACCTTCCTCTCCAATCCAATCTTCTTCTCCTAATCCCTTTGAGAGAGAAACTTATGAAAATCTGACATGTAAGATATTGTCTTCTTCTCGTATTCGCCTAGCGGAGGCTCGTCGGGGCACCCGATCGTGACGTCTTCCTCCGCCACCGGTGTTGCATGCGGTTCGCGGCGGATAAGATCCCTTTGAACGGTCGCGCTGTGACGTCGTGTTCCTTCGTCGCACATGGAAGTGCAGCGTCGTTGTGGCGGGCGAGGATGCATGCCTCGGCCCGGCGTGTTTACGTGTTCCCACGACATCTTTTGTCGCACCGGTCTCTTAGCGCACGATGTTGTTGCACTCGAACCATTCTGACATCAAGACCAGGGGGTCCTGAGGGTGCGAATCGCCGGTGAAGAAGAAACTACTTTGCCCACAGGTTTCGATCGCGCGCTGGTGCGGCCTAAGTCCATGGCAGAGTGGGGGAAGGATTTGACGACCGTCGCTTGCAGGTTTTGTCTTGCTGTGAGAGGAAGGAGAAAGAAAAACCTATGGTGGGACAGGGGATTAGTAGCACGTAGGCGTGGAAGGCAAGCGCACCCACTGAGCCGTTGGGCCCCAACACTAGGCGAAACAGAATGATGATGAGGTTGCATTTTGCCATGGTTTTAAATTTTTGTTGATTTGTTCCATGGTTTTACACTAAAATTTTATACTTTCGTATAGTTTTTTTTGCCATCTTATGGTGTTAACAAATATACATTGTATACTTAGTTAGTATTGTTAACCATATAATATTTTTAAATTGTTTTACATTATATTGTAATATTTATCGTTGAAAGTTTTTTGAGTTATGCAAAAAGTTTATCCTTTGTGAGATATTGTCCTTAGCAAGATACAAAATCATCTTAAATGTGAAAACAAACCCAAAAAAAAAAAAACAAGACACACGGCTTTGTTATGTTATTTCAATTGATGAATTATATAGCGTTTATGTATATTATTGTTTGGATGTTTTTATCTATTTTTAGTATTATTAATATTTTTGTAGATATTCCAATGCATAAAACGTAAGAAATATCTTGACAGACATGTGAAGTATATGGTTATGTAAGAAAATATATAGAATCTTCTGAATATGAATTGAACGGGTTGAGATGATCAGTTTTTTACTTGGTCAAATCTATCTTACAAGTTACCGCAGATTTACTAAAAAGTTGATAATATGATGATAATGATTTACATTACTGGAATTATATCAATTATAATAATCACCGACAAACATAGAATATTACAGGTTCTACTATTGCACACAAAATTTAGTTAGATATATGCATGTTTGTCTTGATGGGGGTCATTCGGTATATATATCCTATATAGATGTCTGAGCCTTGTACGTCTAGAGTTTCCTCATGCCTTGTACATGAAAATTTGATCTCGTGGTCTTCTTTTAATGTAGTATGTAATGAGATAATCTTCTCAGAGTCTTAGTGCAGCACGACAGGTCTAGGTCGGTGGAGGAGCTTCTAAAAACTGGCTACCCGCCGAGGAGTATTTGTACGTCGTGGGCCTAAAGGGGTTCAGGTCCATAGGGTTATGGCCTAAACCCACTTATCTCCGACACTAGTCCTTAATCGATTACATGGTCATGCAACAGACTTGCACACCGCCTACTATAAAGTTGCACATGGATAGTTTTAGGTATTGCTCACGTAATTATTCTCATCTTTCTCCAGAGCCGAATAAGGATATGATTATTTCATTATTTTTTCGAACATTATATCATGCTAACGTGGTGGCGGCATACATGCAACACGAAGGTGATGGATTTCAATCGTGAACCATGAACCAGATTTGGGAAAGCACCTATACATAATACATTTCGTGTTTGAGATTTTCGTATATATATGATTTTTAAGCATTATGGTTATACCATAGAGTTAAAAAGGTTCTTACAATATTATGCTTGATATGCAAGCATTTATACTAGGTATTATTTAAGTTCCAGATATCCTGTAGTGTATAACTGTTGCTGACAAAGCTTAAAGATATCCTAGAAACTCTTTGAATCGAAGTACTTTGGTAGAAATTTGGGAATTTCAATTAATAGCCAGGCGGCTGCCCGGGCTTCGGCTCCTAATTTTCTTTGCTGATTAGTTGACAGTGATAATTACCTCCTGTGGCGTGCTCAGATTTTGCCGTTGATGCGCAGTCATTACCTTCAGGGGTATGTTGACGGCACGCTGCCGTGTCCTCCGGCCGTGGTTCCAATGGCCTCGACCAACGGTGGCTCCGTTATGGCGCCCAACCCTGCTCATCGTCGGTGGGTCGCTCAAGATCATGCAATTCTGGGGGCTATTCAGTCCTCGCTCACCCCCTCCGTGGCCGGCATGGTGGTCATTGCTGTGACGTCGAGAGACGCCTGGACCACACTTGACTCCAGCTTCTCCTCGCAGTCTCTGGCGCGTTCATCTGCTATTCGTAATCAGCTGGGTGAGATCAAGAAGCATGACCTCTCTGTCACGGCCTTTTTCAACAAGGTTAAAAATTTGGCCGATACACTGTCTTCTATTGGGCAGCCTCTTCGTGACGAGGAGTTCACCTCGTACATCCTCAAGGGACTTGATGAGGAGTACGACTCTCTGGTGGAAAACATCAATGGACGTGACATACCGATACCCCCACGGGATCTCTACGCGCGTCTCCTGAACACGGAGCAGCGTCTCTCCGCTCACCGTTCTGTGGGGTCCAACACTGATGGCTCCTCGGCTAATGCTGCTCACCGTGGTGGTCCTCGTGGTGCCAAACAGGCTCCGCCATCACCGCTGACCTCCCAGCCCCGCCCGTCCGATCCTGCCCCTCCCACGTCTGGGCGCAAGCGACTCGCCTGCCAGGCGTGTGGTGGTGGGTTGAGTGCCAGCTCTGCGGCATTGAGGGTCACTTGGCGTCTCACTGCCATCGCCGCTTCAAGCGTGACTTCCTCGGCATTGGGAACAATGGGAAAGGAAACGAGAAGCAGGCTGCTCTGGCGACATAGGAGTCTGGCTCTACTCCCTCTTATCATGTGGATCCTGCATGGTACATGGACACATGCGCCACGGACCATCTGACAAGCCAAGTCGACAAGCTGGCTACGCACCATCTGAGTCTACTCCCTCTTATCATCTGGGTCTACTCCCTCTTATCATGTGTATCCTGCATGGTACATGGACACAGGCGCCACGGACCATCTGACAAGCCAACTCGACAAGCTGGCTACGCACCAGCCCTACAATGGACATGATCAGGTCCGCACTGATACGTCTCAAACGTATCTATAATTTCTGATGTTCCATGTTGATATTATAACAATTGTTACATGTTTTATATACACTTCATAGCATTTTTATGCATTTTCTGGGACTAACCTATTAACAAGATGCCACAGTGTCAGTTCCTGTTTTCTGCTGTTTTTGTATTTCAGAAAAGCTGTTCTGGAAATATTCTCGAAATTGGACGAAACCTGGACAGGACCTCCTATTTTTCCAACACGTACACGAAGTCCGAAGGAGAGACGAAGGCGACCGAGGAGGACGCCACACCCTAGGGCGGCGCGGCCCCACCTCCAACCGCGTCGTGGTGGAGTGTGGGCCCCTCGGGTCACTCCAGCCGCCGCCCTTTCGCCTATTTATTCATCTTCACGGGAAAACCCTAGACACCCGAGCCATTATCCACGAAAAGTTCCAGAGACGCCGCCGCCGTCAACCCTAGCTCGGGAGGGTTCAGAAGCTCTTCCCGGCACCCTGCCGAAGAGGGGAATCATCACCGGAGGGCTCTACATCACCATGCCTGCCTCCGGAGTGATGCGTGAGTAGTTCATCTTTGGACTACGGGTCCATAGCAGTAGCTAGATGGTTGTCTCTCCACTTTATGCTATCATGTTTAGATCTTGTGAGCTGCCTATCATGATCAAGATCATCTTATTGTAATGCTACATGTTGTGTTTGCTGGGATCCGATGAATATTGAATACTATGTCAAGTTGATTATCAATCTATCTTATATGTTATTTATGATCTTGCATGCTTTCCGTTACTAGTAGATGCTTTGGCCAAGTAGATGCTTGTAACTCCAAGAGTTAGTATTTATGCTAGATAGTGGGTTCATGCCTCCGGTGAGAGTGACAGCAACTTCTAAGATTGTGGATATGCTGTTGCCAGTAGGGATAAAATAACCGATGCTTAGCTTAAGGGTGCGTCGTTAGGTCTAATGCATTTGTTTACATTACGCACATTACTTAATTCGATTATCCGTTGCTTGCAACTTAATACCAACGGGAACTCGGTATGACAACCTGGAGGTGGATTATTAGTCATAGACGCTGTTGGATAACGGTCTATGTATTTTGTCGTAATGCCCACATGAATATCATAGTAGGTATCATGTCATATATATGCATTGTCATGTGCTCAATATTTTGTCAATTGCCCAGCTGTAATTTGTTCACCCAGCATGTTAGTTATCTTTTATGGAGAGACACCACTAGTGAACTGTGGACCCCGGTCCATTCTTTTACACTGATAATACAACCAACTGCAATCATTGTTCATTTTCATTCTCTGCAATTAAACACTATTTTCCACACCATACGTTTAATCCTTTGTTTTCAGCAAGACAGGAAGATTGACACCCTTCCTGTTTTGTTGGGGCAAAATAGTTTGATTGTGTTGTGTGCAGGTTCCACGTCAACAGCCGAACTCCCTTCCACACGCAAGTACTTTTATGGCACCGTTGACAACCTTCAGAAGTGCTTCCTGCTCCTACTGGATCTGATAACCTTGGTATCTTACTGAGAGAAACTTGCTGCTGCACTGCTTCATACCTTCCTCTTGGGGTCTCCCAACGAACGTGTGTCCCACGTCATCAAGCATTTTTCTGGCGCCGTGATGTCTACGCACGCTTCTATTCCTGTAGATAGTGTTGGGCCTCCAAGAGCAGAGGTTTGTAGAACAGCAGCAAGTTTCCCTTAAGTGAATCACCCAAGGTTTATCGAACTCAGGAGGTAGAGGTCAAAGATATCCCTCTCAAGCAACCCTGCAATTAATATACAAGAAGTCTCTTGTGTCCCCAACACACCCAATACACTTGTCAGATGTATAGGTGCACTAGTTCGGCGAAGAGATAGTGAAATACAAGTAATATGGATGATTATAAGTAGTAACTGCAATCTGAAATAAAGATGGCAGCAAGCAAACATGTAGCAGAACTTGATGTAAACGGTGTTTCAATGCTTAGAAACAAGGCCTAGGGATCATACTTTCACTAGTGGACACTCTCAACAATGATCTCATAACTGAATAAGTAAAAGCTACTCTTAAACACTCTCTTGTTGGATAACAAACACCATTCATTGTGTAGGGCTACAAAAGCACACCTCAAGCCGGAGTAAACAAGCTCCACAACGTCATAAAGGAATCACACACGGTGCACACACTGTCACCTTTACACCGTGGAGAGTACCGGAGTTCATATTAAAGTAACCTATAGAGTGCATAATAGATAAAGAGTAACATCTACATATTCAACTAGATTAGCACAACTGAACACAAGTAAATACTGCTCGGGATTATTCTCCTTCTTGATGAAGCAAGAGTACTATGCGTAGGGCTGCAAAAGCACTCCTCAAAGTCTGAGTAAACAAACACCACAGTTCCCAAGAACAAGCCATGATAGATATCTAAATTATTCATAGAGTCACACAAGTACCCACACTGTCACCTTGATACCGTGTTGTCACAATGACTCCAGAAACTAGACAAAATCACTTGAGTAGCATAAACATTATTAATGTATTCAGCGATACTAGCAATACACACGATCACATAAAGATCACACCATGGTAGAGAGAGATGAACCACATAGCTACCGGTAGAGCCCTCAGCCTCGGGGGAGAACTACTCCCTCCTCATCATGGGAATCAGCAGCGGCGATGAAGATGGCGGTGGAGTCGATGGAGATGACTCCGGGGGCAATTCCCCGTCCCGGCGGCGTGCCGGAACAGAGATTCTGTCCCCCGAAACTTGTCGTCGATGGCGGCGGCGCTGCGGAACTCTTCGTGCAAATTGGCTTGGTGTTTTAGGGTTTTCGCGTCTGAGGCAATATATAGGCGAAGGGGCGATGTCGGCGGAGGCCCGAGGGACCCACACCATAGGTCGGCGCGGCTGTGGGCCCTGCCGCGCCACCAGGTGGTCTGGGCACCTCGGTGCCCTCCTTCGTCTCTCCTTCGGACTCCGTGACGGTGCTGGAAAAATAGGGACGTGGCCTTTTGTTTCGTGCAATTCCGAGAATATTCGCAGAAGTACTTTTCTGAAACCAAAAACAGCAGAAAACAGGGAACTGGCACTGTGGCATCTTGTTAATAGGTTAGTCCCAGAAAATGCATAAAAATGATATGAAGTGTATACAAAACATGTAGCAAATGGTATAATATAAGCATGGAACATCATAAATTATAGATACGTTGGAGACGTATCAAGCATCCCCAAGCTTAGTTCTACTCGTCCTCGAGTAGGTAAAACGATAACAACAAATAATTTCTGAGGAGACATGCTTTCACACAATCTTGATCAATATATTGCAAGGCTCATGTCATGAATGAAGTGACTCAAAGCAATAATCTATAGTTTGCTAATAGATAGATAAAGAGTAAACAATGAATCATATAAGCAAAAACTTTTCATGAATAGTACTTTCAAGACAAGCATCAAAAAGTTTTGCATAAGAGGTAACTCATAAAGCAATAGATTTAAAGTAAAAGGCATTGAAGCAACACAAAGGATGATTAAGTTTCAGCAATTGCTTTCAACTTGTAACATGTATATCTCATGGATAGTTGTCAACATAAAGCAATATAACAAGTGCAATAAGTAAATATGTAAGAATCAATGCACACAAAGTTGACACAAGTGTTTGCTTCTAAGATAGAAAGGAGTAGGTAAACTGACTCAACATAAAGTAAAAGATAGCCCCTTCGCAGAGGGAAGCAGGGATTAAATCATGTGCTAGAGCTTTTTAAGTTTTCGAAAGCATATAAAGAGCACAAAATAAGTATTTGAGAGGTGTTTGTTGTTGTCAACGAATGGTAGTGGGCACTCTAACCCCCTTGTCAACCAGACTTTCAAAGAGCGGCTCCCATGAAGGACGTTATCTCTACCAGCAAGGTAGATCATCCCTCTTCTCTTTTGTTTACACATGTATTTTAGTTTCTTTATAGATGACACTCCTCCCAACCTTTTGCTTACACAAGCCATGGCTAACCAAATTATTAATGAAAGTTGTAATTAATTGGGGCTGGGCACCCGTTGCCAGCTCTTTTTGCAAATTATTGGATAAGCGGATGTATATGCCACTAGTCCATTGGTGAAAGTCTGTCAGAAGTAAATGACAAGATTGAAAGATAAAACACCACATACTTCCTCATGAGCTATAAAACATTGACACAAATAAGGAGTAATAAAGTTTTGAATAGTTTAAAGGTAGCACATGAAATATTTACTTGGAATGGTGGTGGCTCTAGGTTAATAGTGCCAGAAACAATTGCTTGTACGTCACACGTCAGTTGGGAACCCCAAGAGGAAGGTATGATGAGTGCAGCAGTAAGTTTTCCCTCAGTATGAAACCAAGGTTTAATCGGACCAGTAGGAAAACGAGGTTTGCTTCGAAGGTGTTGGTGGAGGAGTGTAGTGCGGCGCAACACCAGGGATTCCGGTGCCAACGTGGAACCTGCACAACACAATCAAACTACTTTGCCCCAACTTAACAGTGAGGTTGTCAATCTCACCGGCTTGCTGAAAACAAAGGGTTAAACGTATCGAGTGGAAGATGATGTTTGTTTGCATAAAACAGTAGAGAACAATGATTGCAGTAGATTGTATTTCAGATGTAAAAGAATGGACCGGGGTCCACAGTTCACTAGTGGTGTCTCTCCAATAAGATAACTAACATGCTGGGTAAACAAATTACAGCTGGGCAATTGACAATTGATAAGTGCATATAATATGCATGTGTGAGTTGTGGTGTCTACTATGAGATTCATTTGGGCATTACGACAAAGTACATAGACCGCTATCCAGCATGCATCTATGCCTAAATAGTCCACTTTCCGGTTAACATCCGTACCCCTTCCAGTATTAAGTTGCAAGCAACAGACAATTGCATTAAGTAATGTGCGTAATGTAAACAATACATTCATCCTTGAATAAAGCATTGCTGTTTTACCCCTAGTGGCAACAACACATCTACAACCTTAGAACTTGCTGTCACTATCCCAGGTTAAATAGAGGTTGAACCCAACTATCATGCATAAATACCCCCTCTTGGAGTTACAAGTATTCACGTGGCCAAGGCTTCAACAAGTAACGGAGAGCATGCAAGATCACAAATAACATAGACATGATAATATAATATTCAGCTCCACATAGGTATCAATATAAGTCAGATCCCAGCAAACACAACATGTAGCATTACAATAAGATGATCTTGATCATGATAGGCAGCTCACAAGATCTAAACATGATGGCACAAGTGGAGAAGACAACCATCTAGCTACTGCTATGGACCCATAGTCCAAGGATGAACTACTCACGCATCACTCCGGAGGCGGGCATGGCGATGTAGAGCCCTCCGGTGATGATTCCCCTCTCCAGCAGGGTGCCGGGAAGAGCTTCAGGAACCCCCCGAGTTAGGGTTGACGACGACGGCGGCAGCGAATATGTTCTGGATGAAAGGCTCGGTGTTTTAGGGTTTTCGCGTCTCGGGGAATAAATAGGCGAAGGGGCGATGTCGGCGGACCCCCGAGGGGCCCAAACCACACCCAGGCGCGGCTGTGGGCCCAGCCGCGCCACCTGGTGGTTTGGCCACCTCCTGGCACATCTTCGTCTCTCCTTCGGACTCCGTGATGGTTCTGGAAAAATAGGGACCTGGCCTTTTGTTTCGTGCAATTCCGAGAATATTTCCAGAAGTAACTTTCTGAAACCAAAAACAGCAGAAAACAGGGAACTGGCACTATGGCATCTTGTTAATAGGTTAGTCCCAGAAAATGCATAAAAGTGATACGAAGTGTATATAAAACATGTAGCAAATGGTATAATATAAGCATGGAACAGCAGAAATTATGGATACGTTGGAGACGTATCAAATGGCAGGAAATACCACATAGTAGGTAGGTATGGTGGACACAAATGGCATGGGTTTTGGCTCAAGTTTTGGATGCACGAGAAGCATTCCCTCTCAGTACAGAGTTTAGGCTAGCAAGATTGTTTGAAGCAAACACAAGTATAAACCGGTACAGCAAGAATCACATAAAAACATATTGCAAGTATTATAAGACTCTACACTGTCTTCCTTGTTGCTCAAACATTTTACCAGAAAATATCTAGACCTTAGAGAGAACAAATATGCATCCCAAGTCTCAACAAGCTCTACGGTAGTTCTCCACTACTAGGCTTTAACTACATGATGCAAGAGCTTAAACATGATCTACTTGAGAGCTCAAAACAATTGCAAAGCATCAAATCAAAACAAGACAATGATCTACAAGAATGCATATGTCTTTTCCAATACCAACTACTACATGTAGCATTTTCTTTCTTCCAAACAAACACCAATAAATTTAATTAAACATAAACTCTCCAAATGATAATATAATGCAGCAAGAGAGTATTTATAAACAAGTGCTAACAGCTCGAAGAGATGTATGAAAAACAGGAGCTAAAAGCACTGCAGTAGCTAGTTAAGAATACTCAACAAATATAAGTGAAGAACATGAGTATTCACATGAAAAAGCGGAGCGTTTCTCTCTCCCACAAAAGGATTTCTAGGATCCGAATTTATTCAAACAAAACAAAAATAAAAGCACACAGACGCTCCAAGTAAAGCGCATAAGATGTGAAAGAATTAAAATATAGTTTCATTAGAGATGACCTGATAAGTTGTTGATGAAGAAGGGGATGCCTTGGGCATCCCCAAGCTTAGACGCTTGAGTCTCTCTGAATATGGTTGGGGATGAACCACGGGGGCATCCCCAAGCTTAGGCTTTTCACTCTTCTTGATCACATAATATTACCCTTCTCGCTTGATCCTTGAAAACTTCCTTCACACCAAACTCAAGACAGTTCTCATTAGAGCGTTATTGCATAATCAAAAATTCTCATATTCTGTAACGATACAATCAATCCCAAAGCTTCTGGACATTAGCTACAGCCATCAATACTTTGTGGAGCAAAGAAATCCACACAAACACAGTAAAAGAGCGAATGCAAAACAAAAGGCAGAATCTGTCAAAAACAGAACAGTCTGAAATGATGAATTTTTTCGAGGCACTTAAGTTGCTCAGATGGATCTGGCCCAAAATAATGAAAGTTGCGTACATATCTCAGGAAGATGCGTGATGTTTTACAGAATTGTTAGATTTTTCTCCAGGGAGAAAAGCTCAAATTCGTGACAGCCAAAAATCTGTTACTGCGCAGAAATCCAAATCTTGCATCAACTTTCAATAAAAGACTTTACTTGGCACAACAATGCAATAAAATAAAGATACAAATGAGTTGCTACAGAAGTAACAAACACCTTGACTCAAAACAAAAAGAAAAAAGAAAAATAACAGAAAATAAAAACCATGAGTTGTCTCCCGTAAGCGCTTTTCTTTAAAGCCTTTTAGCTAGGCATAGTGATTTTTATGATGCCCACATAAAGATGAGAGTTGAAACATAAAAGAGAGCATCAAGAAGCATAAATAAAACATGTTTAAATCTAACACTCTTTCTATGCATAGGAGTCTTGTAAGAAAACAAGTCAATGAAGAACAAAGTGACTAGCATAGAAATGCAAAACAAGTGTAACTTCAAAAATTTCAACATAAAGAGAGGAGACTTAATATTATTGTGATATATGAAATCGTATCTCCCTCTCTCGTAAGGACCAGTAGGTCTTAAAGTACCCAGCAAATAAAACCAAATCAAGAGAAAGCTCAAAACCTTCATCATAAAGAGAAGAAATTTAGTAACATGAAGATTTCTATAACCATACTTTCCTCTCTCAAAATAATTTTCAGTGGCATCATGAATAAACTCAACAATATAGCTATCGCATAAAGCATTCTTATCATGATCCACATGCACAAAAGTATCATTACTCTCCACATAAGCATAATCAATTTTATTAGTAATAGTGAGAGTAAAACTATCACAACCATCATTGTATTCATCATAAATTGCAGGCATAGTATAATCATAATAAACTTTATCCTCCATAGTAGGTGGCACCAAAATAGCACTATCATTATAATCATCATAAATTGGAGGTAAAGTATCATCAAAGAAAATTTTCTCCTCAAAACTTGGGGGACTAAAAAGATCATTTTCATCAAAACCAGCTTCCCCAAGCTTAGAGCTTTGCATAGCATTAGCAATAATGGTGTTCAAAGCATTTATAGTAATAACATTGCTACCATCATGCAAATAATTTTCCATAGGTTTTTTAATTTTCTCTTCAAAAGCATCATGTCCTAATTCAAGATAAATTTCATAAAGATCTCTAATTTTGTTGTTGTTTTCCATTAAGCCTAACTAGTGAAAATAAAAACAAGAAACAAAAAGATATAATTGCAGAATCTAAAGGAAATAACTTCGAGCACTCACACACTAGCAACAATACTAGAAAATAGCTTTGTAGCCAGAGGATGTGAATACCTTTTACCTTACCTCCCCGGCAACGGCGCCAGAAAATAGCTTGATGTCTACGCACGCTTCTATTCCTGTAGACAGTGTTGGGCCTCCAAGAGCAGAGGTTTGTAGAACAGCAGCAAGTTTCCCTTAAGTGAATCACCCAAGGTTTATCGAACTCAGGGAGGTAGAGGTCAAAGATATCCCTCTCAAGCAACCCTGCAATTAATATACAAGAAGTCTCTTGTGTCCCCAACACACCCAATACACTTGTCAGATGTATAGGTGCACTAGTTCGGCGAAGAGATAGTGAAATACAAGTAATATGGATGATTATAAGTAGTAACTGCAATCTGAAATAAAGATGGCAGCAAGCAAACATGTAGCAGAACTTGATGTAAACGGTGTTTCAATGCTTAGAAACAAGGCCTAGGGATCATACTTTCACTAGTGGACACTCTCAACAATGATCTCATAACTGAATAAGTAAAAGCTACTCTTAAACACTCTCTTGTTGGATAACAAACACCATTCATTGTGTAGGGCTACAAAAGCACACCTCAAGCCGGAGTAAACAAGCTCCACAACGTCATAAAGGAATCACACACGGTGCACACACTGTCACCTTTACACCGTGGAGAGTACCGGAGTTCATATTAAAGTAACCTATAGAGTGCATAATAGATAAAGAGTAACATCTACATATTCAACTAGATTAGCACAACTGAACACAAGTAAATACTGCTCGGGATTATTCTCCTTCTTGATGAAGCAAGAGTACTATGCGTAGGGCTGCAAAAGCACTCCTCAAAGTCTGAGTAAACAAACACCACAGTTCCCAAGAACAAGCCATGATAGATATCTAAATTATTCATAGAGTCACACAAGTACCCACACTGTCACCTTGATACCGTGTTGTCACAATGACTCCAGAAACTAGACAAAATCACTTGAGTAGCATAAACATTATTAATGTATTCAGCGATATTAGCAATACACACGATCACATAAAGATCACACCATGGTAGAGAGAGATGAACCACATAGCTACCGGTAGAGCCCTCAGCCTCGGGGGAGAACTACTCCCTCCTCATCATGGGAATCAGCAGCGGCGATGAAGATGGCGGTGGAGTCGATGGAGATGACTCCGGGGGCAATTCCCCGTCCCGGCGGCGTGCCGGAACAGAGATTCTGTCCCCCGAAACTTGTCGTCGATGGCGGCGGCGCTGCGGAACTCTTCGTGGAAATTGGCTTGGTGTTTTAGGGTTTTCGCGTCTGAGGCAATATATAGGCGAAGGGGCGATGTCGGCGGAGGCCCGAGGGACCCACACCATAGGTCGGCGTGGCTGTGGGCCCTGTCGCGCCACCAGGTGGTCTGGGCACCTCGGTGCACTCCTTCGTCTCTCCTTCGGACTCCGTGACGGTGCTGGAAAAATAGGGACGTGGCCTTTTGTTTCGTGCAATTCCGAGAATATTCGCAGAAGTACTTTTCTGAAACCAAAAACAGCAGAAAACAGGGAACTGGCACTGTGGCATCTTGTTAATAGGTTAGTCCCAGAAAATGCATAAAAATGATATGAAGTGTATACAAAACATGTAGCAAATGGTATAATATAAGCATGGAACATCAGAAATTATAGATACGTTGGAGACGTATCACGCCGTTGCCGGGGAGTAAGAGGATTTCTGCAAGGGGAGTCTCTCGCTTCCAATCTCTTTACTTTGTTATTGTCTTGCTGAGTTATTATGTCTAGCTCTTTACTTGCTATCAATGGTTACTTTCCTTGAAACTAGTCCTATGGCTTAAAACAACATGAGAGAGCTTTATGAAATTTATCTTGAGTTGGGACATGAGGTGTTTGAAGAGAAAATTAAAAAGCCTATGGAAATTTATTTACATAACAATCATGATAATAGCAATGTTATTAGCATACATTCTTTGAACACCATTATTGCTAATGCCATGGAAAGCTCTAAGCTTGGGGAAGCTGGTTTTGATGAAAATATTATTTTTAATCCCCTAGCTTTGGAGGAGGAAAATCGCTTTGATGATACTTTTCCTCTAATTTATGATGATTATAATGATGGATGTGCTAGTTTTACTCCCACTATTACTAATAAATTGATTATTCTTATGTGGAGAGTAATGATACTTTTATGCATGTGGATCATGATAAAATGATTTATGTGATAGCTATATTGTTGAGTTTATTCATGATGCCACTGAAAATTATTTTGAGAGAGGAAAGTATGGTTATAGAAATCTTCATGTTACTAAATTTTTCTCTTTATGATGAAGGTTTTGAGATTCCTCTTGATTGGCTTTTATTTGCTGGGTACTTTAAGACCTATTGGTCCTTATGAGAGAGGGAGACACGGTTTTATATATCTCAATAATATTAAGTCTTCTCTCTTTATGTTAAATTTTTTGAAGTTGCACTTGTTTTGCCTTTCTATGCTAGTCACTTTGTGCTTTATTGATTTATTTTCTTACAAGATTCCTTTGCATAGGAAGTGGGTTAGACTTAAATTTGTTTGATATTTGCTTCTTGATGCTCTTTTATATTCAACTCTTATACATATGAGAGCATCATCAAAATTATCATGCCTAGCTGAAAGGCGTTAAAGAAAAGCGCTTTTGGGAGGCAACCCATTATTTTTGTTTTCTTTTTGAGTCAAGGAGTTGTTTACTTCTGTAACAATTCCTTTGTATCTTTATTTTATCGCATTGTTGTGCCAAGTGGAGCCTCTAATAGGAAGATGATGCTAGATTTGGATTTCTGCGCAGGAACAGATTTCTGCTGTTCACCGTTTTACTTCTGTAAAATCACAGAAAAATTATTTAAATCTGCAAATTTTTGTGCGTGATCCTCAGATATGTACGCATCTTTCGTTAGTTTGCGTTTTTCGATCTGAGCAACGTAAGTGCCTCGAAAAAATTCGTCTTTACAGACTGTTCTGTTTAGACAGATTCTGTCTTTTATTTTTCGCATTCTCTCTTTTACTAGTGTTGAGTGGAATTCTTTTTTAGGGTGAAGAGCTTCACATAACATCAGTGGCAGTAGTAATGTTAAAAGTAACGGTCATGTTTGTGTCCTTATAGAACATGTGAGTTTTTGATTGTGCACTAACCCTCTAATGAGAATTACTCTGAGTTTGGTGTGGCGGAAGTTTTCAAGGGTCAAGAGAGAAGGATGATATAATGTGATCAAGAAGAGTGAAGAGCTTAAGCTTGGGGATGCTCCCATGGATCACCCCAGCATATTTCAAGAAGACTCAAGCGTCTAAGCTTGGGATGCCCAAGGCATCCCCTTCTTCATCAGCAACTTATCAGGTCATCTCTAGTGAAACTATATTTTAATTCTTTCACATCATATGTGCTTTACTTGGAGCGTCTGTGTGCTTTTATTTTCAGTATTTTATTTTTCTTTTGGTCAACTTGATTGGACCCTAGCATTCTTGATTGGGAGAGAGACACGCTCCGCTTTTTCATATGAATACTCCTATTCTTCACTTATACTTGTTGAGTATTCTTATCTAGCTATTGCTATGCTTTTAGCTCCTGTTTTGCATGCATCTCTTATTCAGAGCTGTTAGTTCTTTTAAAGAAAGTACTCTCTTGCTTCACTTAAATTGTTTGGAGAGTTTATGTTGAAATAAATTGATTGGTGTTTGGTTGGAACAGAAAATGCTGCATGTGGTAGATGGTATAATGGAAAAAGCTTACATATTCTTGTAGATCACTGTATTGGATAATTTGATACTTGTCAATTGTTTTGAGTTATCAAGTAGTTCATGTTTAAGCTTTTGTATCATGTAGTTAAAACCTATTAATGAAGAACTACCGTAAAGCTCGTTGAAATTTGGTTTGCATGATTGGTATCTCTAAGGTCTAGATATTTTCTAGTAAAAGGGTTTGGTTAACAAGGAAGACAGTGTAGAGTCTTATAATGCTTGCAATATGTTTTCATATAAGTCTTGCTGTGTCGGTTGATATCCTGTGTTTGCTTCAAATAACCTTGCTAGCCTAAACTCTGTACTGAGAGGGAATGCTTCTCGTGCATCCAAAACCTTGAGCCAAAATCCATGCCATCTGTGTCCACCATAACTACCTATATGTGGTATTTCCTTGCCACTCCAAGTAAATTTTCATGTGCTACCTTTAAACTATTCAAAAATTATTACTCCTATTTTGTGTCAATGTTTACCAAGCTCATGAGGACGGGGTGGATGTCTTTATGTCAACTGTCAAACAGACTTTACCACCGGACTAGCGGCATATACATCCGCTTATCCATTAATTTTGCAAAAAGAGCTGGCAAATGGGGTGCCCAGTCCCAATTAATTACAACTTTAACCGCTTAATTCTCTTCACATTTTTGCCCTGATTTATCAGTCAAGCAATGACAAACAGTGAAATATCTGCATGTGTAAACAAAAGAGAAGAGGGATGATCTGCCTTGCTGGTAGAAATAACGTCCTTCATGGGAGCCGCTCTTAAAAGTCTGGTTGGCAGGGGTCATATTGTACTTTCCATTTTCTGATTCGTTGACAATTAACAAACACCTCCAAAACTTATTTTTACTCTCTTTATGATTTCAAAAACTTAAAAAGCTCTAGCACATGATTTAATCCCTGCTTCCCTCTGCGAAGGGCTTTCTTTTACTTTTATGTTGAGTCAGTTTTCCTACTTCTTTCTATCTCAGAAGCAAACACTAGTGTCAACTTTGGTGCAACAATTTTTATATGCTTGTATATTGCACTTATTATATTGCTTTGTGTTGACAAATATCCATGAGATATATATGTTGAAAGTTGAAAGCAATTGCTGAAGCTTAAATCTTCCTTTGTGTTGGTTAAATACCTTTTACTTAGAATCTATTGCTTTATGAGTTAACTCTTATGCAAAACTCTTTGATGCTTGTCTCGAAAGTACTATTCATGAAAAGTTTTTGCTTATATGATTCAGTTGTTTGCTCATTATCTACTTGCTAGCAAACTATAGACCATTGACCTGGATCACTTCATTCATAACATGTGCTTTACAATACTATTTGATCAAGATTATGATGGTAGCATGTCACCTCAGAAATTATTTTGTTTTTATCGTTTTACCTACTCGAGGACGAGTAGAACTAAGCTTGGGGATGCTTGATACGTCTCAAACGTATCTATAATTTCTGATGTTCCATGTTGATATTATACCAATTGTTACATGTTTTATATACACTTCATAGCATTTTTATGCATTTTCTGGGACTAACCTATTAACAAGATGCCACAGTGCCAGTTCCTGTTTTCTGCTGTTTTTGTATTCAGAAAAGCTGTTCTGGAAATATTCTCGGAATTGGACGAAACTGGACAGGACCTCCTATTTTTCCAACACGTACACGAAGTCCGAAGGAGAGACGGAGGCGACCGAGGAGGGCGCCACCCTAGGGGGCGCGACCCCCCTCCAACCGCGCCGTGGTGGGGTGTGGGCCCCTCGGGTCGCTCCAGCCGCCGCCCTTTCGCCTATTTATTCATCTTCACGGGAAAACCCAGACACCCGAGCCATTATCCACGAAAAGTTAGAGACGCCGCCGCCGTCAACCCTACTCGGGAGGGTTCAGAAGCTCTTCCCGGCACCCTGCCGGAGAGGGGAATCATCACCGGAGGGCTCTACATCACCATGCCTGCCTCCGGAGTGATGCGTGAGTAGTTCATCTTTGGACTACGGGTCCATAGCAGTAGCTAGATGGTTGTCTCTCCACTTTATGCTATCATGTTTAGATCTTGTGAGCTGCCTATCATGATCAAGATCATCTTATTGTAATGCTACATGTTGTGTTTGATGGGATCCGATGAATATTGAATACTATGTCAAGTTGATTATCAATCTATCTTATATGTTATTTATGATCTTGCATGCTTTCCGTTACTAGTAGATGCTTTGGCCAAGTAGATGCTTGTAACTCCAAGAGTTAGTATTTATGCTAGATAGTGGGTTCATGCCTCTGGTAATCTGGGAGAGTGATAGCAACTTCTAAGATTGTGGATGTGCTGTTGCCACTAGGGATAAAATAACCGATGCTTAGCTTAAGGGTGCGACGTTAGGTCTAATGAATTTGTTTACATTACGCACATTACTTAATTCGATTATCCGTTGCTTGCAACTTAATACCAACGAGGAACTCGGTGTGACAACCTGGAGGTGGATTATTAGTCATAGACGCTGTTGGATAACGGTCTATGTATTTTGTCGCAATGCCCACATGAATATCATAGTAGTCATCATGTCATATATATGCATTGTCAAGGGCTCAATATTTTGTCAATTGCCCAGCTGTAATTTGTTCACCCAGCATGTTAGTTATCTTTTATGGAGAGACACCACTAGTGAACTGTGGACCCCGGTCCATTCTTTTACACTGATAATACAACCAACTACAATCATTCAGAAGTGCTTCCTGCTCCTACTGGAAGATTGACACCCTTCTGTTTTCCACACCATACGTTTAATCCTTTGTTTTCAGCAAGCCAGGAAGATTGACACCCTTCCTGTTTCGTTGGGGCAAAGTAGTTTGATTGTGTTGTGTGCAGGTTCCACGTTAACAGCCGAACTCCCTTCCACACGCAAGTACTTTTCTGGCACCGTTGACAACCTTCAGAAGTGCTTCCTGCTCCTATTGGATCTGATAACCTTGGTATCTTACTGAGGGAAACTTGCTGCTGCACTGCTTCATACCTTCCTCTTGGGGTCTCCCACCGAACGTGTGTCCCACGTCATCACGCACCGCCAACGTGTCAGGTATGCACATCTCGCATGTTGGTCAGGCATCTCTTCTTTCACACACCTCTAAAAAATTGCGTCTTCTTGATATACTACGTGTTCCATCAGTTACTCGTAGTTTTCTCTCCGTTCCTAAATTTACTCGTGACAACAATGTGTTTGTTGAGTTTCATCCTTTCCATTTTTTTGTTAAGGACCGGGACACGAGGGACGTTCTTCTTAGAGGTTGATGCATGTAAAATGCATACAAGAACTTTACATTTTATTACATGTTATTCCATGTTATTTGCCTCATATAAGGGTTATATTCATGATTTATATTGAGTTTTGGGGATAATTAACAACTTCCCCATTTTTCTGGAATTAACCCTGTGCTGTCAGAAAACCCCTTTTTCTATATTTTGATGTTTCAGGGACCCAAACGACGTCCAAATGACCTGAAACTTTACGGGGATCATTTTTTTGGTAGGAACGAAATGTAGGCGCAAAGGAATCTAATAAACGGAGACCAGAAGGCCCAAAGGGGTGGGCCCACGCGACCAGATTCCCTGACCGCGTGGGGTCCCCCATCCTGGCCCTCGGGCCTCCGCTGCCGTCGATCTTTCTTCCCGAATCTTCGTATTGACCTAAAAATGACTATATATAGACCCCCCAGGGCTTTCGCAAAAGGGAGCGCCGCCGAAACACAGAAACCACGAAACAGAGACCTGGAGCTGAAGATTGGAGGGGGAAAACTCCGGCGGGGCGCTGCCGGTGTGGTCTCCTCCTCCTCCAACAACATCTCCACCGACACCATGATGAAGAGGGAGTAGTCCACCCCTGGACTATGGGTTTGTGGAAGTAACTTATGTATCTCTCCTCTCTATGAGCTTCACTAATTAGTACCGTATGAGCTGCTGAACATGATTACGGTCATCTATGTAATTTCTTTGTGGTGGATCTTTATTATGAGTTAATACATGTTTGAGATTGCAATGGTTTTGTTTCAGTTATGAAAGTAGATGCATATTATGTACCCCGTTCTTATTTACTTGTCATGATCAAGCATGTTTATGAGGCATGTGAGGGGGAACGTGTGCATTAGTTGGAGTAACGGGGGTGGCTAGTGCAGTGAACGTGACAGAAGTTCTGCGATCCACTTGGGTTTTCTACCTTACTTTGTTGCCTCACTAGGGATAACAAAAATACCATGCTACCGGAGAGTGGATGTGACCTTGGCCACTATCTCCATGACTAGATCTAGCATGTTCTTATTTTAACTTCATGTCATTGAACTTATTGCTATGCTCTGATTTATCTTAATTACTAAGGTGTTATGATTTAGTTCGCATCTTGGTGGAGCATAAGAGAGAGAACAACTTATACTTGAGATCTCTATGTTAGGACGTGATGCCCATATTATTAATAACTTGTCAAACCATGTCTTGCCATCTTTCATGTTAATTTTAGTGTTCCATTGTCTACCACGTTATCAAGAGAGAGTGCATTTGTGAAACCATGAACCCCGGTCCATTTTTAATCATAAGAAACACCTTTCCAACACTTTTATCACCACTTTTGTTTGCTGCCATTATTAAATCCGAAAATACAAAACACTTTTACATCTTGCATTCATCATAAAAAACCCAAAAATATCATTTATCATTACTACCATCATCCTTGCATATTTATTTTACCATCATTGCATATTTACTACTGTTTGCATATTTATTTTATTATCATTCTCACACCTTGTGCTTGACAACCACTTGGTGAGGTTGAGGGCACAAAACAATTTATTTTGTTGCAGGTTCTCAAGAGAAGGATAAGGAGATAACACCTGAAATACTGGTTCCCCGAGAGTTCGATATTAAACCCTCGAGTCACCCCTCGTGGGGAAAACTGTCTTCCACTACTACATACACTTGCACTTGGAGTCTCAACCTAACCCATTTACTTTTCACGCAGGTACCACACGAAGGGGCTAGCAACTGTTTTCTGGCGCTATTGTGGGGAACTACGTGAAGGGCCATCAGACGTTTTCTGGCGCCGTTGCCGGGGAGCGAAGAAGCAACACCGCATCAAGATTCCCTCGTCAACAACGCGCCCGTCATAGTAGCATCATTGGGTATCAAGACGTTTTCTGGCGCCGTTGCCGGGGAACCATAGCTGAAAGGTTTATCCAAGGATCACTCACATCAAGTCAACTTCATCACCAACTTGTGTAACAACCTAAGCTTGGGGAAGTTGCACCTACGTGAGCATCATCTTATCCATCTTTACCTACAATCATTTTATTTTGTTTTGTTCTTGTCTTGCATATCATCTTTATATTTCGGTTTGCATATTTATATTCAGTTTTGCATTTTGTGTTGCATTTGTTATTTCGAGTTGCATTAGTGTCATTTTACTTTCAGTTTTGCATAAAAAATTAAAAACACATAAAAACTTGTTAAAATGGGAGATAGAACTAAATTGTGTGACTACACAAACACTCCTAATGATCAATTTATTGCTAAGCCTATCACCACACCTGAGATTACTGCTGAGAGCTATGAAGTTAGTCCTAGTTTGTTAAACTTGATAACTAGGGAACAATTTGGTGGTAGTGCTGTTGAGGATGCCTCTATGCATCTTCATGATTTTATTGAAATCTGTGACATGCAAAAGTTTAAAAATGTTGAAAGTAATGTCTTAAAACTGAAGTTATTTCCTTTCTCACTTAGAGGAAAAGCTAAAGAGTGGCTACATTCATTACCTACTGGTAGTATTAATTCTTGGGATGATTTAAAAGAAGCTTTCATTAAGAAATATTATCCCCCTGTTAAAATACTGCAAAATAGAAACAATATCCTCTCTTTTAGGCAAAATGAAAATGAACATGTTGCCATGGCTTGGGATAGGATTAAACTCATGCTTAGAACTTGTCCATCACATGGGGTTAATGAATGGACCATTTTACACTCTTTTTACAATGGTCTAAATTACATGTCTAGAAATATACTTGATTCAGCTGCTGGAGGTGCTTTCATGGGAAAAACTTTTAGAAGCTAAGAACATTTTGGAAAGTATCTTGCAAAATTATAGTCAATGGCATACTGATAGAGCACCTAGTTCATCTAAGAAAGTGAACTCTATAGAAGAAACAAATGATTTGTCATCTAAAATGGACACCATTCTTGCTTTTATTAATAAACAAAATTTTGAAAATATGCCTTTGCAAGAACTAGTTGGTAATAATCCTGAAAATGTTGATGTCAACTTCATTAGGAACTATGGTAATAATGGGTATGGTAACAACAATTATAACTCTTATAATAAACCCCCATATGTTCCTAACAACCGTCCTTTAGTGCCATATCCTAATGCTAATGATAAATGGAAGCCTATGTCATCAAGCAATGATAATTTCGAAGCAAATAAAATTCTTATTGAACAAGTTGCTAGTCATAATACCATGATACAAGAGTTGAATAAATCTGTTGCTTCTATTAGTTCTGATATTAGAGGTTTACAACTCCAAGCTGCAGGACTAGACAAAGCCTTGTCAAAACTAGCTGATAATCAAGCCACTTTATTGAGTATGTCTGCAGGGAAACCACAAGCACCACCCACGGTTGGGATGAATTCTATTAATATTGCTGAAAGTATCCCTTCTACTTTGGAGGGAACTCTTAATGAACTGCTTGAATATCCTGAATATTTGTTGCCATTTATGTCTCAACTTGTTGGTTTAAAGGAAGAAGTTAATGAAACTAAAAATGATGAATCTCTTATATTAGTTATGTTAGAGAAAAAAGTTGAGGAAGTTAAAATGCTTAGTGAAGTTAAGGAACCATTTGTTGATTTAGAGAAGTGTAGCTTGCATGAATTAATTTCTATCTTACAAAAATTTGCAAGTGATCCTTCTGTTAATATTAACCAGGCTGGTTTTGGTTCCTATATTGCTAATCATGTCTTAAAAGAAAAGATTGCTAGGTACAATCAAGAAGCTATGATACCACCTAAGCTTGGGGATATCTGGATCCCAAGGTACTAGTAACCATTGGAAAAGAGACACACCATGCTATACTTGATCTAGGATCTAGTGTCTCTATATTATCTAAAGAACTATATGAAGTCCTTGAACTTAAAAATATTGAGAAATGCTCTATTGAACTTGCACTTGCTGATGATTCCATTAGACATGCTCTAGGAAAAGTAAGTGATGTTATGGTAGAGTTACACATGACTTTTGTGCCTGTTGATTTTCTAATCATGGACATGGGGAATAAAACCTCTAGTCCTATTATTTTGGGAAGACCTTTTCTTCGTACTACAGGTGCCATTATTGATTCAAAGGAAGGGAATGTGAAGTTTCAGTTTCCACACAAGAAGAGCATGGAACACTTCCCAAGGAAGAGGGACACACCAAGGTTCAAGCTCCCTCATGAGCTACGTCCCCTTTGATTATCAAGTAAGTAAGCCTAGCTATATGGCTATAAAGAAAGCGCTTTACGGGAGGCAACCCGGTTGTTTTTGTTTGAGATTTTCTTTGAGTCCTCTTGCTGTAACAAGAGAGTAGTTTGTTAGTTTTGTTTCTGGGATTTTTAATAAAGAACCAAGTTTTACCTATTTTGGGTTTGAAAAGTTGCTATTCATTTTCGGAGAGTTTTCTGCCTGCACGAAGTCTGTGCACGGTTTGATTTTTCATTTTTTATCTGTAACTCCGATTGAGCTGTAATTTGAACTGTAGCTTCAACTTTTCATCCTCTGTATACGTGATTTTTTCAGATTTTTCTGACGAGTTTAAGTAGGGTAGAAAAATGCGTTTTGCTGCTGCTGTTTTTCTGGACAGATTCTGTCTTGATATTGTTTGATGCATTCTTTGAGCTTTTTGCTTGAATCTTTTTGATTCAATTGAGTTTATGAGTAGGCATACAACATTATATACTCTCTGGACATTCATATGAATTTTTGCCTAAGGATTTTATGCAGCAAGGAACCTATTTGTTTATCACTACTAATATCACCCCACAGAAAAGAAATGGGAGAAACGGTGTTTTGAAGTTTTTTCACAGGGATTAGAGGAGCTGCACCAAGAGCTATCCAAGGATGGTGAAGACCATAAGCTTGGGGATGTCAAGACAACCCCACTAGACCAACACACTCTCGGTTTGCACACGTCTAACTTCTGTTTTTCGATCAAAGCACTTTATCGTATAAACTTGGAGCGTCTGTTTTTTTTGCTTTTGTTATTTCGGTTTGTTAATAAGACCACCACTATCATTTATATATGAGAGAGCTACTGGAAGTTTGGGTTGAATTATGTTGGATGCTATTAAATATATTGGGATAGGGATGTTTGAGTTGATTTTAAAAGATACATATAGTTGCATAATTCATGTGCTTTGAATGAATGTTAATTTGCAAGTGTGTTGTCAAGAGCTATCTTTTACCATGTTTAGATGTTGAATTTTAACTTTACTTGGTTTAACATGGATTGATTAGTTCTATGGACACTTATGCATGCATTTAGATGGTCAACTTTCTCCCTATTGCTAGCCCAAAAATTACAACAAGTAAAAAGCTTGTTTCCCAACACCTTCAACCAAAGTTTTTCCAGTGAGTCCACCATATCTACCTATTAGCTTTATGCTATTCCAAGTATGTTTATCATGTTATATTGTGTTATCTACATTTCTGAATTTAAATGCTTATGTTATTGATTGTCATGGGAAAAATTGGTTAAAAGCTCTCACGAACTTGATGCACAATTTACTTTTATTGCATTTAATAAGCATGAACCATTGTGATTAAAATTATGAAGTTGTGGGCTTGACAATTGTTTTGGTTGGGAGTTAGCCCATATGTGCTGTCACATGGCAAGCTTTCAACATTGCACTTATTTATATTTAGTTGATGTCATGTACTTTTGTTTATGGATGCCTATCATGGGTGAAATGAATGTGGATACTTAGTAAGTTCAAAGAGTTTGTATAAATGGTTAGAGAAATGCCTGGGCCGCTAATCTAAGCCATGCATCATTCATGGTGGAAATTTACAGCATAACCATAATGTTCATTCAGTGATGCACCTCATAATAAAAAGCTATACCCATAGTAAATAAAAGAGTGCTGAGATTGTTCATTGTCTGTTTGTCTTGTTGTTTTGACATGGGCTTGTTCATGTCAAGGGGCAAGAGGTACCCCAGTGCAGTTCTTGATGATACTATTATTACTTGCAATGACCTTTATTTGAATTTACTTTGTGGACCAAAGTGAGTAACACATGGTGTAGGTACTTGTATTCAAGGGACATGAGACATTCAACCAATACATTGTCAAGCACACCACTCATATTTGCTTTCACTTTAAACATTAATCATTCAAGATGCTATGATAGGGGTAATGAGAGCTCCACACCAATGACTACCACATTGCAAGCATTAACTTAAGTAGAAGTGTTTGGAAGTTAGATGAAACTTATTCATGCTTTACCTCTACTTATTTATCTATCCAAAGTGTCCACCTTTTATATTCAGTTTTCATAAGAAGTACTCTATGACCACCATAGGATGTTTTTACTTTTCATTATGCATACATTTGGTCCATAGTACTTTCTTCTATGTTACACTTTGTGAATTTATCATTGAACATCTTTACATTGAGTATTTGATATCACTTCATAATTTATCTTGCATATTGTTATTCCTTTGAAGAATGAATCATTTGACTCTATGTAGCAATAGTAATCACCTTTGATATCCATTGATAGTATTAAAATGCAAAGTCCATGTTAGTTTTATCACCTTCATACTCGGGACGAGCATGGGTTAAGCTTGGGGATGTTGATGCATGTAAAATGCATACATGAACTTTACATTTTATTACATGTTATTCCATGTTATTTGCATCATATAAGGGTTATATTCATGATTTATATTGAGTTTTGGGGATAATTAACAACTTCCCCATTTTTCTGGAATTAACCCTGCGCTGTCAGAAAACCCCTTTTTCTATATTTTGATGTTTCAGGGACCCAAACGACGTCCAAATGACCTGAAACTTTACGGGGATCACTTTTTTGGAAGGAACGAAACGTAGGCGCAAAGGAATCGAAGAAACGGAGACCAGAAGGCCAAAGGGGTGGGCCCACGCGGCCAGATTCCCTGACCGCGTGGGTCCCCCATCCTGGCCCTCGGGCCTCCGCTGCCGTCGATCTTTCTTCCCGAAGCTTCGTCTTGACCTAAAAACGACTATATATAGACCCCCCAGGGCTTTCGCGAAAGGGAGCGCCGCCGAAACACAGAAACCACGAAACAGAGACCTGGAGCTGAAGATTGGAGGGGGAAAACTCCGGCGGGGCGCTGCCGGTGTGGTCTCCTTCCCCTCCAACAACATCTCCACCGACACCATGATGAAGAGGGAGTAGTCCACCCCTGGACTATGGGTTTGTGGAAGTAACTTATGTATCTCTCCTCTCTATGAGCTTCACTAATTAGTACCGTATGAGCTGCTGAACATGATTACGGTCATCTATGTAATTCCTTTGTGGTGGATCTTTATTATGAGTTAATACATGTTTGAGATTGCAATGGTTTTGTTTCAGTTATGAAAGTAGATGCATATTATGTACCCCGTTCTTATTTACTTGTCATGATCAAGCATGTTTATGAGAGCATGTGAGGGGGAACGTGTGCATTAGTTGGAGTAACGGGGGTGGCTAGTGCAGTGAACGTGACAGAAAGTTCTGCGATCCACTTGGGTTTTCTACCTTACTTTGTTGCCTCACTAGGGATAAACAAAAATACCATGCTACCGGAGAGTGGATGTGACCTTGGCCACTATCTCCATGACTAGATCTAGCATGTTCTTATTTTAACTTCATGTCATTGAACTTATTGCTATGCTCTGATTTATCTTAATTACTAAGGTGTTATGATTTAGTTCGCATCTTGGTGGAGCATAAGAGAGAGAACAACTTATACTTGAGATCTCTATGTTAGGACGTGATGCCCATATTATTAATAACTTGTCAAACCATGTCTTGCCATCTTACATGTTAATTTTAGTGTTCCATTGTCTACCACGTTATCAAGAGAGAGTGCATTTGTGAAACCATGAACCCCGGTCCATTTTTAATCATAAGAAACACCTTTCCAACACTTTTATCACCACTTTTGTTTGCTGCCATTATTAAATCCGAAAATACAAAAACACTTTTACATCTTGCATTCATCATAAAAAACCCAAAAATATCATTTATCATTACTACCATCATCCTTGCATATTTATTTTACCATCATTGCATATTTACTATTGTTTGCATATTTATTTTATTATCATTCTCACACCTTGTGCTTGACAACCACTTGGTGAGGTTGAGGGCACAAAACAATTTATTTTGTTGCAGGTTCTCAAGAGAAGGATAAGGAGATAACACCTGAAATACTGGTTCCCCGAGAGTTCGATATTAAACCCTCGAGTCACCCCTCGTGGGGAAAACTGTCTTCCACTACTACATACACTCTGCACTTGGAGTCTCAACCTAACCCATTTACTTTTCACGCAGGTACCACGCGAAGGGGCTAGCAACTATTTTCTGGCGCCATTGTGGGGGAACTACGTGAAGGGCCATCAAGACGTTTTCTGGCGCCGTTGCCGGGGAGCGAAGAAGCAACACCGCATCAAGATTCTCTCGTCAACTACGCGCCCGTCATAGTAGCATCATTGGGTATCAGAGGACGATCTCGTCATGGTCTATATGCTCTTGATGTGCCATCCATCTCCCAACTTTTCAGTGGTGTTCGTGTGTCGTCGTCACAGTGGCACTCTCGTTTGGGTCATCCGGCCACTCCCGTAGTGCGCCATGTGCTCCATCGCCATGAGCTGCCTGTTGAGTCGAGTAATAAGGAGTTTTTAGTTTGTGATGCTTGTCAGCCAGGAAAGAGTCATCAATTACCCTTTTCTGTATCAAGTCGTGTGATACGTCTCAAACGTATCTATAATTTTTGATCTTCCATGCTGATATTATACCAATTGTTACATGTTTTATATACACTTTATATCATTTTTATACATTTTCTGGACTAACCTATTAACAAGATACCACAGTGCCGGTTCCTGTTTTCTGCTATTTTTGTATTCCAGAAAAGCTAGTCTGGAAATATTCTCGGAATTGGACGAAAATTTACGGAGGCCCCTATTTTATCAGAAGACACCTGGAGTCCGAAGGAGAGACGAAGTGGAGCCACGAGGGCTCCACACGTGGGCTCGGCGCGGCCAAGGACCCACCGGCGCCCAGGGGTGGTGTCGCCTCCTCGTGCACCGCCTCGCGACGCCCTTTGGACTATATATTGCCCCTGACCTAAAACTCACAAAACGATCGACGATTTCCCAGAAAAGTTCCAGAGCTCCGCCGCCACCAAAAACCCTAATTCGGGGGACAAAAGTCTCTGTTTCGGCACCTTGCCGGGACGGGGAATTGCCCCTGGAGCCATCTCCATCGACGCCACCGCCATCTTCATCGCCGTCACTGCCTCCCATGATGAGGAGGGAGTAGTTCTTCATCGGGGCTGAGGGCTCTACCGGTAGCTATGTGGTTTATCTCTCTCTGCCATGATGTGATCTATATGTGATCATGAGCTTTGTAATCTAGTTGAATTCCTAGATGTTACTCTTCATTATCTTATGATTATGCTTCTCAAGTGGTTTTATTAATGTAAACTCCGGAGTCACCTTTGTCCCACGGTGCGAAGTTGACAGTGTGCGCACCGTGTGTGGCTCTTAGGCTAAAGATTACAGGAATACTTATCATGAGTTATTATTTGTGTTGGATGTCTCTATAAATTGCGGTGTTTGTCTAGTACTATTTAGGGCGCTCAAGTTGACAGTGTGGGGTTCCCTAGATGTGGAATGCGACTTTAAGGTGTGCTGTTATAGCCCTATGCAGTGGATTGGTGTTCGTTATCCAACGAGAGAATAATTCAGAGTAGCATAGTGAAGAGGAAATATCTATGTATTCAATTATATTATTATTGTTGAGAGTGTCCACTAGTGAAAGTATGATCCCTAGGCCTTGTTTCTAAGCATTGATACACCGTTTACAACCAGTTCTGCTACATGTTTGCTTGCTGCCATTTTTATTTCAGATTGCAATTACCACTTATAATCATCCATATCACTTGTATTTTAATATCTCTTCGCCGAACTAGTGCACCTATACATCTGACAAGTGTATTAGGTGTGTTGGGGACACAAGAGACTTCTTGTATCTTAATTGCAGGGTTGCTTGAGAGGGATATCTTTGACCTCTACTTCCCTGAGTTCGATAAACCTTGGGTTATTTACTTAAGGGAAACTTGCTGCTGTTCTACAAACCTCTGCACTTGGAGGCCCAACACTGTCTACAAGAATAGAAGCGTGCGTAGACATCATCGTGTTGTCAAAGCTCCTCTTGAACTTGTGTTTTCGGATGTATGGGGCCATGCCAAAACTTCTGTTAGTGGTCACAACTATTATGTTAGTTTCATTGATGCTTTTAGTCGGTTTACTTGGCTTTATCTTATTAAGCGCAAATCTGATGTGTTCCATGTTTTCATGCAATTTCAAGCACATGTTGAGCGTTTACTTAATACAAAAATTGTCAATGTTCAATCTGATTGGGGAGGTGAATATCGCAATCTTAATACCTTCTTTCAGAAGCTTGGTATCTCGCATCATGTGTCTTGTCCTCATGCACATCAGCAGAACGGTGCCGCTGAACGCAAGCGCCGCCACATAGTTGAAACTGGCCTAACACTTCTTGCACATGCCTCTGTACCATTTCGATTTTGGAGTAATGCTTTTGTTACTGCTTGTTTTCTCATAAACAGGCTTCCCACACGACTCCTTCATATGAAATCTCCTCTAGAAGTTTTGCTTCATGAAACTCTAGATTACTCCTTTCTCAAAGTGTTCGGTTGTGCTTGTTGGCCACATCTTCGTCCGTACAATAGCCATAAACTTGAGTATCGCTCTAAAAAATGTGTGTTTCTTGGGTATAGTCCTCTCCACAAGGGTTACAAGTGTCTCAACGTTCCATCGAATCGTGTTTACATATCCCGTGATGTCGTGTTTGATGAGACTATTTTCCCGTTTTCCACACTACCGACACCACCGCTACCTCATTGCACCCTCTTCCAGTTTTGCCTGATCAATTTGTAGATGCTACATATTCGCCTACGTTGTTGCCTAACCATGGTGCATGAACTGGACGGGGTGCTCGACTTGAGCTTCTTGATGATGTTGTGATGCCAGCTGCTCCTTCTGTCGCTGCTACGCTTGACGTTAATCGCGTATGCATGCCCCATGCACGTCGCTCGGACAAGTCAGTTTCGTCTGGCCCAGCTACGCGTGCACCATCTCCACATCTGGGCACACCATCGCCAGTTTTGGAGGCCTCGCCGTGTTCCGCTCCGCGCGAGCCGTCTCCGCATGGACCGTCTGCATCCAGCCCGTCACCAGCAGCCAGCTCGGGCCCAGCATCGCCACCAGCGGTCACCATGGGCCCAACATCGCCACTAGCAGTCACCATGGGCCCAACGTCTCCACACGTGGTCTTCGCCATCTGCCGAGACGGCAGTCTCGCCTGTGAGCACGACTTCTTCACCGTGCGTGTCGCCCGACGTCGTCCCCTCTGCATCGACGGCTTCTCCGCCACCTGCACCTGTTGTCATGCGTCCTCATACGCGCAGTCAGAGCGGCATTTTTCGTCCTTTTGAACGCAAGGATGGCACCGTCGCATGGCTTGCGTCATGTATTGCTCAAGCCGAGACTTATCCTACAGCTGAACCGCGACATTTTCAGGCAGCACTTGACGTTCCTCACTGGCGGGCTGCTATGGAGCAAGAGATTCAGGCTCTTCAGAAAAATAATACTTGGCGCCTGGTCTCGCCTCCGTCTGGTGTCAACGTTATTGACTCCAAATGGGTGTTCAAGGTGAAGAAACACGCTGATGGCTCCATTGAAAGGTACAAGGCACGATTAGTTGCTAAAGGCTTCAAACAACGATATGGTCTTGATTATGAGGATACATTCAGTCCGGTTGTTAAGCCCACCACTATCCGTCTTCTCCTTTCATTGGTTGTTACTCGAGGCTGGTCACTTCGTCAGCTAGATGTTCAGAATGCTTTTCTCCATGGAGTTCTCGAAGAAGAGGTGTATATGTGCCAGCCACCAGGTTTTGTTGATCCTGCTCAGCCACATCATCTATGCCGCCTTGTCAAGGCAATCTATGGTCTCAAGCAGGCTCCTCGTGCGTGGCATGCACGGCTTGGTGCTGCTCTTCATGCACATGGGTTTTCACCGTCTACAGCTGATACGTCCCTGTTTATTCTTCAGCGACCTGTGGTGACTATGTATCTTCTGGTTTATGTTGACGATATCATCCTTGTCAGTTCTTCGGTCACTGCTGCCGATCGGCTTGTTATTTCTCTGGGTGTTGATTTTGCTGTCAAGGATCTGGGTAAACTGCATTATTTTCTGGGTATTGAGATTACTCATTCTGACAGTGGTTTGACTCTCACTCAGCAGAAGTACTCTCAGGATCTGTTACGCCGTGCGGGTATGTTGCAGTGCAAGCCGGCTACTACTCCCATGTCTGCCACTGACAAACTGTCAGCTCTTGTTGGAGACTTGCTTTCTTCTGATGATGCCACTGAGTACCGTAGCGTTGTTGGTGGTCTGCAATACCTTCTCATTACTCGACCCGACATCTCATTTGCAGTTAATCGTGTGTGTCAGTATCTTCATGCACCACGTGGTCCTCATTGGTCAGCTGTTAAGCACATTTTGTGCTATGTTCGTCACACTGCTTCATATGGCCTGCATCTGCAACCTGCACCTTCTGGCATGCCCTCAGCTTTTTCTGATGCAGATTGGGCTAGTAGTCCTGATGATCGGCAATCCACGGGGGGATATGCAGTGTTCTTTGGTCCTTACTTGATCGCCTGGCAAGCTTGCAAGCAAGCTACAGTATCTCGGAGTAGTACTGAAGCTGAGTATAAAGCAGTTGCCAATGCCACAGCTGAGATCATCTGGGTGCAGTCGTTACTTAGAGAGTTGAAGATCTCTCACGCTCAGCCGCCTGTCCTTTGGTGTGATAACATCGGTGCTACATATCTTTCATCAAATCCAGTATTTCATGCCCGAACGAAGCACATCGAAGTTGATTATCATTTTGTGAGGGAACGTGTTGCACAGAAGCTACTTCAGACCAAGTTTGTTTCTTCCAAGGATCAGCTTGCTGATATTTTTACTAAGCCCTTGCCCTTACCTTCTTTTGAAGGGTGTCGACGCAATCTTAACCTTCTTAGCATTTCAGGACATAGTTAAGATTGAGGGAGGGTGTTAGACTATGTATATATGGTAGCTTCTGTTGTACATGTTGTATACGAATACCTGTAAACTGTATCTGTACCTCATATAAATATATGACAGCCGAACCCATCAAGGGTATCGAGCACTGTTCCCCAAACCCTAGTTATGTCTAACATAGTTTAAGTGATAGTCTAGTGGGGCAAATCCTGGTCAAAACAACCGCATGTATTTCTTGCCCAACCGGCTCAGCGCTTGGATGGCACCACTGAACTTTACCATGAGCTTCAAATCTCTCTCTCTCTCTCTCTCTCTCTCTCTCTGTGTGTGTGAATTCTGGTGTTTATTTCAGTGCACTATCCAAAAGCACCTCATACAAAAAAATCATGT
Source organism: Poa pratensis (assembly GCA_947311845.1). NCBI lineage: Eukaryota > Viridiplantae > Streptophyta > Magnoliopsida > Poales > Poaceae > Poa > Poa pratensis. The sequence goes on along the minus strand of CAMZMU010000034.1, from coordinate 32,893,357 downwards.
ATATATGTAAAAATCAACAATACATGGCATATCAATCATATGGTTTTCTTATTCCTATGGTTTTCAATTGCTGTCATCCAAATATGAAGAGGATTAGCGATACCCAATCGGATGTCTGCCGCAAAATAAAATGAGTAGTGACTCCAACGAAATCTATGGAACGGAAAAGAAAAGGAAGATGCCAAACTTCGCGTGGCTATAAATCCATCTCCACCGTATTGCTCACATGTCTAGCAGAGACAATCATCCGGTTCTTGAACCACTCGTACTGCTGCCTAGTTGCTTCCACGTCTACAATGGCCGCCATGGAGACGGAGGAATCCGTTATTGCGACGTCAGGGCCGCCGCCTCACTTTGTTCTCGTCCCTCTCGTGGCGCAGGCCACATCATCCCCATGGTCGACCAGACTCGACCTTGCACGCCTCCTTGCGGAACGCGGCGCGCGAGCGAGCATCGTCACGACGCGTATTTTTTGCCAAATCTGGCCCTTCGACGGAACTAATGCCACATCTGGCCCCTCTGAGAAACTATTCTCAGATCTGGCCCCCGAGGTCGGCGCCAACGAGGATGGCGCCGACCTGTACAAGGTCGGCGCCAGGAAAAAAATTGGCCGAGCTAGGTCGGCGCCAAGTGTGATGGCGCCGAACCCATGGATTTTCAAAATGATGCAAATTGTTGTGTACAGGTCGGCGCCATCCTCGTTGGCGCCGACCTCGGGGGCCAGATCTGAGAATAGTTTCTCAGAGGGGCCAGATGTGGCATTAGTTCCGTCGAAGGGCCAGATTTGGCAAAAAATACTCACGACGCCAGTGAACGCCGCGCGGCTGCACGGCGTCGCCGACGGTGCGCAGCGCGCCAAACTGTCCCTTGACATAGTCGAGCTCCCCTTCCCGCCGGCCGCGGACAGCCTGCGCCAAGGCTGCGAGAACACCGACCAGGTCATGGACAAGGACCACTTCCTCCCCCTGTTCCAGGCCGTTCACAGACTCGCCGGTCCCCTCGAGTCCTACCTGCGCTCGCTGCCGCGGCGCCCGAGCTGCATCATCTCCGACTGGTGCAACTCGTGGACTGCCGGCGTCGCCAGCAGCCTCGGCATCCTAAGGCTGGTCTTCCACGGCCCGTCGTGCTTCTACTCGCTCTGCGACCTCAACGCCACCACGCACGGGCTTCGTGAGCGGCCATCCAGCTCTGGCGCGGCCCAAGGCGACGAGACGTACATCGTGCCGGGCATGCCGGTGCGCGTGGAGGTGACCAAGGAGACATGCCATGGGTTCTTAGACACGCCTGGGTTTGAGACTTTCAGGCAGGCATCTCTGGAGGCCATGCGCACGGCTGACGGCGCGGTGGTGAACACGTTCCTGGACCTCGAGGAACAGTTCATCGCGTGCTACGAGGCGGCGCTCGGCAAGCCGGTGTGGACGCTCGGGCCGTTCTGCCTCAACAACAATCTGGACGCGGAATCCATGGCGTCGCGCGGGCACAAACCCGGCGTAGACCAGAGCGTGGTCACTGAGTGGCTCGATACCATGGATTCTGGGTGCGTCATTTATGTCAGCTTCGGCAGCCTCGCGCGGAAGCTCCCCAAGCAGCTGTACGAGGTCGGGAACGGCCTCGAGGACTCCGGCAAGCCGTTCCTTTGGGTCGTGAAGGAGTCAGAGGTTGCCTCACCGGAGGTGCAAGAGTGGCTGCAAGGTCTAGAGGCACGCACGGTTGGGCGTGGCCTCGTGGTGCGTGGCTGGGCGCCGCAGCTCGCCATCCTGTCGCACCGCGCCGTGGGGGGATTCTTGACGCACTGCGGATGGAACTCGATGCTGGAGTCCATCGCGCACGGCGTGCCGGTCGTGGCGTGGCCGCACTTCAGCGACCAGTTTCTGAACGAGCGTCTGGTCGTGGACGTGCTCGGCGTCGGCGTGAAGGTCGGAACGACTTTCCCCGTGACGCAGTTGGGTGACGAGGCCGTGGCGGTGGTGCGGGGTGACGTCGCGCTGGCAGTGTCGGAGCTGATGGGCGGAGGGGAGGCTGCTGAGGAGAGGAGGAGGAAGGTCAGGGAGTACGGGGAGAGAGCTCGCAGGGCTATGGAGAAAGGAGGGTCGTCGTGTGAAAACCTGACGCGGCTAATACAGAGCTTCATGCAGAGTAGCGGCAGGGAGACCAACAGTGGATTACAGAAGGAACATCAGGAAAAGTACATGCTCAGCAGCTAATCTGTTTGCCATGAAGGCACTTCGGATCCTGAAATTGTATACTGTTGAATTATGAATGAATACTCGATCTTCTTGAATAAATTTCAGGCTTAACGCCGCGTTGGGACACTGCAGTACTTATTCTTGGATGCATGTGTTAGCCTAGCCTATTGTACGAGGTAGGAGTACAATGTTTCTCTTTCTTTTTTGTGAAACGGTGACCTCGATTTCATTTCGGTATCTGAAACCTTCTAGTACTGGATGACTACAAAGTCCTCTAGTTCAAAGGTGCCTGTCGTCGAATTTAAGGCGGAGATCTTGCAGATTATGTGAGCGTGCTTTCATTGGTGATGTTCCTTGTTCGGAGTACCTGCTGCGTGCAGAACTTGGCTTGTATACCTGCTGACGACAAATATCTAAGCGGCCACACTTGCATCATCGGATGATATATTGCAACAGTTCTGTTTTCGGTTCTTCCTCCTTGTGTCCTTAAACGATAAGATGGCCCATCAGCGGTCTAGTCCAAGTCTCTTTTCAGACGTCGTATGTAAGTGAGAAAGAAAGAAGAAGAACCTACCTGGGTACATGGACGTGTTTGGTTGCTCGCACGCCTTTTCTTACTCTGTGAAACATGATCTCGTGGAATCTGTGTGAGATGATGCGAGTTTGCTTGCCACATTGAGAACAAGCAAGTGTCCACCCCCTGGGCGCCTCCTCGCGTTGTCCACGTGGCGCTCACGTTTTGTCCTTTTCGATCGCAACGGCTGGGCTCTGGCCTCGCTCTTCAATCTTCATACCGCTGGTTGGCCCACCTGTCACGGTGCGACTAGGGAAGAAGAGAACAATTGATCGCCAGGAGAGGAAAAAAGGCTGCCGAGCAACCCTAGCCGCCGCCGCCTCCACCTCTCACGCTTCTTCTCCCCTCGCGCCGCACTCCCTTCCCAGCCTCCAACACGAGGAGCGAGACAGCCGCTCGCGCGCTCCGCCATGTCGGCTGCCGCTGCGCCGCACTGCAGCTGGTGACAAATAAGAGGCTGCCGGCGCCACACCGCTGCTCGAATCGTGGCGGAGGTTGAGGAATGCCTCCCCCATGGAGATGGACGACAACATCGAGCCAAGGTGAGCCCCCATCCCATCCTCTTACGGCAGTCCAGTGCGGTTGACGGAGGAGCGGTGGATCTGGGCGATCGAGTGGGAGATGGAGATGGCGGGCAGAACCAAGAAGTGGCAGAGAGCGATTGAGACGATTCGAGCGTGCGCTCGGCCGCTCACCGTCTACTGCCGTCACGCGGTGATTCAGGTTTGCATCTCCCTCCTCTCTTTCTCCCTGCCCTCACTCTCGTCTCCCCTATTGATCTCATGGATGAGGCATCCGCTGCAGTGGTGTGAAATAGAGAGCGGAGGGAGGTGCTGGGGGCCGATGAAGGTCGCTGCCGACACCCGCACTGCCTCAGTCCCGTGCAAAAAGCATTTGTTGTGACCAAAGGTTGTTGGGGCCTCGTTCCTCGATCAGGATCCGCAGGACACAACAGCAGCCGTCTTCCACCAAGGCCACAACAGCAGCTCGTCGATCCATCTCCGGGTAGTCCATTACCCAGCACGTCCTGCGACGCAGCTGCAGTGATGCCGGGCACACAATCATTTGATACGTTGTTGGAAGGTACGCTCAGATGAATTTCTCTTACTCTTCTTCGTGTCAGCTTAGTGAATGGCTAGCCCGGAGAACTTTCTTGCCGTCGTCTCTAATGACAATTTTTTTTTTGTAAGATGGACATAGCGGAAGTGTATAGGTTGCTCTACAAAATAGTCCAATGACAGAAACTTTCTTTCTGTTTCAACAAGATACCATACTGTACCTCCCTGGAGGTTAAGCCATGTAGCAAGACCGGCAAGCTTCATAAGAAATTTTCTATATATATAGTGGGGATATGTAAATACGTACCATCAGAGGTGGCAGCACATGTTATGTTCTCACTTTTTTGATATACCAGCCAGAAAGTTTAAATTGTGATTGTTTTCTAGGACCATTGCTGTACATTTCGCTAATCCATGTGAGCGCACATGTTTCTGACAAATTCAATGACGGGACCCTACTTCTGTAGGTACAATACTCATGTTTACACAATTGTTATGATACCTTGTCAAAAAAATCGCATAAACATGTTCCCTATGCTGTATTGGTCATCAGCAACAGTGCTGCCAACACTACGATACAATTGTGCAAATGTATATATTTATTGGTAAATTCTCTTGAATTCTTAAATCCCAATTTGTGTTTTGTTTCATGTCCAGGGGATATTACATTCTGAAGTGAAGGCTACTCTACAGGTAAAGGATGTATAATTAGACCTACAAGCTGGTTTTGAGCACTTAGCAAGGATGGATGTCCGAGTTCAAGTTTGTTCTCTCTGGTTATTGCTCCTTCCACAGCTGGAATCCTATTTGCAATATGTTTAAGTGGCACAAAAGGTACGTCTTTTCTAGCAGTCCACTTTTCATCTTCAGCTCACCCTTGCAATGAAGTCACATACTTCATCATAACCAAAGTTATTGTCTGTTGCTGTAGTTTTTTAATTAAACCAGAAAACCATGAAACAAGGGTTAAATAGAGTAAAATTAGTGGTCACAATAACCATCTAAGAAAGTACAAAGCAAACTCCATTTCCAAGCTATAATTCTTCAACATGAATCCGCCATTTAAGCCTCTATGTTTTCAGACCAAGATGAGCTGGAAAAGGCAGACAACATGTTGAATATTAAGTACGGCATATCCGGTGACATACCAACCAGAGCACTCTCCAGTTCCTGTTAAACCTGAGTGTGCTACTGAATAAATGTGCCGTAAATGCATTTCTTAAGCAATAAGAATCTTTCTGGTTTGGTTCGTTCAGATGTTGTATATCTTCTGAGATGATGAAATTCTTGGAACTTTGAGATCCATGCTTAGTCAATTTGCTCAGAAACAGTCTGGATCTCTAAGGTTACTTGGTTTGCCTATTGCATGCTGTATATCTGCAGCTTATTGGTTATCAAAACGAAAAGTACCTTTCCTTTTGACGTACATAGTTAATCGTTATGATGTTACATGGAGTCATGGACCCGCTGGATGCTTTTGATTTTCTATAGTTAGACCATTTAAAGTTTTTGTCTCTTCATATTCAATAGATGTTTGTTTGGTCATACAACCCCTGCATTCATAATAACCTTTGGTTATGTTACAAATCGAACTGTTGGTCGAGCCTACATGTCAGCGCGGAGGTAGGGATAAGAAGAGCAGTCGTGGCATCCTTAGCAAGAGAATAACCTCGGTCGTTGACTATGGTGTTTTTAATTGTTGAATCAGTAGCTGCCATGGAATGCCCTCTACTACCTTCGCCCAAATCAAAATGCAGGTATTTTTAGGATGTTTGCTGGTTTTGTAGATAATGTGGTGAGTTACTTCTTTTGACTGAAAATTTGTATGGTATATGATCTTGAAATCTCAGGTAGGATTTTTTTTCTCTCAACCATAGTGAATTGGCTTCATTGAATGTCATCCTTTTATGTTCTGGTGTTTGTATGGTATATGATCTTGAAATCTCAAGTAGGATTTTTTTTTCTCCCAAGCATAGTGAAATGGCTTCATTGAATGTCATCCTTTTATGTTCTGGTGTTAATTTCTCGATCCAGGTTGTTGAAATATGAGGTGAGGATATAATTGCAAAACGTGCAACTTCTGAAATACAATATGATTCTTACGATCGTACTCTGCATTGCGTTTGGCGTACTCTACATTGCTAAAAGATACTATTTAGATGTGTGCTACCGGTTTTAGATCTGATTTCTATGAATAAAATGGTTGATGATATGTGTAGACGGCTCTATTGTAAATAGAAGTGGATTTCCTTCATAGCTTCAGTTCAGTTGTAGTGGACTTACTTACCGTGCTCCATCTTCTTTTTTTTCTCTTATGTTCAGTGTGCCTTCATTAGTTTCAGAGATCTAATTCCATTGTCTGATTGTTGGCGCGGTGGCCATCGCACAAGTTTTTTCTTCATGTCTGGTCTCTCCTACAACAACCTCAGGAAGGTGTGCTGCCCATGCTAGAGTTGGCGCTGGTTAGTGTTGTAGTATACTTTTTCGGGAAGCAGCTGAGCTGGTACTATAGAGACTAGATTAGATGAAGGATGAGGTGGACTAGCTGATGAATATTGGCAGGTTGCTGTATTTTACTGTTCTTATTCCTGTAAATTTAGTAACACAAACACTAAAAGTAATTTGTTGACCACTTCTAATAGTTTATTTATTCAACTAAAAGTAATTTGTTGACCACTTCTAATAGTTTATTTATTCATTGTAGCATAAGTATGCTACTTCATATTTTTGTCCTTGCATGTGCTCCTGCAATTTAAATTTGTGAATTCAATGATGGCACTGATCTGAAGCGCTACCAGATATTCATACTTTTCTAATTAATAGATTTGAGAAGCAGTCTGTTTTTGTATCTTGTTCCTATTCAAGGTTCATAGCTTGGAATCTATATGGATCTTTCAGTTTTTTAGCCAGAACAATATCATACACGTCACATAAGCATATATATATGTATAGTTCAACAACACAATATGCTTACATTAGCCATAGTTCATTTCAGAATGCAACCTATATGTGTCCTGCTAGACCCAAATGCTTCATGTGAAGGCTTTCTCTTGTTCCTACTTGATTGGGACGCTAAGGACCGGCAAGGAGGCGCCCCGAGGGGCGCCCCAGCCTCTAGTTGCATTTAACATGCCCAGGAGATGCACAAACACCAATGTTTGGTTGCACCCGTGTGCCATGTGCAATGAGAATTACTCTCACCTCTTATCTACATGGTGAACTTGTCTTGCAGTGAGATTGGGTTTGACACGTGGTACCAGACGCGGCAAGGGTGAAGAGGACTAAGTAGAGCGCTGTCGCTGCGGGTTGGGCCGCAAGGATTCAAGTGAAGTAGGAACAAGAGCCATGAACGATCTCAGTTTTGTCTAATTTTTCTGTTGTTTCTTATATTATTTTTGGACAATGCCTAGATTTGTCTTCTTTTAGCTGTTGAACTACCTCAATATGTTTTGAAAATGTGAACATTTTTGAACCCGAGAGCATATATTTTGACGTCATGAACAATTTTTCAACCTTCGTAGTAAAATTATCAAAAATTTATGCAAATTTTCTGTTGGTGAACGCATTTTCTTAGGTAAAAAATGTTTGCTAGTAAAATGTGTTCGTTAAAAAATATTAACGGGTAAGTAAAAATTTTACCAGACTCTAAAAAGTGTTTAAATTTTTTAGTAAAAATGTTCACGATTTTAAAAAATATTCGCAGGTTTGAAAATTATCCACGGGTTAAAAAACTACTAAATATGAGATTAAAAAATGTTCTCGTTGATTTAAAATGATTATGGGTTAAAATATTCTCAGGTTGGAGAAAATTGCTCACGGGTTTCAAAAAATGGTAAGAGTTTGAAAAAAAAATCATGTGTTAGTGTTACCAAAAATGAATAAATAGAAAAAATAAAACGAAAACGAAAACGAAAACAAGAAAGGAAGGTTTCAGTCTGTCACAGGCTGCAAGCGGACGAGCGCGCTAGTACTCGCGTTAAGCTGGAAATACTAGCTCCCTCAACAAACAAAAAAACTAGAAATATTGGCTGCGGTTCCGAATGAATGGGACGTGCTTAATCTCTGGACTAGTTACCACGATGGTGATCCTGCAACTCGGAATGGAAACAGAAACAACGATCGTTGCTCTATCTGGGCTTCTTTCACCAGTCCGTGCTAGTCGGGGCAACGGTCTACACGAGCATCAGCACCGACATGCTCGAATTCAGCCTATCCGAAGGGCAATCAACTAATGAGAATTTTGAATCTAACCAGTAAGAAGAAAAATTTGAAGGTGACTTTGCGTCGAGAAAGTTAGAAGAAACTTTTAATATAACATGTATAAATTTACGAACTGCTTGTGTATTTGTCCCTGAAAACAAATAGTATTTTATATGTATATTCATTATAACTTTTATTTTGTCAATATTAAGGACGCTAAATTTTAGTTTCGCCCCTTGCGCCCAAAATCTCACGACTGGACCTGCGCGAAGGCATGGCCATTAAGCTTTGATCGACACGTTTATCCTTAATTTATCTGCACCAAAGCATAATTGGGGATGCTCTAAATCGGTGAGATCTAAATAATGACGCTCGATCATATGCACCGTTCAGATGTCCTATCGCGTCGTCATTTTCTTAGTTTGATATGATGCGCGAAAAAAAGCTCTAATTGACTCTCATGATAGCTGCAAGATGACAGTCAGCTGAGGCTGCGGCCATTCAAATTGTATAATGGCGGGTAGCTTTCAAATGGGAGCACGATTCCTGGAGAATGAGTATAAAATTCCGATTTCTGGAAACACGAGTAGTTTCCACTCCACGTGTTCTGACGACCACACATGTATCACATCTTCTGGTTTCATGGTCCATAAAAAATTCGATATGTTTCTTCAAATAATAGAAAGCGTTTTTTTTAAGCTGGAGATCAAGAAGGCGGGAGCAGAGCAACGTGGAGTGCCAGCCATGGATGAAGGAAATAGTTGAGCACGATGAGGGGTTAAATTAGTGGGACAGTGGGAAACGCTGCAGCAGCCTCAGATAATCTGCACGTTCTTAAAGTGACCATTAATACCCATTACATCTTTCAGACCCTCATCACTCTCTTAAATCACTTGTGGGCTGTGACTACGACGTTGCCCACAACCACAATGGCGCCAACCCAGCAAGCACTTGCCGCTGCCGCAACGGCAAAGCCGCCGCCGCACTTCGTCCTAGTCCCTCTGGCGACGCACGGCCATCTCATCCCCATGGTCGACCTCGCGCGCCTCCTCGCGTCCCGCGGTGCTCGCGCCAGCCTCGTCACCACGCCACTAAACGCCAGGCGCCTGCGGGACGGTGGCGTCCACCATGCGCTCCTCGAGATCGTCGAGCTCCCGTTCTCGCCGGCCGACTACGGCCTGCCACCTGACTGCCAGAACGCCGACAAGATCGCCGACAGCGCCCAGATCCTCCCCTTCTTCCTCGCCCTGCACGACCTCGCGGCACCGTTCGAGGCGTACTTGCGCGCGCTGGCGCCCCGCCCGAGCTGCATCATCTCGGACTGGTTCAACTCGTGGACGGCCGGCGTCGCCGGCAGCCTCGGCATCCCGCGGCTGTTCTTCCACGGGCCGTCGTGCTTCTTCTCGCTCTGTGACCTCAACGCTGCGGCGCACGGGCTGCACGAGCGGATAGCCGCCACCGACGGGGAGTCGCACGTCGTGCCCGGGATGCCCGTCTCCGTAAAGGTGTGCAAGGGAAGGGTGCCCGGCTTCCTCACATCACCTGGGTGCAAGGAGCTGCGTGACGAAGCCATGGCGGCCATGCATGCGTCCGACGGCGTCGTGGTCAACACCTTCTTAGACCTTGAAGACAAGTTCGTCAAGTGCTACGAGGCCGCTCTCGGCAAACCGGTGTGGACGCTCGGACCGTTGTGCCTGCAAAGCCAGGACGCCAAGGACAGGGAGTCGCGCGGGGGCGACAAGCCCGGCGTCAGCGAGAGCGCGATCACCGCGTGGCTGGACGATCAAGTTCCCGACACCGTCGTGTATGTCAGCTTCGGCAGCGTCGCACGGAAACTTCCCAGGCAACTATTCGAGGTCGGCCACGGCCTGGAGGACTCCGGGAAGCCATTTCTCTGGGTTGTGAAGGAGTCCGAGCTGGCATCGCCGGAGGCTCGATTATGGCTGGAGGCCCTGGAGGCTCGCACGGCGGGGCGTGGCCTCGTGGTGCGTGGGTGGGCGCCGCAGCTCGCCGTCCTGTCGCACCGCGCCGTTGGGGGATTCGTCACGCATTGCGGGTGGAACTCGCTGCTGGAGTCCATCGCGCACGGCGTGCCGGTCGTGACGTGGCCGCATTTCGCCGATCAGTTCCTGAACGAGCAGCTTGCCGTGGACGTGCTCGGGGTCGGCCTCCCGATCGGAGTGATGACGCCTGTAATGATCCTGGACGACCACGCGGCCGTCCCGGTGCTGCGTGAAGGCATAGCGCGCGTGGTCTCGGCGCTCATGGACGGAGGGGAGGAGGCCGAGGAGAGGAGGATGAATGCCAGGGAGTATGGGGCGAAAGCTCACCGAGCCATGGCGAAAGGAGGCGATTCCTACGAAAAGCTTCAGCAGCTGATCGAAACCTTCAGCAGTTACGGTAGAGGAGAGGCGATAAACATTGGAACATTGTGACGGCCTCAACATTGATTTTCTTCATTAGACTGCAGTAATCTTAAAGATTCATCCGTGCCCGCGTGTAGTCATGTCCCTCGGTGTATAGCGACATAGTGTTCGTGTGAATGAAGCTTGACAGCTCTTTGATCTGTTTAAAGAAAGTTCTTGATGGAACCACAGCTCTTTTTATTGCATAATGATGTTGTTCATAGGTACAACAGCGGGTTTGGTATCAGCTCTTTGTGTAATGATGTTCCGGACGTAATTAGTCTCGGCTTTCATACTAATATATTCCCTTTGCCTGAAGAAATGTACAAGAGGTGATTGGGGCGAATTAATAAGTGAACATCACTCTTCGCCAGATTGTGTGCATTGGTGTTCGTTCATCTTGGCTCATGGATGAATGAACACAATTTCACTTCCATGAAGATTTGAAGATACCGAAGATGACATTGTTTGGACCCTCTCGGCCAATGGCAAGTACTCGGCCGCCTTGGCATACAAAACGCAATTCTTCGGAGCCACGCCCTCTGACATGAACAAAATGGTTTGGCACATTTGGGCTCCACCGAAGATCAAGTTTTTCTCTTGCCTTACCCTCTAAAATAAATTTTGGATAGCGGACCGTCTTGAGAAGCGAGAATGGCAAAATTGTGGCATTTGCCCGTTATGCAAATGGACCACCGAGGCGGCGGATCATCTCCTAGTACATTGCCGCTTCACCGCTAGAATTTGGGGACTCATCAAGGATTGTCTCGAGTTATATGCATTGAACATCCACCTTTGCACAACTTCTTATTTGAAAAATTAACTAATCGGTAATACTGAGAAACATTGCAGCGAGCATATATATATATAATATATATATATATCAACTAAATTTTGTGTGTGTAATAGTAGACCACGTAATATTTTATTTTTGTCGGTGATACTAAAAGCGATATTATTTTGGTAAATACAAATCATAATAATATTGTCAACTTATTATTAATTACGTGTCAACTTGTAAGATACATTTGACCAAGTAAAAAATTATTATGTTAACTGATATTTTTATATTGCAAAAGTTTCTATATACTTGTTTACATAAACGGCATCGAAAACCTCTTTTAGAGCTTAGCTACATGGAGCTCGTTTTTTTAAAATTCAAAATCGATATCTTTAAGTTTTTAAAAATCGCGAAAAAAATTCTCCGACGTAGATATTGTTGAGATCTACAATCGTGTAAAATTTCAGCTCCAAATTCTTTGTATTTGGGTTGCACAAAAAAGACAAACGGGTGGATCTGGGTGATGAGGAATACACAGTTTTAAAATTTTGAAATTTCCCCCGATTTGTCTTTTTTGTACAGCCCAAAATACATCGAATTTGGAGCTTAAACTTTACACGATTGTAGATCTCAACAATATCTACACCTGGGAAGTTTTTCACGGTTTTTGGAAACTTAAAAATATCGATTTTGAATTTTCAAAAAAAGAGCTCCATGTAGCTTGGGTTCCAAAAATCCTCTCTCTAAACTGCATACACTACACAACTCTGTTAAGATATTTGATAGGTTTTATACATAGAAATCTATACCAAAATATTAAATTATACAAATAATAGGTAAGAACATCCATGGATTCCGGCCGCACTAGGGCACGCTCTGCCCCAGCAGTCGATGCTTCACCGGTGACTCACACGTTCACAACGTCCCCTAGGACCGCCACCGAACCTGATGTCGGGGTTGTTTGAGTGCACCAAGATAGTCAACAGCAAGGCCTGTGCGATGATATATATGTCCAAAACGTATCTATACTTTTTTATTTTTTCATACTACTTTTATATCATAGTTGCAAGTTTTATTATGGTTTTATAGCATTTCACTGGACTAAACTATTAAACCAGTGTCGAGTGCCAGTTTCTATTTATTTGTCTGTGCATTAAAAAAGGTGAAAATAAATTTGCTCGGAAGAATCTTAGAAAAGTTCCAGAAATTATAACTTTTCGATACGGATCAGGAAAACCAAAAGCTGTCAGGAGGGGAGCTCCACCCGCGTGGCCACCTCGTTTACCCCCTCGCGAACCCTCTTCGCATATAAATTCCCTATTGACCTAAAAACGACGGAACATAAGTCTTTTCTTCAACCTTGCTGCTCCTAATGGCGATGTGTGAGTAGTCCACGCTCGGGGCTGACGGCTTGCACCAGTAGCTATGTGTTTATCTCTCTCTATTATGACGTGATCTTTATTGTGGTCATGGTACTTTTTTTAGAGAAGACACTTGAAGGCATCTTATATCTGATATTTATCAAGAAAAACAGCTGGTACAAAGGAGATTGAACTCGACGCAACACGGCCAGCACAAAATAAAAATACACTGAAAGTCATACTGGTTGTCTTCTTCTCTCGATTGGTCAACGGCTGACGGAGCTTGAAACATGCACTGAATAAGCAGCAAAAGACTGGGTCACCTGCAAACAACCTCGCCAACCAATGCTTTGAAGACCGTAATAGCCACTCGTCGCGAACAACGGGATTGAATAAACCCAGATGGGACATCGACTGGGGACACACCCCAAGTAGCAACACAGGCTTGCGATCCTCCACCACCAATCTAGAGGGTTCGAGAAACTGGACCTTATCGTAGATCCAAACTACCGAAGAGATCGAAGATGTCAGTCCATAGGCCAACAAACAGAACGTGACACCAAGTGCCAAGATCCAAACAGACTAGACAACACCTACTCTCACTCACCCTTCGCTAACGCCAGAATCATTGACGTGGTAGGGAGAGGCTGGAGAGACCTTATTCCAAAGCGCCATCGTCGCCACGACCACGCCGATGTCGATAGGGAGACCAAAATCAAACTCGATACTAACATTAAGGACCTTGCGACAACGCCAAGCGCAGGTCCAAGTTCGCCACCTCCTCTGCCGCCAGAGCGACAAGCAGAGGAAGCGGGGACCCGTCGATTCCCGGGCGAAGAAGACAAAGACAGCAGACGGTGCTGGTTGCTGGGGTAAAACCCTAGAGCGCCGCCTTTGTTCACGCTAGGCTAGCTCTGCTATTGTTTTGTGTATTCCAACGAGTACAATCCTTTTTCCAGCAGGAAGTTATTGTGGTCATGGTGATTTTTCCCTTCTATTCCTTTCTATATTGGGTAAGATCATTTTATTATGTGATTGTTGTCTAGTATAATTTTTGGAGGCCCGTGGGGACTCTATGGATAATAGATTAGAATGATATTGACCATGATTCTGTTTTACGTTGGATTGAATAATGGAATCATGGAATGACTTGATGTATGTTTATTATAATTTTCATAGTACCAAAGTGACAGCGTGGGTGCCGTATTGGAAATATTTGGATGCTCAAAATGACAACGTGTGATGAGGGCATCGTGTTGGTTGGTTATCACGTTAGGACATATTCAAACGATGACTTGTGTGCCTTAATGTGTTCGGTTGAGTCTCCAATAGGTCGGTTTGTATCCCTAGAAGTTCAAATAGATTAGCATTCGTGCTTGTTTTGGCTTGGGCATGTCCAACCGATTAGGAGTTGGCCTCTTATATAAAGCAGTGGGGAGTAGAAAATTATGTAGAACATTGTGTTTAAGGTTGCCACCTTCCCTAAGGTACCGGCATGTATGACGGTGTCTCGGACGTTCATCTAGTTATCCAATAAATGGAGACACGGAGGGTTTTGAGTTTGTCATGAATTATAGTGTGTTTGCGAGAAGGTTTTGAATCTGTCAAGAGTTGTCGAGCCTTGCGTGAGGCGTGATGTTTGTCACCTCGTTGCTTGCCCTGAGATTTGTTCACTATATTCTTCAGATTGCGTGAGTCGCTCCCGTGATTGGAAGGATAATTATCTCGATGGTTCTTACGGTGAAAGATCGGGCAAAACGTTTACATCATCTGGTATCAGAATATCAGGCTGATCACCGCGAGGTTCACGTAGGTGAGTGTCGATTTGCGGGATTGTAACAAATTGTCAGATTTATTTTTGCTCGAATTGTTGGTGGAAGACATAGGGCATCTCCAGTCGTAGCGCCCCCAGGCCGATTTTCGGCGCGCTAAATTGGGCCGCCTGGGGGCATCGGCGCTATTTTACACCTTGGGGCGCCGATTCCTAGTCGCGGCCCCATCGCGCCCCCCAGCCGGCGATTTCGCCCCAAATTGACACACAAATCGCACAAACATGATTTTCTCCACATAGTTGAACATACAAATCCACAAACAAATAGTTCAACATACAAATCAACACACAAATAGTTCAACATACAAATCCATATAAATAGTTCAACAATGCAAGCAAATAAAACACATATCAAACTAGCCGTTGTTGCTGCCTTTGCGCGTCCACCAGTGATCCACCAGATCATTCTGCAGCTGTGTATGGGTTACTGGGTCTCAAATCTCCTGGCGCATAGGGAGGAAGGTTGCCCATGTTGACGGCACCTGGTGATCTACATCTGCAAGACGACCCTGTCGGTAATATGGCTCAGTGGCAGCCACCGGATCATCCCGCTCGCTCTCATTAATCATGTTGTGCAAGATCACACAACAGTTGATCACCTCCCACATATTAGCTTTCGACCAAGTCAGAGCCGGGTACCGGAGAACAGTAAATCGAGACTGTAGCGCACCAAATGCCCGCTAGACATCCTTCCTGCAAGCCTCGTGACACTGAGAAAACCAAGCTTTCGCGCTTTCTGGCACAGGGTTGGAGATAGTCTTTACAAATGTTGACCATCTTGGTGTTGGAGATATGCCCTAGAGGCAGATAAATATTAAGTATTTATTGCAGTATCTCATTAAGTTTATAATAAGTTTTATACCATGATATAACTGTATTAATCGGAATTGTTAATACACGTGTGGTATGTAAACAAACCAGAGTCCCTAGTAAGGCTCTATACAAACTAGTTCATTGGTCAACAGATGATCGAGATTTCCCGATCATGGATATTTATGTCAGTTGACAATGAGATCATTTTATTAGTGGAATAAGATGACATACCCAACAAAGTATTGCAATAGGATCATGTCACAAAGTTCATTGTTGCAATAGGTAGGTAATATGGTAGCCTATTCTTCAGACCATGAGATCATATTTAATCACTACCACCGGAGGGTATTTTGAGTGCAGCAATCGTCAGTCCATAAATGGGTGACTAAAAAGGTGTACCTCAGGTATTCCAAAAGGGTAGGTTGAGGCATATAGATCAAGAGCGGGATTTGTTCATCCGCGTGACGAAAAGATACTCTGGGCCCACTCGGTGAGATTACATCTGTAAAGCTGCGCAGTGTATGACTAGGTCATGGGGAAGTAATATCACAGAACGAATTAAGTAGCTCTTGTTGGTAACGAGATAAAACAAAGCATAGGATGTTAACGATCATATCTCGGACAAGGGTAGTATCGAAAGAAACAAAAGGAATGGATATCCATGTTAATGGTTCAACAACGATTATTCGTGGAATACGCAGGGATCGTCATAGGCATTGTAACATCCCAAAATTGTAACCCAGTTTTATTAGTCAAAATTGTGGGCCAACAAATTTTTTTGTTACTTTATGTGTGCTTGCTTGTGTTTGCTTGCTTGAGTTGTTGTTTGCTTAAATAAAAATTTGAAGAAAAGAAAAGAAATAAAAGAAGTGCAAAAACAATAAAAATAATGTGACAAGTGTCACACTAAATCTCCAAGTGTTGATTCAAAAATTTCTCCAAACAAAAATCCAGTGGAGGGAAGTGATCCCTCCCATTTCATCTTTAATACTTTTCTCCCTCCTTATTTAAAAAAAAACATTATTCAAAATTCTATTTTCAAATTTCCAAATGTTTCTTTAACTTTGGAAAACCCTCAAAATCACCAAGCTACACTTCCAAATTAAATCAACCAATGGTCCCACAAACCTTGGAAAAATATTTGGAAGCAAACTATGAAAAGAAATTTCAAAAAAATCAAATTTGAACTCGGTTCGGGTATTTGGTCGAACACATGGTGATCATCACCGTGTTCATCTTTGTATCAAAAATTCAACTCAAAATTCGAGCTCAATTCAGTGCAATCGATCACTCCAGTAGCTCCCACTCCTTCCTCTCACCTCACACACGTGAATGATTGCGAAGGAAACGAGTTCGTTGACCCGGAGGTGGAGTGTGGCGTGCGCCACGCCGATGCCGCCCGTGGCGCACTGCCGCACGGGTCGTCCCCGTGGTGAGCAAGGACGCGACGCAGAGGCGACGCCGCGCCGTGCTCGACACCCCTCCCTCTTCCCTCTGCCTCTGGTCGATGTGACTCAAGCGCTGCAGAGCTCGCTGGCGTGCTCACCGTCCGCGACGCGACGCCACGCGCTGCCGTCCGGGATCGCTCTGTGGAGGAAGCAGAGGAGGCAGCGACGCGACGCCACGCTCTGCTCGACACACCACCTCTCCCCTCTGCACCTGCTCGAGGTGACCCAAGCACCGCAGCACACCCCACCCCTTGCGTGCACCCTCGCCACGCCACGGCCAGAGCGCGCCGCGCGACGCCACCCCTGCCAGGGTCAGCGAGGAACACCACCGCACCCTCTCCCCATTTGCCACCGCACCACGCCGTACTCGCGCAGAACCACCACCAAGGCCGCGCTCTCCCACTCCCCAGCCCCATCCCTGCACTGCGTCCACGACGAGCCCGAGCTCGCCCATAAAAGGCCACCCGCGCCTCGCCATCTCTCCACACCACCTCACAGCCACCACTCCACTCCACTCACCCCAGTACACCGCCAGGAGGGCGGATTCGCAGCCGCGGAAGCGCTTCTGCCCTTGCCCGTGCTCTGCACCTCGCCGGAGCAGAAGGTGGACATCGATCACGGCCGAGCCGTGCCACTCTCTCCCCCTCTCTTCTTTGCCCCGCATCCGCGTCTCCATTGAACCCTCACTCACCCGCCAAGTTTTCCCCGTGTTTCGTGCACCACAGCACAGCAGGGGACTCGCCGGAGTTGGAGCACGGCCGCGGAGGAGGAGCTGATCACGCCGTCGTCGAGTGAAGCCGTCCCAGCACGCACGACTCACCCCAGAGCTTCCCCACTCCCTCCGCCGTCGATCCCCGTCATCTCCGCCACCACCCGAGGCCCTTAGGTGAGCTATCCATGCTCGCCACCGTCGCCGGCGCGGCGGCGTCGCCCGTTTATGGTCGTCGCCGTTCGCGGCCTCTGTGAGCCGTTGGATCTAGATCCAACGGCAGCTTACCCTTTCGTTTAGATTAGACACTGACTGGTGGACCCCACCCGTCAGCGTTTTAAACTTAAACCGCGCGCGAACCGTTTTCCGCTGAGTCGCTGACGAGTGGACCCCACCCGTCAGGGATCTCTTCTTTATCCAGTATTTTCGAGTTTGAATCCTCTCTGAATTCAGTACTGGACCTAGTTTTGAAATTCAATATCTCGAGTTCTAGGAATCCAAATAAATCAAACTCAACTGTTCTGGAAAGCTTATGAAATTATTTAACTCACCAAAGTGGTCTCATCTCATTTAAATAAATAATAAAATTGCATTAATAAAAATGCTCCAGAAGGTTTAAAACACTAAACCATTTGTTTCTGGAGTTATATAAATCCAAATAACTCGAAACCAATTTTGGTAGCTTTGTATTAGGATCCTTTAGCTCCCCAAATTTTGGTAGAATTAATTGAGTAGTGTAAACTCCTTAGCCTTTGGTTGAACTTCAGTGCACCCTTCTGCACTAAACCAATTAGTGTGATTTAATAGTAGGTCCAACTAAACTAAAACCAATTTTGTTAGGTCACATTCAACCAAGGTTAGTTACCCCTAAAAGGATTTAAATTTTGGAGCAACTTAATTTGTTTGGTAGCTAAAACTTGATTAAAGTCCTTCTGAACTAAAACAAATGTGTAGGGAGTTTGGTAACTCCAAATGACCCCAATCCAATTGGGTGATCTTCTACACATCAGTAGCTATCCATAGAATTTTAGTTTGAATTTTTGTGACAAACATAGATTAAATGGTGAATTAATTGGTGTACAACTAGTTTCTGCCTTAGTTTGAAAATAATTGAATAAAGATTAATTCAATTAAATTAAAACCACCTTGTGTTGCTTGATGTGTGCAGTAGCTTTGTAATGTTGTGATGATGCTTGAGTTGGTGTAGTGATTGTTTGTGTTGCTTGTTTGACGTTTAGACGAGAACGTTGCCGGAGTCTACGAGGAAGGGGAATACTTTGAACAGCAGGAACCAGACTCCGAGAACTTTGTGGAGCAAGGCAAGCTACTTCACTGAGCTTGCATTTATATACCTCTATTTTAATCACATGAGTTCTTCACAAGTGTCAAAGATTTTGAAACCCTTTTTACAAAGATATGAAAACTATTTTGACGATAGTACAACTATAGGGTGGGAAAAACATTGTTTATTCAAAACTCCTTTGAAAGTACTTGGATGAAGTTGAAGTACCGAAAGGTCGGTATGAAGGTAGAGGAACAGAGAATGGTGTTGCTTTTGGAAGGAAAAATGCACATTGTGTCCTTGTACTTACATCCCCAGCCAAAAATCTGTGCGACCACATTTACCCACATATGGGCAAGGGCGTAGTCATATAATTTGCTCGTGTTAGTACTGGATGCCTCAATAACGAGGATAACCTCGTTCCATGAGGGGATGGTCTGAGGACCTACCCCTGACCTGGGTCCTCTTAAAGAAGTCTACCGGAAGCCGGTATGAGCGTAAAGAGAAAGAGGATTGAAGGGCTCCCTTGGGTCCGCCGGGCAGAACTACGAGTCCTCACACTTAGTTTCTGAGGATTTAAGTGTCGATGGAAAGTGTCGTAGGCAGGGTCCTATACTAGCATGAGCAAAGGACAGGCTATGGCCGGGAACTCAACTTCGCATACCTCTGGTATGGCGGGACGTGGCTGACACGATGAGTGACCGGATGGGTGTGGGAAAAGCGTACTACCTCTGCAGAGGGTAAAACTATTCGAATAGCCGAGTCCTCGGATATGGACAGTTGGGAAGAACTACTAAGGCCATGTGCAAAGTTTTGCAAGTTCGGGAATGTGTCGAGGAAATTGAAATGGAAAGGATTTCTTACCTGTACCAATGAGTTGGTACGAGGTGGTGACGGGTTTGGAACCATGATCGGGTATGGTTGGATAAAGGAGGAGTTTCGGGGAAACAGCTAAAATGATGTTTTCTTAAAGGATAGTTATAAACTTCTTCTCACCCCTTTTCAGTAAAGATTTTTTTAGTTTTCAAATAAAAGTTTAAGAAATAAAACTAGAACTAGTGCTTACTCAAGTTGGGGTAGTTTGCGAGTACAATCAAATGTACTCATATTGGTTTCGTCCCTGGCTATTGTCTTAGCCAGATTTCGAGGAGCCCTACGTTGAAGAGGAGTTTGGCGACGTCTATGCGAACTAGATCTTCATAAGTCAGCTGCCTGTCGGGTGCTGTTAGGATGGATTAGCCCTACTACCGTAGCTTCCGCTGAATAAAGATGATTTGGCCCTTGAAGGCACCTATGTATAATTAGGCCAGTATGGCCATGTGTAAGACTTTAAACTCGGTATTGTATGGATGTAAACTTTGATATTCAGTTCGGATTATGTGCAACGACAGACTGATCACGGGATCGTTGTGTTAAGCATAATCGGGTATTTCGGACGGCTAGTCCGGGGTCCCCACAGAGCTGGTATCAGAGCCATCCTGACTTTAGGAGACCTTAGTTAACATGGGCGTTAGTTAGGAGTTACAAAAGTTAATTTCTAAAACAAGGAGTGAAGTATTTTCGAAAATTTCTTATCTCCCCAACCCTCCATTTATTAAAACCTACACTCATTAAGAGTTCTTTTCTTGAACCCTTAAAATTTTGCACACTTGTCACTCCATTAAGTTTACATTTGTACTCATGTCACTTAACTAACTTAAAATTTTGCTTAAACTTGTAGATGGCACCCAACGTCACCGAGTTCGTCCAAGTTAGGAAGGACGGCCTGCTGATGTTCGAGCAGGACTTGTACGAGTTGAGCCAGACTTTGGGACGCCCTGTTCCAGAGTTTGAGGGAACTCAGGTCGATTCCCTCGGTGATGGGAACCTGTCCTGGCTCATCAAGTCGTCCGTCCGAGGCAGGATTCAGCCACCCCGCTCCAAGGACTTGGTCTACTCCACGATGGACACTACTTGGGTTGACGGTCTGACCCGAGTTATGCAGAGGCTGCTAGCCCGCCTTTGTGAGGAGCACAAGGACGAGCTGGTTGGCACTCGTTTCCAGTACTTCGGGAGGCGTGACGATGAGGGAAACCCCACCTACCCCGCGCAGCACACTCTCTTCGGCGAGTACATCACCGACATGGAGGTGCTACTTCACGACACCCAGGAGAACCTGCGCGATGCTAGACTCAAGGTTCACTTCCAGCGTAGCTCCCTCGACGATGCCCGAGTCCGTGAGACCCAGCTGAAGTGGGAAATGACAATCTCCGCCTGAAGCTGGCCCGTCAGAGGAGGACTATCGTCAGGCTCCGCAAGACGGTAGCAGAGCAGAACGAGATGATAGACGAGATGGAGCAGCAGGCGAACGAGATGGAGGAGGAGGGCGAGGATCTCCGCAAGGAGAACAGTGCCTTCATCAGCGATGATGAGGACTACTTAGAGGAGATGGACTATGGGGAGGAGGACGACGAGGAGGAGTTAGTTGACGAGGAGGAGGAGCCGTCTGAGCCAGTTCTCGAGGAGGAGGATCCCGAGGAGCCACCCTACGACTCAGACGTTGAGATCGTCGAGCCTGAGGTTCCACCTCAGTAGTTGAGCGACGAGAGCACTACCTAGGACTGTGTCGACCCCCTATGCGAGTAGAGTTTATGTGGTTCCTAGTGAAACCATGTTGTATGTACATTAGGTGTAGTAGGATGTTGTAAGCTTGATGTGTGAACTCCTTGATGTGATGATTGTGTTGAATAAATGTGATGGTCTTGTTTGACTAGTGTTTCATCAACCACCCCCTTTGTGACTTCATCGTTAGCCAAAGCCTTTTTGCCTTGCCTCTTATATCGTATCTATTCCAGGATGACGAACACTCGCCACAACCAGCACGCGACACCACCACCACCGCCGGAACCCACCGCTGCTCAACTGCTTGCGATCATCATGGAGGATCGCCAAGCTGCCCGGGAAGAGCGTCAAGCTCATCTCGCCGCCCTGCAGCAACTTGCTGCTGCCCACGCCAACCAGAAAACAATGGTGGCAATGGCAATGGCGACGAGGGTGGAAACCAGCGCTCTACCCTGAGTGACTTCCAGAAGACCACACCTCCTACCTATTCCAAGGGACTTCATCCCCTGGAAGCAGATGACTGGATCCGCACTATTGAGAACGACCTGGAAGTTGCCTCGGTAGGAGAGAATGAGAAGGTCCTGTATGCTACCCACTACCTTGCTGGACCTGCAAGAGCTTGGTGGGAAACTACCAAGACCATCCAGCAAGCGGGTCATGTCATTACCTGGGAGGAGTTCAAGGACAAATTCCGCAAGAAGTTCATCTCTAGCGGTCTTATCGAGAGGAAGAAGGATGAGTTCCGTAAGCTAAGGCAGGGAGGCAGAGATGTGGTTGGTTATCTGGATGAGTTTACCGATCTTGCTCGGTATGCTCCTGAAGATACCGACACGGAAAAGAAGAAGATGGAGCGCTTTCTGAACGGACTCCATGATGAGATGCAATGTGCCTTGGTTGTCCATGACTTCCGTGATCTGGAGTCACTAGTGGACAAGGCCATTCAGCTGGAGACCAAGCGCAAATCCATGTTTGAAGGCCGCAAGAGAAGGATGAATATTCAGGAAGGTTCCAGCAGCCAGAAACCCGCACCTTCCAGCCAGCCCCAAGCCAGTTTATCGATCACCCCCAGCTCCACGTCCCAACTATCCCAACCGTCCCAACAACAGCAACAACAATGTCCCCCGCCCAAACACCAACAACAACTACCACCCCAATGGCAACAATCGTCCCGGAGGAAACACAACACTTTTACCCCTACTGCCAGTGTTGTCTGCTTTGAATGCGGCAACAAGGGTCACTACTCCCGAGAATGCCCCAATCCCAAGAGGAACGTTCAGCGCCCCAATGCACCAGCACCCAACTCTGGACAAGGCCGTAATGGAAATGGAAACGGCAAGAATGCTGCACCCCGTGGCAATGGCTGTTGCCAGAGGCCGTTGAACCACATCAACACTGAGAAGCCCAGGAAGCGCCAGATGTTGTGCTGGGTACGTTCCTTGTCAACTCAGTACCTGCAACTGTCTGTTTGATTCTGGTGCTACCCATTCCTTTGTTACCAAGGAGTTTGTTGTTAAGGGAGGTCTAGTCGGGAGCCTCTTGTCCAAACCCCTGCTTATACAAACCCCAGAGTTCCTAGTAGAGACCAAGCTGTTTTGCCCCGACGTCTCTCTTGAGATCAAAGGAGAAAACTTTCCAGCTGACCTAATCATCTAGGAACCCAAGGCATAGATATCATTCTGGGTATGAATTGGTTAGCAAAGTATCATGGTCGTATCGACTGCGCCAGAAGAGCAGTATCTCTCACCACAGACCAAGGAACCGAAGTGGAGTATGCATCACAAGCCAATCCATCCAACCCTGTTGTCATGAAGGTATAGCCCGACCAGCTCTAGATGAGATCCGTGTTGTCCACCTATTCAAGGATGTTTTCCCGGAGGAATTGCCTGGTATGCCACCAGACCGGGATATTGAGTTCGTGATTGAACTTATTCCTGGAACAGCCCCTATATCCCAGAGACCCTACCGGATGAATCCAGAAGAACTGGTGGAATTGAAGAAGCAGTTAGCTGATCAGCTCAGCAAGGTCTGATTCGCCCAAGTGCATCACCTTGGGGATCACCCATCATCTTCGTGGACAAAAGAGACGGTACCACACGCCTGTGTGTGGATTATCGCAAGCTCAATGATGTAACCATCAAGAACAAGTACCCTGCCCAAGATCGAGGATCTGTTCGATCAGATGAACGGAGCCCGAGTCTTTTCTAAGATCGATCTTCGGACAGGTTATCACCAGTTGAAGATTCGAGAGTCTGACATTCCCAAGACCGCCTTCACCACCCGATACGGATTGTTTGAATACACCGTTATGTCCTTTGGCTTGACCAATGCCCCTGCTTATTTCATGAATCTCATGAATAAGATCTTCATGGAGTACCTCGACAAGTTCGTGGTTGTCTTCATCGATGATATCCTTATCTACTCCAAGACGAAGAAGAGCATGCTGAACATCTGCGTTTGGTTTTGGAGACCCTCAGAGAACACAAACTGTATGCCAAACTTAGCAAGTGTGAATTTTGGCTAAGTGAAGTGGCATTCCTCGGACATGTTGTGTCTGCAGGAGGAATCTCTGTTGACCCCGAGAAAATCAAAGCCATTCTAGACTGGAAATCACCCACCAGTGTAACGGAAATCCGAAGTTTTCTCGGACTAGCAGGTTATTACCGCAAGTTCGTTGAAGGATTCTCCAGTATAGCCAAACCCATGACCCAGTTGTTGAAGAAGGATAAGAAGTTTGAATGGACCCAGAAGTGTGAAGATAGTTTTCAAGAACTGAAGAAGAGACTGACTTCAGCCCCAATCCTAGTCATGCCAGACGTCACCAAGAGTTTCGACGTGTATTGTGATGCTTCACGTCTCGGACTTGGTTGCGTTCTGATGCAAGAAGGAAAAGTTGTGTCGTACCTGTCTCGACAGTTGCGACCGCATGAGGAGAATTACCCAACCCATGACCTGGAGTTAGCAGCTGTGGTTTTTGCTTTGAAAACATGGCGACCCTATCTTGTGGGTCATCGCTGCGAGGTCTATACAGATCACAAAAGCTTGAAGTACATTTTCACTCAGAAGGAGTTGAATCTGAGGCAGAGAAGGTGGATGGAATTGATTAAGGACTATGATGTCGGAATTCATTACCATCCCGGAAAAGCCAATGTGGTAGCCGATGCCTAAGCCGGAAGCCATGCACCCTGAATACCCTAATCCAAGCAGAACAACCAGCCTTGTTTAAGGAGTTCGAAGATTTCGGACTTGAATTGGTTAGCCATGGATATCTTGCCAACCTGGAGTTAGCCCCAACCCTGTTGGACCAAATCAAAGAGGCCCAGAAGGGTCATGAGAGTATCGAGGGATTAAAAAGAAGATACCCCTTGACAAAGCACCTGGTTTTGCCATAGATGCTGAAGGAGTTCTGAGATTCAAAGGACGCCTATGTGTGCCCGATGATAAGGAACTCAAGGGTCTAATCCTAAAGAAGCCCACGATACCCCATACTCGATCCACCCCGGAGGAACCAAGATGTACCAAGATCTTCGTGAGAAGTTTTGGTGGCATGGAATGAAGCGAGAGATTGGTTCTTTCGTGGCCAAGTGTGATATCTGTCAGCGAGTCAAAGCAGAGCACCAGCGCCCTGCAGGATTGCTCCAACCCCTTAAGACCCCCGAGTGGAAATGGGATGAAATTGGAATGGATTTTATTACCGGACTTCCTAGGTCAAACCGAGGCCATGATTCAATCTGGGTCATAGTTGATCGATTGACCAAGGTTGCCCATTTCATTCCGTCAACACCACTTATAGAGGGAACCAGCTAGCAGACTTGTATATTTCCAGAATAGTAAGCCTGCACGGAGTGCCTAAGAGGATTGTATCTGACAGAGGCACGCAGTTCACCTCACGGTTCTGGAAAGCTCTTCACGAAGCCCTCGGAACCCACTTATCATTCAGCACAGCCTATCACCCTCAGACCGGAGGACAGACGAGCGAGTAAACCAGATTCTGGAAGATATGCTTCGTGCATGTGTCCTAGCCTATGGCTCTAAATGGGAAGATTGCCTTCCGTTTGCAGAGTTTTCCTATAACAATAGTTATCAGTCCAGTCTGCAAATGGCCCCATTTGAAGCACTTTACGGCAAGAAGTGTCGTACACCTTGAACTGGTCCGAGACCGGAGAAGGAAAAGTGTTTGGACCAGATACCCTCCGTGAAGCCGAGGAGCAAGTCCAACTTATCCGTGAACGTCTCAAAACGGCCCAATCCCGTCAGAAAAGTTATGCTGATCCCAAGCGTCGTGACGTCACCTTTCAACCTGGAGATTTTGTCTATCTTCGGGTGACACCACTCAAAGGGATGCAACGTTTCCATGTCAAAGGAAAGTTGGCACCCAGATATATTGGACCTTTCAAGATTCTTGCCCGTCGCGGAGAGGTAGCCTATCAGTTAGAGTTGCCCCCAGAATTATCGGAATTTCATAATGTCTTCCACATCTCTCTGCTCCGGAAGTGTCTTGAAGTTCCTGACCAGCCAGACGTCTTCAAGAACATTGACCACCACTCCATCGACCTGAACCATGATCTGACTTACCGTGAGAGACCATTCAAAATTCTCGACGAAGATATTCGTCTCACCCGGAGGAACAAGATCAAGTTTTATAAAGTCCAGTGGACTAACCACTCTGAAGAGGAAGCACTTGGGAACGTGAGGACTATCTTAGAAGCGATTTTCCCAACCTCTTTAGCACCTAAGCCCAGCCAATCTCGGGACGAGATTTATCCTAAGGGGGGAAGGATCTGTAACATCCCAAAATTGTAACCCAGTTTTATTAGTCAAAATTGTGGGCCAACAAAATTTTTGTTACTTTATGTGTGCTTGCTTGTGTTTGCTTGCTTGAGTTGTTGTTTGCTTAAATAAAAATTTGAAGAAAAGAAAAGAAATAAAAGAAGTGCAAAAACAATAAAAATAATGTGACAAGTGTCACACTAAATCTCCAAGTGTTGATTCAAAAATTTCTCCAAACAAAAATCAGTGGAGGGAAGTGATCCCTCCCATTTCATCTTTAATACTTTTCTCCCTCCTTATTTTAAAAATTATTCAAAATTCTATTTTCAAATTTCCAAATGTTTCTTTAACTTTGGAAAACCCTCAAAATCACCAAGCTACACTTCCAAATTAAATCAACCAATGGTCCCACAAACCTTGGAAAAATATTTGGAAGCAAACTATGAAAAGAAATTTCAAAAAAATCAAATTTGAACTTGGTTCGGGTATTTGGTCGAACACATGGTGATCACCACCGTGTTCATCTTTGTATCAAAAATTCAACTCAAAATTCGAGCTCAATTCAGTGCAATCGATCACTCCAGTAGCTCCCACTCCTTCCTCTCACCTCACACACGTGAATGATTGCGAAGGAAACGAGTTCGTTGACCCGGAGGTGGAGTGTGGCGTGCGCCACGCCGATGCCGCCCGTGGCGCACTGCCGCACGGGTCGTCCCCGTGGTGAGCAAGGACGCGACGCAGAGGCGACGCCGCGCCGTGCTCGACACCCCTCCCTCTTCCCTCTGCCTCTGGTCGACGTGACTCAAGCGCTGCAGAGCTCGCTGGCGTGCTCACCGTCCGCGACGCGACGCCACGCGCTGCCGTCCGGGATCGCTCTGTGGAGGAAGCAGAGGAGGCAGCGACGCGACGCCACGCTCTGCTCGACACACCACCTCTCCCCTCTGCACCTGCTCGAGGTGACCCAAGCACCGCAGCACACCCCACCCCTTGCGTGCACCCTCGCCACGCCACGGCCAGAGCGCGCCGCGCGACGCCACCCCTGCCAGGGTCAGCGAGGAACACCACCGCACCCTCTCCCCGTTTGCCACCGCACCACGCCGTACTCGCGCAGAACCACCACCAATGCCGCGCTCTCCCACTCCCCAGCCCCATCCCTGCACTGCGTCCACGACGAGCCCGAGCTCGCCCATAAAAGGCCACCCGCGCCTCGCCATCTCTCCACACCACCTCACGGCCACCACTCCACTCCACTCACCCCAGTACACCGCCAGGAGGGCGGATTCGCAGCCGCGGAAGCGCTGCTGCCCTTGCCCGTGCTCTGCACCTCGCCGGAGCAGAAGGTGGGACATCGATCACGGCCGAGCCGTGCCACTCTCTCCCCCTCTCTTCTTTGCCCCATCCGCGTCTCCATTGAACCCTCACTCACCCGCCAAGTTTTCCCCGTGTTTCGTGCACCACAGCACAGCAGGGGACTCGCCGGAGTTGGAGCACGGCCGCGGAGGAGGAGCTGATCACGCCGTCGTCGAGTGAAGCCGTCCCAGCACGCACGACTCACCCCAGAGCTTCCCCACTCCCTCCGCCGTCGATCCCCGTCATCTCCGCCACCACCCGAGGCCCTTAGGTGAGCTATCCATGCTCGCCACCGTCGCCGGCGCGGCGGCGTCGCCCGTTTATGGTCGTCGCCGTTCGCGGCCTCTGTGAGCCGTTGGATCTAGATCCAACGGCAGCTTACCCTTTCGTTTAGATTAGACACTGACTGGTGGACCCCACCCGTCAGCGTTTTAAACTTAAACCGCGCGCGAACCGTTTTCCGCTGAGTCGCTGACGAGTGGACCCCACCCGTCAGGGATCTCTTCTTTATCCAGTATTTTCGAGTTTGAATCCTCTCTGAATTCAGTACTGGACCTAGTTTTGAAATTCAATATCTCGAGTTCTAGGAATCCAAATAAATCAAACTCAACTGTTCTGGAAAGCTTATAAAATTCTTTAACTCACCAAAGTGGTCTCATCTCATTTAAATAAATAATAAAATTGCATTAATAAAAATGCTCCAGAAGGTTTAAAACACTAAACCATTTGTTTCTGGAGTTATATAAATCCAAATAACTCGAAACCAATTTTGGTAGCTTTGTATTAGGATCCTTTAGCTCCCCAAATTTTGGTAGAATTAATTGAGTAGTGTAAACTCCTTAGCCTTTGGTTGAACTTCAGTGCACCCTTCTGCACTAAACCAATTAGTGTGATTTAATAGTAGGTCCAACTAAACTAAAACCAATTTTGTTAGGTCACATTCAACCAAGGTTAGTTACCCCTAAAAGGATTTAAATTTTGGAGCAACTTAATTTGTTTGGTAGCTAAAACTTGATTAAAGTCCTTCTGAACTAAAACAAATGTGTAGGGAGTTTGGTAACTCCAAATGACCCCAATCCAATTGGGTGATCTTCTACACATCAGTAGCTATCCATAGAATTTTAGTTTGAATTTTGTGACAAACATAGATTAAATGGTGAATTAATTGGTGTACAACTAGTTTCTGCCTTAGTTTGAAAATAATTGAATAAAGATTAATTCAATTAAATTAAAACCACCTTGTGTTGCTTGATGTGTGCAGTAGCTTTGTAATGTTGTGATGATGCTTGAGTTGGTGTAGTGATTGTTTGTGTTGCTTGTTTGACGTTTAGACGAGAACGTTGCCGGAGTCTACGAGGAAGGGGAATACTTTGAACAGCAGGAACCAGACTCCGAGAACTTTGTGGAGCAAGGCAAGCTACTTCACTGAGCTTGCATTTATATACCTCTATTTTAATCACATGAGTTCTTCACAAGTGTCAAAGATTTTGAAACCCTTTTTACAAAGATATGAAAACTATTTTGACGATAGTACAACTATAGGGTGGGAAAAACATTGTTTATTCAAAACTCCTTTGAAAGTACTTGGATGAAGTTGAAGTACCGAAAGGTCGGTATGAAGGTAGAGGAACAGAGAATGGTGTTGCTTTTGGAAGGAAAAATGCACATTGTGTCCTTGTACTTACATCCCCAGCCAAAAATCTGTGCGACCACATTTACCCACATATGGGCAAGGGCGTAGTCATATAATTTGCTCGTGTTAGTACTGGATGCCTCAACAACGAGGATGACCTCGTTCCATGAGGGGATGGTTTGTGACCTGCCCCTGACCTGGGTCCTCTTAAAAGAAGTCTACCGAAGCCGGTATGAGCGTAAAGAAGAAAGAGGATTGAAGGGCTCCCTTGGGTCCGCCGGGCAGAACTACGAGTCCTCACACTTAGTTTCCAACGGGCATGGATTTAAGTGTCGATGGAACCGTTTCGTAGCGGTAGGATCCTATACTAGCATGAGCAAAGGACAGGCTATGGCCGGGAACTCAACTTCGCATACCTCTGGTATGGCGGGACGTGGCTGACACGATGAGTGACCGGATGGGTGTGGGAAAAGCGTGCTACCTCTGCAGAGGGTAAAACTATTCGAATAGCCGAGTCCTCGGATATGGACAGTTGGGAAGAACTACTAAGGCCATGTGCAAAGTTTTGCAAGTTCGGGAATGTGACGAGGAAATTGAAATGGAAAGGACGTTTCTTACCTGTACCAATGAGTTGGTACGAGGCGGTGACGGGTTTGGAACCATGATCGGGGTATGGTTGGATAAAGGAGGAGTTTCGGGGAAACAGCTAAAATGATGTTTTCTTAAAGGATAGTTATAAACTTCTTCTCACCCCTTTTCAGTAAAGATTTTTTTAGTTTTCAAGTAAAAGTTTAAGAAATAAAACTAGAACTAGTGCTTACTCAAGTTGGGGTAGTTTGCGAGTACAATCAAATGTACTCATATTGGTTTCGTCCCTGGCTGTTGTCTTAGCCAGATTTCGAGGAGACCTTCGCTGAAGAGGAGTTTTGCGACGTCTATGCGAACTAGGATCTTCATAAGTCAGCTGCCTGTCGGGTGCTGTTAGGATGGATTAGCCCTACTACCGTAGCTTTCGCTGAATAAAGATGATTTGGCCCTTGAAGGCACCTATGTATAATTAGGCCAGTATGGCCATGTGTGTAAGACTTGAAAACTCGGTATTGTATGGATGTAAACTTTGATATTCAGTTCGGATTATGTGCAACGACATACTGATCACGGGATCGTTGTGTTAAGCATAATCGGGTATTTCGGACGGCTAGTCCAGGGTCCCCACAGGCATCCAGGTATCACTGACGATCATTGGCGAGCGAGTGGTCTCGACCATGTCTGGAGTATTCTCGAACCGTCGGGTAACACACTTAAGGTCTTGATGATGCTTGGAGATCGTTTTGGAAACATCGGAATCATAGAAGTGAAGAGAAGAGAAACCGAAAGGGTTTCGGGAGAGACCAAAGAAAGGTTAGAGTGGTCTGGAAGTTGTTACGGAGCCACGGGAGATTAAATAATATGCAAATATATTAATTATAAATTATATATATTTAAATATTAATTTAATATTAAATAAAAAGAGGAAAATTGGGGCAGACCATCTAAATGGGCCAAACCCTGGAGGGTTAGCCCATGTGGGACCCGAACCCCCCAAAGGGGATTGTGCGGCATGGGCCACATGGGGCCCATGCGGCCAAGCATGGCCGGCCGCACCACCCCTCCTCCTCCTTTGTTTAGTCCCACATGGCGGAGCTAAGGAGAAGGGCACACCCCCTTCTCCATATATAAAGGGAGGCATATTAATTGTTTTAATACACAATAAATCCTCTTGGTCAAGGCAATCCCTCCACCCCCTTTCTCCCTCTTCATCTCCCGTTGAGCGCGGTCCCCTATCAGGACTGCATATACGGGAGACTACAATACCGCAGTGCGTCGTCGTACTGCGGAATTCCACCCAAAAGTTCTACTTCCGCAATCCCGGCTGGATCGGGGAGACCGGGAGTCGTCGTCAAGCTCCGCACGTGTGCGAGTACTCGGAGGTGCTGCACTTGCGGCGCCAGGGGCATCATCGTCGCGTCGTCATCGTCTTCGTCGCGCCGGGGCTTCGCGACCTTGAGGTCGGCTACGAGTTCGACTACATCACCAACGTTCTGTCGAACGTAACACTTTTCGGTCTACAAGAGGTATGTTACGGAAACCTTCCTGTTACCGCATTACTAGTAGATAGATCCTGGCTAAGTTTTTGGCGTACGCTAGTTAAAAAAATTATTGTTTTCTGCTGCGAACCCCTTCACTTGGATAGATGCCATATGCAAGGTATTAGCCCTTTGTGTACTAGTGCCCATTGATCTCGAAATTCACAAGGGAGAATGATCTTCAACAAGCTTGCCAAAGACATTCGAGCACTGCAGAACATTGATGTCATTGTGAGATCCTGGCATGCCAAAAAAAGCATGCCAAATCTAGAGATCCTGTGTAGCCACTGCCTCAAGTACCACACTGCCTCATTGTGAGATCCTGGCATGCCAAAAAAGCATGGCAAATCTAGAGACCAATTTATGCAGTCAAGGCTTCCAAATATCCCAGGGAAGCCTCTTGCTTCATTCGTGGCTAGGATCCGAGCAGTGTCCTCCACATTGGGTGATCGCAAGTAGGTTGGCCCAAACACTGCAACCACTGCCCGGCAGAACTTGTTCAAGCAATCAATGGCAGTGGACTCGGACATGCGCAGATAATCATCCTGCGAATCACCGGGAGCACCATATGCAAGCATTCTCATCGCCACCGTGCACTTCTGAAGTGAGGTAAAGCCTACCGTGCCGACACAATCCTTCTTGCATTTGAAGTAGGTGTCGAACTCCCGGCTGTCGTGCATAATGTCGAGGAAGAGCTTCCGTTTCATCCTGAAGCGGCGCCGAAACACCGTCTCGTCGTGCACGGGATCATCGGCGAAGTAGTCGGAGTAGATGATGCAGTAGCCTTCCATCCGCTGCCTCGGCTTGCTCTCGCGGCGACCGGGCGCCGAGCCACCATGCCACGGTGTCGCCTCGTTTGCGAGTAGGCCGGCAAGACAGCGGAGGATCAGCAAGTGCTCTTCATCCTCGATGGTGGCCTCAGCTTCCTCTTCCAGCAGATCGGCGATCAGCTCCTCATCGTCGGAGTCCATGGCTTGGCGGGCAAAACGCCGAACAACTCGCGTGCAAGGTGGGCGTGATTCTTCCCGAGAGCCGTCCTTGCGGCTAGATCACGGCAGAGAGGGGGGCGGCGCCGGCGGCGTGGAGGGGTGGGTGGTGGCCTTCCTATCAACTTGTGCGCGGCGGAGGGGTGGTGCCGGTGGCGACAAGGCGGCGAGGGGAATGGATAGAGGAATGATGAGTGTGGGTGGGGAAACTGCGCTCTCTCGCCGACCGTGCTGGCCTACGCGTGCTATTCATTCCGCCGGCTCCCCCAAGCGGAACCCAATGGGCTGAGTTTTACATGGGTGCGCCGGCGCAAATTTCGGCCGAAAACGACACTATTTGGGCTTCTGGAGAGGCGACTGGGAATAATTTGACGCTAGTTAGACCAAAACGACGCTATTTGGTCTCCTGGGCCTTAGGGGATGGCTGCATCTCGTCGAGTTGGAGTTGGTGGTGGCGATTGCTTTTGTTCCCGGCAAGTTCTTCAAGAAGATCAATCGGCGGTGCCGCGTGAGATTTTCCCGTAGGTGGTATCAGTTCTTGCGCCGCCATACGTGCAAGTAGATCGGATCAGATAGCAATTGTTTGGTGGTCGTTGGCAGCGAAGGAAAGTTCGAAAGGAAAAAAAAGTTCAGACCGGATTGGTTGGGTTCTCTACGTGAGTTCCGGCCGTGGTTGTTTGGAGATCGGAATTGTTTCAGACAAGGCAAGGGTAGATTAATTGGTCATGCGTGGAAATTTTGACACATTGGACCACCTGTGCGAATGAATTGTCAAAAATGACCACCTGTGAGTCAAATTGTCAAAACTACCGTGGCGACGTCTGCGCCAGGCGACACGTGGCAGTGGCCGCCGTTGGCGACGGCGGCTTCCAAGGCCGCCACCGGCGGTGGCGGCACGTTTGGTTTCTCCGTTTTGCCGTCACGTGGACGGTGGCCGCCGCGGACGGTGGCGGCGTCTCTCGTGCCACCGCTACACGCGCGGAAAGCTGACTGACGAGGAGCACTGCATGCGGGCCAGCAATGATCAAAGGAGCATTGCATGTCAATGCGTACATGGACTGGGCTCAGATTCGTTGCATGCAGGACTGCTGCACTGCCTCCTCGCATGCAGGTCTCATTAATGTCAACACTGCATGCAGGAATCAGTCCGGGTGGCTATCAAGCGCAGAGACGCAACATTGCCCATGTAGGCATGCGTCAGTGGCACGAGAGAGGCCGCCACAGACCACGGCGGCGCCCGTGCTCGGCGCTAACGGAAACGGAGAAACCAAACGTGCCGTCACTGACGGTGGCGGCCTCCGTGGCCGCCATCACCCACGGCGGCCTCTGCCACGTGTCGCATGGCGCAGACGCCGCCACGATAGTTTTGACAATTTGACTCATAGGTGGTCCTTTTTGACAATTCATTCGTGCAGGTGGTCCAATGTGTCAAAAATTCTCATGCGTGTGCTCCCTCCGTCCAAGGAACCAAAAATAATGTCTTATATTTGTCTAAAAGTGAATGTAACTAAACTTTTATATCTAGAGACATCCATTTTTTAGCAAATCTAATACAATTATTTTGGGACAGAAGAAGTATGTGACAACTGTTATTTGCGGGTCGTAGCTATATTTGTGTTGAGAAAAAAAAAGACACGCTGGTTTTTAATTTCAAGAGGTGGTGAACTCGACTTATTTGGATCTTTGCGTGCAACAATTGTGTTGTTTGTTTTGGGTGATATACTCGGTTGATCCCACAATTTCAGATTGCACCCGCGGGCCACGGGCGTATTCGGCTTATTTGGATCCGTGGTGTATAGGAGGTCGTCCTGGTGCATTTCGAGTGATTTGTATTGTTCGTTTTGCACGTTACAGTACGACGGATTGTGTGCCTCAATTAGATTGATGGTGCCAAACGTGGAGGGCGCTAAGACCAAGGACGGAGGAAGAGGGGGACGAGCAGGGGCTAAGCCACCCCCAACATTCTGATTTTCTTCATAAACTCACTAACAATCATGGTTACAGTTAGTAGTTCTAAGCCTTTTTGCCCCCTCCAACATGATTATGCCCCCTCCAAGGCTGAGGGCTGGCTCCGTCCCTGGCTAAGACCATGCACTATGTTGCACAAAAGCGAACCATGAGGGCTTTTGAGTCGGTTCTGCACATAGTGGAGCATTGATGCAAGGTGTCAGATAAAAAAAGCGACGCAAATATTTGGTTCGCTTCTTCTCTAACACAAGCGAGCTGAACGGAGAGATGTGAGGAAGAAAGGCAGCGCATGCATCATAGAAAATGAATTATTTACTGTTTTGTAGGTCCATGTTGCATGCAAAGCGATGCTACACATAGCAGGATAGTCACAACGATTCCTAACTCTGACTCTTTTTCTTGAACCGCATCCACATAGTGGATGGTCTAAGAACAAGTCTAAGACCAGCCACTATGTGCACAAAAAGCGAACCATAACATTCTCTCTCCTGCCCTTGGTTCGATTCAATACATAATACATAGTGGAGCATCGCCGCAAAACTTCCGACAGCAAAAGCGACTCAACATTTTGGTTCGGTTCAACCAAGTAAACAATTAATTTTCCTGCATGCAAAGCTCGTTCACAAGAAGGAATAGGAAGGACAGAGGTAGCTTTTTCCCCCAACAGGGCCTCATGGTTGTCAGATGATGCGGTTCACACATAGTAGCAAATTCATCATCGATTCAAAGCTGACAACTTTATGCATTGAGCCGAACCTACATAGTGCATGGCCTAACTAGTCGAGAGGGTGGATAAGGTGTGGCAGGTCGACAAGACTTGAGGATGGAGAAGAATTGTGACGATGTGAAGACTTGACACCACAAGCGTTAGAGATGACGTTCCATCATTGATGGCAACATCTTTCCAAGAAGTGAGGATGCTGAGGACATCGTGTTTGTTGGTTGACACGATAAGATATATTTAAATAATATGTAAAAGTCTAAAATAGTGTTAACTAGCCTTGTGTGTCTTAATGTGTTCGGCCGAGACTGCAGTAGGTCGGTTAGAATCCCTACAAGTTCAAGTCAATTATGATTCGTGTTTGTTTCGTTTCGTTTTGTTTCGTATTTTTGCCCTGTTTGTAAAGGTCACAAAAATATTAGTTTTGTGAATCGATTTTATGAACACAAAAGATAATTGTTTTCACGAGACATTTATTTTTGTTTGTCAATTTTAAATGTGTTTTCTAAATATTGGGTGCATATGCACCGGGAGTCAAACTAGATGTCACCAAAACAGATAGTCTTCTTCTCGGTGGCTTTGAAGCGGTGGATGAGCTGGTCTTCTTCGATGGCTTATAGCTTGACGGCTGCCGGCTGGGGTGCACATGTCATCTGTCTCGACCGAATTATTTTGTAAAACAGAAACAGACAACAACGGTATTTGATATTTCAAATTCGTCAACAAAAGATAAACAAATTTGCACTTTCATAGGAGCCTTCAGCGGCCATAAATTGGGGTGCCAACTCTGTCACGGTCGCACGCACTCTCCTCGTCCTCTAGTCACTTTCATACATTGGCTTCTGATCGAGTTACGGTCTGCGACAACGACGCAACGATGGCAGCAGCAGCCGAGACAGCAGGGTCGCCGCCGCACTTCGTCCTGGTCCCTGTGGCTGCGCACGGCCACCTCATCCCCATGGTCGACCTCGCGCGCCTCCTCGCATCTCGCGGCGCGCGCGCGAGCCTCGTGACCACGCCCCTCAATGTCGCTCGGCTACGCGGCGTCGCCGACCAGTCAGCGCGCTCTAAGGCCCTTCTGGAGATTGTTGAGCTCCCATTCTCGCCGGTCGACTTCGGCCTGCCACCGGACTGCCAGAACGCCGACAAGATCGACGACAACGCCCAGTTCGCCCCCTTCTTCCTCGCCCTTCCGTAGTCTCGCGAGCTGCATCATCTACGACTGGTGTATCTCGTGGACGACCGGCGTCGCTAGCAGCCTCGGCATCCCACGGTTGTTCTTCCACGGGCCGCCGTGCTTCTACTCGCTCTGTGACCTCCTGGCCGACATGCACGGTCTGCGCGAGCAGATAGCGGCGGCCAGCGACAAGGAGACGCACGAGGTGCCCGGGATGCCGGTGTCCGTGAAGGTGACCAAGGACACAGCCCCCGGCTGGTTCTACGATCCAGGGAGCGAGTGGCTGCGGGACGAGGCCATGGCGGCCATGCGCACAGCGGACGGCGCGGTGGTGAACACCTTCTTGGAACTCGAAGGAGAGTTCGTCGCCTGCTACGAGGCCGCTCTCGGCATGCCCGTGTGGACGATTGGCCCATTCTGCCTGCACAACCGGGAAGACGAGGATATGGCGTTGCGCGGGGGTGACAGGTCCGGCGTCAGCGTGAACGCGATCGCCGCGTGGCTGGACGAGCAGGTCCCCGACTCCGTCGTGTATGTCAACTTCGGCAGCGTCGCGCGGAAGCTTCCCAAGCAGCTGTTCGAGGTTGGACACGGCCTGGAAGACTCCGGCAAGCCGTTCCTCTGGGTGGTGAAGGAGTCGGAGCTGACACTGCCGGAGGTGCGAGTGTCGCTAGAGGCCCTGGAGGCGCGCACGGCGGGGCACGGTCTCGTGGTGCGTGGCTGGGCGCCGCAGCTCGCCATCCTGTCACACCGCGCCGTCGGGGGATTCGTGACGCATTGTGGATGGAACTCGGTGGTGGAGTCCATCGCGCACGGCGTGCCGGTCGTTACGTGGCCGCATTTTGCCGATCAGTTCCTGAACGAGCAGCTGGCCGTGGACGTGCTCGGCGTCGGCCTCCCGATCGGCGTCACGACGCCCGTGATGATCCTGGACGACGATATGGCCGCGCCGGTGGTGCGTGGCGACATTGCGCGTGCGGTGTCGGCGCTCATGGACGGAGGGGAGGAGGCGGAAAAGAGGAGGAGGAAGGCCAAGGAGTACGGCGCGAAAGCTCGTGTCGCCATGGAGGAAGGTGGCGATTCGCACAAAAAGCTTACACTGCTGATCGATAGCTTCAAGCAAGGTGGAGAGTGGAGACAAGGAACTAACGCTAGAACAGCATGCAGCCTGACAGGTTGAGAAAAAACGGAACAACTTTTACGCTGTTACTTACTACCATTATGAAATCTTAAAATGTTGAATAAAGCTTTTGTAAAACAAGAATGCAACTAATGTTAACTTCTTCCAACACGGTTTTTCCACAACTAAGAGGAGACCCACCGCTTATCATGACCGTTGATTTTGCATCCAACGAATCATATTATTCTCACTATTTAATGTGTTAAAAAACTAAAAAATATGTAATGCGTGTTTTTAATTTTTTTGTCAATGCATGCACAAAAAATTCATGTTAGTACATGAATGTAAAATTTAAATTACATAAATCTATCAATTATTGATAATGCACTGACATTTGAAAATTCGTTGGTAAATTTGATGCATGAATCTTAATGAAATGAAAGGTGTGGATAGTTGGTGGGTATGGTATTGCATTTTTGAACTTCTTCCGGTTCGTCTGTTGCGATGAGGTCATCAGTCCGTCACACTGCTCATCACTCTTATCAGTTGTCGAACTGTCGCGAACTGTATATCTCTCCTTCAGTTTTGTGTCTGCTTGCATTTCGTAGGCTATTGCTCTTGATATTTTTCTGTCGACCATTAAAGCCTGTTCTTTTCTAATTCACAAAGAGAAAAAATAGCCGAAGTCATCCTATGTCTTATACTCCATTAATTAAAGAATATAAAAACCAGTACCAAGGAGATAGATATCGACACAACATGAGCACTACAAAACAAAATACACCAAAAAAAAGCATACTGCTTTTCTTCTTAATATGATTGTTCGATTACTAATGGAATTTGAAACTGCACTGAACAAGCAGAAAACGATTGAGACACAGACAAGCGCTCTCCTACAGGCCTACGTTACATAACACTATAGGGTTGTTAACAGTGGAAAGTGTAATTTGCTCCCGAGCACCATTGATCCTGATGATTTAAAAAAAATCAAAAAAAATATTTACAACTTTCGAAAAAATCTTTAAAAAATCCCGCATGTGGCCAATGATGGTTTCCACAAATGTGCAAAAGATCTACTTCAAATACTTTGTATTTTGCGCTACATAAGAATCATAAATTTGGAGATGTGAAAATATACACATTCAGATCCAAACTTTTGTCTTTTTCGTGTAGACTGAAATACAAAGTTTTTGAAATTGGTTTTTTGCACGTTTGTGAAAAAACATCGTTGCCTACATCCGGGATTTTTTAAAGATTTTTTGAAACTTGTAGATATTATTTTCGATTTGTTTAAACCACCAAGATCACTGGTGACCGGGAGCACAAAATCTCCTCCCTGTTAACAAGCCATAATTATTTTGGGCCTACTCTTGATTTCGTCGGCCCAAAATGCCAAAATGGGCCAAATCTAAAGTTAGCCTGAAACTAAACCGAACAGTATTGGCCTACCAATAGGCCACAGCCAAATCGGGCTTGATTTTTCCGTAATTTAATTGGTCCTCCAATGGGCCGGTATATTACCCGACTGAATATTTTGTCACAAGTACGTTTTGTCGTTTATGATGGGACGAGCCACTTAATTTTAACGGGCCTGCCCAATTAGCGTTCACAGTCTAGTCCTTATTTTGAACAGGGTGTAAGATGGGTTTGATATTTATCGCAGTTCATAATCGTGTTAGAAGAGATGACAGTGTGACAGTGAATTAAACAGAGTTTGTCATGTGTCCGTTGTATGTATCTACCATAGTTTTTTTTTCGTGTTGACGCGCAACCATGTACAAAGAATTTTGTGAACCGTGGTAGACTGTTCTGCCACACTGCTTTTACCACGATACATTTTATGTGGTAAAACCGTTTACTCAGAAAAAACAATTCTACCAAAAAAATCGGGCGTGACAAAAGCCACATTTTCTCCTACTGAATGCCAAGAAGGGCTTACTTCCAATGTCACATAGCAGTGTACTTAGACTAGCCATAGTGGGAGTATCATAGGTAGTATCATGCATGCCACGTAGGTAAAAAGATGACGTGTCACTGCAATTAATGATGAGAGAGATGGTGTTGGTATCATAGGTAGATACCGTAACATAACGGATTTCAAGACAAGATGAGTGTGCATGCTAATAAATACACTACTATATGATACCACATATATGTTACTACCCACTATGGAAGTAGTAACATAAACTTGTATCATATGCATGATACTAATGTATGATACTCCCCACTATGGCTAGTCTTAGGAAGAATCAGTGTCCATAGGCCATTAATGAGCAAGTACAAATGTCGACAGTTCCATGTGCTTTGGAATTAGATATGTTATGTATGCTATGATTTGTATAAGACCATACGTTTCTTTTGTGCTAACTATTAGCGACAGGTAGAAAAAGTAATCAAAGAATGGGTCATTGGACATCATTTAGAAATATCTTAAATACCTTAACGAGAGAAAATATGAACGTGATGAAGAGATCATCATAAAGGGTCACATTGATGCTAGCTTCATGACTAATCTATATGACTTCAAAGGATAATAAGGCCTCAATGGTGGTGTTGTGGGCTGAAAAAGTTCCAAGCAAAGCACTATTGTGGATTCTACACCGGATGCGGAATATGTCGCATCTTTAGAAACTTTGAAGAAGGGCTATTGGATTAATAAGTTTGTCACCGAGCTTGGTGTGGTTCCAATTTCGCTGGACCTGGTGTAGCTCTATCGTGATAGTATTAGCGTCGTGGATCAGACAAAGGAGTCGAGATGTCACCAAAAATTCAAGCACATTGAACAAAAGTATCACCTTATCCAAAAATTTGTGGACAAATGATTTTTAAACTATGCGAGTTCACACATACATGAACATGTCAGATAACATGTCAGATCCGATGACGACGAGTACCACGAGCTAAGCGCATGAACAACACCGAAATTTCATTAGTGTTAGAAAACTGTGCAAACTATACTATTAAATCAAGTGCAAGTAGGAGACCGTTGGAAATATGACTTAGAGGCCATAATAAATGTTATTGTGATATAACTGTTGTAGTTCTTATGTGAGATTCAGAGAAAAAATAATTAGCATGTGTGGAAATATAAATACAAAGAAGTTACCTTGTCACACATCTAAGACTAGCTCGTGTGTTGTGTATTGATCCGTTTTTCACATAATGGGCATTGTCAAAGTAAAAAGATGACGACAACAATGAGAGCACATTTTTGGCAGAACAATGGCATTGTCGTTTATGATGGGACGAGCCACTTAATTTTAACGGGCCTGCCCAATTAGCGTTCACAATCTAGTCCCTTATTTTGAACAGGGTGTAAGATGGGTTTGATATTTATCGCAGTTCATAATCATGTTAGAAGAGATGACAGTGTGACAGTGAATTAAACGGAGTTTGTCACGTGTCCGTTGTATGTATCTACCATAGTTGTTTTTTTCGTGGTTGATGCGCAACCATGTACAAAAAAATAGTGAACCGTGGTAGACTGTTCTGCCACACTGCTTTTACCATGATACATTTTATGTGGTAAAACCATTTACTCAGAAAAAGCAATTCTACCAAGAAAATCGGGCGTGACAAAAGCCACATTTTCTCCTACTGAATGCCAAGAAGGGCTTACTTCCAATGTCACATAGCAGTGTACTTAGGAAGAATCAGTGTCCATAGGCCATTAATGAGCCAGTACAAATGTCGACAGTTCCATTTGCTTTTGAATTAGATATGTTATGTATGCTATGATTTGTATAAGACCAGACGTTTCTTTTGTGCTAACTATTAGTGACAGGTAGCAAAGTAATCAAAGAATGGGTCATTGGACATCATTTAGAAATATCTTAAATACCTTAACGAGAGAAAATATGAACGTGATGAAGAGATCATCATAAAGGGTCACATTGATGCTAGCTTCATGACTAATCTATATGACTTCAAAGGTTAATAAGGCCTCAATGGCGGTGTTGTGGGCTGAAAAAGTTCCAAGCAAAGCACTATAGTGGATTCTACACCGGACGCGGAATATGTCGCATCTTTAGAAACATCGAAGAAGGGCTATTGGATTAATAAGTTTGTCACCGAGCTTGGTGTGGTTCCAATTTCGCTGGACCTGGTGTAGCTCTATCGCGATAATATTAGCGCTGTGGATCAGACAAAGGAGTCGAGGTGTCAACAAATATTCAAGCACATTGAACAAAAGTATCACCTTATCCAAAAATTTGTGGACAAATGATTTTTAAACTATGCAAGTTCACACATACATGAACGAGTCAGATCCGATGACGACGAGTACCACAAGCAAAGCGCATGAGCAACACTGGAATTTCATTAGTGTTAGAAAACTGTGCAAACTATACTATTAACTCTAGTGCAAGTGGGAGACAGTTGGAAATATGACTTAGAGGAAATAATAAATGTAATTG
The DNA here is from genome assembly GCA_947311845.1 of Poa pratensis. Classification (NCBI taxonomy): domain Eukaryota; kingdom Viridiplantae; phylum Streptophyta; class Magnoliopsida; order Poales; family Poaceae; genus Poa; species Poa pratensis. The sequence continues at coordinate 32,851,845 of CAMZMU010000034.1, read as the reverse complement.
TGATATAACTGTTTTAGTTCTTATGTGAGATTCAGAGAAAAAATAATTAGCATGTGTGGAAATATAAATACAAAGAAGTTACCTTGTCACACATCTAAGACTAGCTAATGTGTTGTGTATTGATCCGTTTTTCACATAATGGGCATTGTCAAAGTAACAAAGATGACGACAACAATGAGAGCACATTTTTGGCAGAACAATGGTATTGGACGTACCCCATGGAATAATTTATGTCGTCATAAGGGTATTGCTATAATCATAAAAATATTAACATATACTCTCATATTTAGACCATGAGAGTATTAAGTACATACTTTAGGGTTGTTAAACGTTATTCATAACATGATGATTATTACGACAATCTTCAGTTACTTCGAAAAAGTATGTCTAGGAACTCGATAGTTCAGGATTAGGATTTGCTCCTCCTATGATGGGGAGATACTCTTTGGCCCCTTTATGAATTACGGTATCAATCATCTTCTAGCCAAACACAAAATTATATGATCATGTGATACCGGAATACTGAAAGAAGAAAAGAGGAAATACCAATAATGGGGATAGTTTGGTATGGTGATCAAGCTATTGCTTCATAAGGATATCAGTAAAAGTCTCGCCTCCAGGTTTATAAAGTATCACGGAGCAAAGTGTACGTAAAAAAAATGGTCTGCTTAATATAATCTTTTATGGCTAGGAGTTAATATAGATGCTGAGATCCCGCTATTGATTATTAACCAAAAGAAGTTTCAACTCATGTCTACACATTACGGAAACTGAGGGGTCATATGCTTAAGTATCATGGATTTGTTGAGTATTGCAAGTGTTAGGAGAACGAGATAAATACACCGGAATAGATCAAAATGTTTTAGAGAGACACCATAAGATTTCTGGAGAGCCCAAATAGGCACCGAAAGGTCTAGGAAGGTTCCTTCTAGAATGTTCTGGAAGACGCCATGGGCAGCTCCCTTGGCTAGGCCCAATTAGGGGCAGCCACATGGGCTGGGGCGGGGCCCAAAGTGGGGCGCCCCATTTTACTTGGGGGCAAGGGAAGGAGGCGGCCAAGGTTTGGGGCGCCTCTTGCTCCTTGGTGTGTCGGCCCTAGGGGGAGGGGCCCCTCCGACAAGTCAGCCTCCCTCCACTGCTCCTATATAAACAAAGGAGTACAACCCTTCAAAAACACCCATGTGCTTAAAGTTTGCGTCCTCTCTCCCTCACGGGAACATTCTTTCCGCCACAAGACCGCGCCACCATTACCTCCTATGTTTGGTATTTATTTTTGTTCTGAATGTCGGATCCCTACTGGATTGGTGGCTCTATGTGCGTGGATCCTGGCAGAGGTTGTTCTTTTTATCCTTGAACGAGAGGGACAATTCACACGGTTGGAAGGTATGGTCTTAGATTTGGGAATCTACAACATCGTCCTCACCAACATGCTATCCCGCTGCATTTGTTGGTATACGTCTGATCTAATCTCTTTGCATCTTCATGGTGATCTAGGGTTTTGTTAGTAGGATAAAATAAGGGCCGGCCCATTGGCCATGCAAGAAGGGTGACCACCGAGGGACCCGAGAAGATAAGGGGCCCAAATGGTAAATTATATAGTAATCATGATGTTATTATTCATTACACCAAATAAAATATTTAATGCCCCCCTATAAAAAATTAAAGGTGTGATTGGGAGCAAATATTACAGTTTCACATGCTTTGAGGTGTTTGGCTCTATAAATTATTATAGTCGTGAAAACCATAGTATCCTTTTAACTGTTGTTTTCTCTGAAGTATTTGAAAATGTGATCCAACCCTCTTCATTTATAAAACTTGGAGAGAAAAAATGAATTGCTTACCGAGACACTAAAATAGTATGATATTTATAAAACTTGATTTTGAAGAAAAAATGAGATTCATAAAAGAGCCTGAAGTACAATGACTTTTCCTGGTCAACAACACACAATTTTGACTTTTTTTTTCACAAGACAAAATGAAACGAAGCCGCTCAATCCATACACTTCAGAAGTATTTTCATGTTTAGTTCTGAGCAATATATTTATTTTATAAAGTGGCTTGGGACTTGTATACGCCAGATTAAAATAAGCGCATTTTATAAGAGAACATCAAATGATAATTTACATATACAAACATATTATAATTCACACCATTTTATATTTGTTGGTGATTACTCTAAGCAATGTCATTTCAACATCAAGTACCGAGCATGCATATTTTTTAAAATTTGACTTGCTAGATAATTTTGACCACAAAATGAAATGAAAGAATAATGTCATTGGTTCTGTTTATACTCTTAAAGTTTCTACAAATACGCTTACTTAATCATGCACTAGAAACCGCTATTGAGATATTGTTCAATCATATCTTTCTCATAAGTACGTATAAATTATATATATTATGAATTGAAAAAATACAAATTCGATAGGAATATACAATTTATTATATAGGAAGCTCAGATGGGGCACCTAGGAGCATGGGCACCAGGATGAAATACGAACAGTTTTAGGTATGTAGACATATACATATACCTTGGGTATGTATATCTTAGGTATGTAGGAGGTACATATGATTTTGGGTATGCACATTATGGGGGTATGCATACCTAATAATGTGCACATACCTAAGTTATTTATATATATACCTGATATGTACGCGTACAATTGAACACACATACCCGAGGTATATATAACATGTAGATACCTCGAATACACATACCCAAGGTTATATGTACCTCCTATATACCCAACTTGTGCATACCCGAGTTATATGTGTCATCTACATACCCAAAATGTACTATATTCTATCCAGGTGCCCGGGCACCAGGGAGCATCTGTTATATATATATATATATATATAAACAGGAACCTACCCTTAAGAGTTCCTATTTAAACTAAACAGGAACTATTCCTAATCTGGATACACAACCCGACCCAAAAAAAAACACCTACCGACCCGAGCCCACCACCTACCACGCACTGGACCTGACCCCTCGATCCCCACCTTCTTCCTCGCGTGAACTGCCTCCACAGCCTGGTCACCGCCCGCGCGCCTCCCGGCGAGGTCGCCGTCCCCGGCTCCGCCCCGGCTTCCTCCAGCCGCGCTCCGCCCTGCGACCTCCCTGCACAAGCCGCCTGGAGACCTCCGCCGTGCGCCGCCCCGGGTTCCTCTCTCCACGCGCCGCCGCCGCCCACCCTCCACCTTGCGCGGCGCCGCAAGGATCCGACCGCGCCGCCCTCTGCCCTCCCACCGCACCGATCTGGAGCGTCCACCGTGCCGGCCCTCAATCTCCGGCCACGCCGTCGCAGGGCTCCCACCGCGCCGCCCCGGGGCTTCCATCGCGCCGCCCTTCGACCGCGCCGCCCAGGGCTCCCGCCGCGCCGCCTTCCGGCCTCCAACCGCGCCGCCCGGGAGGGCCCTGACCTCCGCCCCCGCCGGCCTGGAGGGCCATCGACCTACGCCCAGCGCCGCCAGGGAGGGCTCCCGACCTCTGCCGCGAGCCGCCCCCGGTCACCAACGTGTCGCGCGGCCACCCACCCCATCGCCGGCGGCCTCCCCAGCATGCCCTGGCCCCGCCGATGGCCGGCTCCCCGCCGCGTCTCAGCTACCCGGCGAGCACTGCGCCCGCCACCGAGCTGGCTTGCCTGCGCGGCCCGCGCCCGCCGTTGACCAGGCTCCCCCAACGTTGCTTCACGCGGCGCCGCTCGGCCCCGATGCGGAGGCCGCCGGTGCCCATCTCCCTTGCTCCTGCAGTACCGTTGCTGACTTGCTGGCTTCGTGCGTCGTTTCTGTTCTGCCACACAGCGAGTTGCTGTTGCCAAGTCTGTACTGCACGGCCAGACACTGTTGCCTTGCTAAAATGACTCAACAAGCTGCAACCTGGAGAAAGATGTTAGTACGGAGGCTTTCTGTACCATCGCAACACTCTCCCTATAAAAAAATTACTAGGTATAGACATGGATGAACAAGCTTGGGGAAGAAATTCACTTCGCCCCAGAAACAAAGTTCACATTGCCCAAAAATAAAGTTCACTTCGTTTACAAAAAAGGTTCGTGTGCAGTTAAAAAAAAGTTCGCTTCGTCTAAAAAAAAAGTTCAATTCGTTCGGAGAAAAAAAATTCAAACAAAAGTTCACTTCGTACCAAAAAAGTTCATTTCATTCACAAAAAAAAGTTCTCTTCGGTCATAAAAAAGGTTCACTTGGTTCAGAAAAAAGTTCACCTCGTTCCAGAAAATGTTCAGGAAAAAAGTTCAGTTCATGTTCCGTCTGAAGGTTCACATGTCATGCGCGAGAAGGTTCACTTGGTACAGAAAAAAAGTTCACCTCGTTCCGAAAAATGTTCAGGAAAAAAGTTCAGTTCATGTTCCGTCTGAAGGTTCACATGTCATGCGCGAGAAGGTTCACTTGATACAGAAAAAAAAGTTCACCTCGTTCCGAAAAAATGTTTATGAAAAAAGTTCACTTCATGTTCCGTCTGAAGGTTCACATGTCATGCGCGAGAAGGTTCACTTGATACAGAAAAAAAAGTTCACCTCGTTCCGAAAAAATGTTTATGAAAAAAGTTCACTTCATGTTCCGTCTGAAGGTTCACATGTCATGCGCGAGAAGGTTCACTTAGCATATCCGAGAAGGTTCAGAAAGTTCCTGTTTAGCTTAAACAGGAATAGGTTCCTTTTTAGCTGAGTTATATATATATTCAGCACAAAAAATACACCAACTAATATATAGTGAAATTGCAAGTTATGTGACTAAACTATGCCAGCAAAAAGAAAATTATTTTTGTAATAGTGTAACATGCTCAAAATAAGTTTAGATATGTGTAAAAGTTTAGTAAAAATTGTATGAATTTTTATACAAGTCGGTCCCATACTTCCATTGGACCCGGCCCCTGATGAAAATTTTGTTTTCTACTATGTTTTCCAACAATTCACAGTCGTTAGTGGTGGGTATGTATCTCTAGCTCTAGCAATCTATTTGAGGATCTGAGCAACAGATGTCCCACAAGTATAGGTGATCTATCGTAGTACTTTCGATAAATAAGAGTGTCGAACCCAACGAGGAGCAGAAGGTGTTAACAAGTAGTTTTGAGCAAGATTTCACTGTAAACACTAAAAGACAAGTTTTTAGGTTTTTTTTGTAATAGCGAGTAAATAAAGAACAAGAATGTAAAAGCAAGTAATAACAATTGCAGCGAGTGGCCCAATTCTTTTTAGCACAAAGGACAAGCCGGTTGTTTTACTTATGATGACTAAACGTTCCTGAGGACACACGGCAATATCGTCAAGCTACTTTAGCTTCATACCGTTGATTAAACTTTAATGTTTAGATAAGTGTTGTGTGGGTGAACCTATGGTAATGCGCCGCCCTTACTAGGACCAACACATACTTGTGGTTAAACCTTCTCGCAAGCATCCACAAATACAAGAAAGTAATTAAGATAAAATCTAACCACATCCTTAAACTCCGAGATCCTACACTCCCTCGTGCACTAGCTTACCGGCGGGGGTAGATTTATGTCGCTCTGACAACCCGCAACAAGTAAACTAGATACACAATGCATTCCCCTAGGCCCATAAAGGTGAAGTGTCATGTAGTCGACGTTCAGATGACACCACTAGAAGAATGACACCACAACTTAAATATCAAACCATTAAATATTACTCAACATAATATCACTACTAGCATCAAGATTTCTCCCATGTCCTCAAGAACTAAACGAACTACTCACGAGACATCATATGGAACATGATCAGAGGTGATAAAATGATGATTAACAATTTGGACATAAAAGTAGTTCACCGATAAAACTCAATAGCATCAACTACAATGAAATAATCAACCCTAGAAAAGTGACCCAATAAACTACACAAGGAGGAACCCTAGATATCGCAGCGGAACGAAGTGGAGCGGCGGTGTTGATGGTGCTGGCGGTGTAGATGATGTAGATGATGATCCCGATGATGCCCGGCGTGAGGACGGTGACGATGGCAGCGATTCCCTCCTCCGGGAGGGAGTTTCCCCGACAGTTTTCTCCTTGCCAGAGAGTCTTTTCTCTCTATGTGGTTTCCGCCCCCGAGGCGGCGGCGGAATAATTCTTCAAAGCGCTTCCCCGTGTTTTAGATTTTCGGGGAAGATGTACGCGAGAGGGGGACGCCAGAGGTGGGCCAGGGGCTCCAGACGACCCCCCGGCGCGCCAGAGAGTGGGGCCGCGCCGGGGTGGCGTCTGGGCACCCCGTGGCCCCCCTGTTATCTGACGAAGTAGGAGCTTCTGTATTTTCTCGTAATTTTTGGAGTTCCAGAAATATAGTATCTTGACGGTGCTTTTTCCAGCTGATTCCTGACTCTGGCAGATAATTCCCGCAAATCGTCAAACATGCAAAATAAGATAAAATAACGTAAGTATTGCATTCTAATATGAAATATATCAATGAATAACAGTAAATTATGATATAAAATAGTGATGCAAAATGGACATATCAGCAATCCATATATATTATAGATTGATTCACTAGCAACATAGAATGCAGATTGAGTATTTTGTTTTCTAATCAATCCATAAGTGATCAATAATGTTGTAATCTTTAGTTATTGTTTTCCGAATCAATAATAACACTTTTGTACCTAATCATCCTGTCACCAGTCTGCCTGTCACGGTTACTCACGTGCATCGAGATTTTATCGGATCTGCTTGTGAAATGACATGCAGTTTAGTAAGCTCACATATGTATGATTTGATCCTCAATTCAAATCACTTCTTTGTAACGACAAGCCGTCCATGACGGGAAAGAACAACTAATACAAATCATGTACCGGTCAAAACATCCACGAGCTAGCGGTGTTTATTCATGTCATGCCCCTTCCTAACCACACCAATTTAACTCCGTACATGAAAACCATACGACCATACGGTAGCCTCTTCAAAAGGTAACCCTGTATTACATTGTAAAATGTTTCACAAAATCCGTATTTATTACCCCTGCAGATCTGATTACCGGTCATTTGATGCCGTCTGTGACAAAAGGACCAAGCAAGATCGTGCGCTATTCGTCTACCTCTACGTGGAGCAAACCCTCACTTTCTCCTTCAGTATGGGCTTTCCTTATCTTGCCTTCGGCATGGGCTTGGACATTTCGTTGTCTCGGACTTCCTTTTAAATCTGTCTTTTGCCTTCTCTTTTGTCTCGACTTGTTAATCATGATAAAACCTTAGGTTTTTGTTGGTTTTAGCTTGACTCTATTTTTTTTTTTGAGATTTAGCTTGACTCTATTTGAGTTGACATATGTTAACATGACAAACTTAGCCATTTCTACAAAAATCAAGACCATGGTTTTCTATTTTTTTTCCCCATAAAGCCACTTCAATCTGAAGACTAGAGGCCCATGGATGTTCAGTGCAGGAAGCTTCCGATCTTATCTTGGAAATCTTCAGCTTCTTGCGTCCATGCAGAACCCAAACTTGTTCCTTTTTTTCTCCCGTCAAAAGAAACAACTTGTTATTTTTCCTTTCTTGAATAGTCAAAACATAACAGGTGCACGTGATGGTAAGTTTCGTGCGTACCCTCGCTCCTTCGGCATGCGGACTAGGGTCCGGTCAACGGTTCTAGCACTGGCACGCGCGCGTTAGTGCGTAGCTGGGCAAGATTCGTCATCTAGAACGGCCTCGACGCGGAAACGTACGCGACGAAAGCCGTGAGCCGCTTCGCCATTCGCCGGTTGCCGGGACTTGCACCGTCGACCGTGCGTGCGGTGTCGTCGTCAAGCGCCGACGAAATTTACACGTCCGAACTATGAAGAAGACAAAACAGAAGCCCCCGCTCCGTCAGACTGAAAGTGACTTGAACCTTGCTCACAAAGGGGACGGGGAACAGTCAAGGAAGGAGCTGATCAGAACCAAATGTCACATCTTTGAATTGTCAAGACCATGCGTGCTTAAAGGGAGAAAGTTCACATGGTCGAATGGGCAACTAAATCCGACCCTGACTAGAATTGACCGTTTCTTTCGCTCTGATGATTGGGATGTGGGTTTCCCCTCTGCGATTCTGTAATCCATGCCTTCTTCTATCTCGGATCATGCACCGTTGTTGCTTGTCGGTGCTGCGGCGATTCCAAAATTTGCCACTTTCAGGTTTGAAGCTTTCTGGACCTGAATGGAGGGTTTCCACGAGCTAGTTCAGCAAGTGTGGGAGCAAGAGGTGGCCACGCATGGATCCTCTGAGGCGGTTCCATGTCAAGCTTGAGAGAACCGCCAAGGCCCTCAAAATTTGGCATAAAAAGGTCTTTGCGAACTTGAAGATGCAAACGGCAGTGGCTAGAGAGATCATTGGAAGGCTAGACGTGGCGGAGGAGAGCCGGCCTTTGTCCGCGGAGGAGGTTAGGCTGCGGGTGAGCTTACGAGCGAAGATCCTCGGAATTGCCTCCATAAACAAAATTCGCATCCGGCAGCGGGCTAGGCGCAATTCAATAAAGCTTAGGGATGCCAACTCAAGGCTGTTTCATCTCCGAGCGAATGGGCGGAGGCGGAAAAATTTCATACAGATGCTACTCCAAATGGTATTGCAGTCACACATGACGAGAAGACAGAGGCCTTGCGGGAGCATTTCAGTGAGTTCCTTGGATCAACGACACTAAGGGAAACTTCCCTGAACTGGGAGGCTTTGGGCTATACACGCAGGGACTTGTCGCAATTGGACGCTCCGGTGGACATTGACGAGCTCAGGGCTGCTGTTTTTGCTCTTCCGGCTGAGAAGGCGCCGGCTCTGGATGGCTATATTGGCCGTTTCTATCGGGTGTGTTGGGGCATCATCGCTGAAGATTTGTTCGCTGCCTTGTCAGCTTTGATGGAGCACGGAGGAACAACCTTTGGTCTGCTAAACAAGGCTAACATTGTGTTGTTGCCTAAGAAAGCGGCGGCTGAAAGAATTGGAGACTACCGCCCAATCAGTCTGATTCATAGCTTTTCGAAGATCTTTTCCAAGGTTTTGGCAACCCGCCTTGCACCTTTGCTGCCCGAGTTGGTGTCTCCAAGCCAGTCCGCCTTTATCAAAAAACGGTGCATACATGACAATTTCTTGCACGTCCAAGGCCTGATCAAGGAAATGCACAAAGAAAAGACGTCGGGGTTCTTCCTCAAGCTTGATATTGCTAAGGCATTTGACTCTGTGAGCTGGCCATACTTGCTTGAGCTGCTAGAGGCCATTGGGTTCGGTCCAAGATGGAGACGCTGGATATGCCTGCTGCTCTCTACAGCTACCTCCAAGGTCTTGCTCAATGGGAAACCAGGACCATCGATCGGCCATGCGCGAGGGCTGCGGCAGGGAGACCCAATTTCCCCGATGCTCTTCATTTTGGCAATTGATCCGCTGCATCACTTGTTTCGCCTAGCCACGGAGGAGGGCATTCTTCGGCCAATTCGTGCAAGGCCGGTGCGGTTCACTGTCTCTCTTTATGCAGACGACGCCGGCATTTTTGTTGGCCCGGACGCGCATGATATTCGGGTGACATGCAGAATTCTTGAGGCTTTTGGAAACGCTAGCGGGCTACGGACAAACCTTGCTAAGTCTGAGGCTTTCCCAATCCAATGCACGGAGGAGCAGGTGGCTGCGGCTTTGGCGATCTTCCCGACCAAGCGTGGAGTTTTCCCTTGCACATACCTCGGGCTACCGCTGCACCATTCCAGGCTCAAGGCTGTCTATTTCCAACCGCTGCTGGATAAGCTCGGCTCCAGATTGGCCGGATGGTGGGGAAGGCATTTTACTAGAGCTGGCAGAGTTTTGCTGTGCCGATCTGTGTTGTCAGCTATGGTTCTATACCATCTTGCAGTCTTCAATCTCCCAAAGTTCATCATCAAAAAGATCGAGAAAATAAAAAGAGGGTTCTTATGGATGAAACCGGGTGCGGCGCCGGGCGCTAGGCCGCACTCTCTTGTCAACTGGAGCACTGTTAGCCGGCCCAAAGATCTAGGCGGCTTAGGAATTTTCGACATCGAGAAGTTTGGGCGTGCAATGCGTCTCAGATGGCCGTGGTACGCCTGGCAGGAGCACGATCGACCTTGGCGAGGCATGACTTTGCCTTGTGACGCCAGGGACATGGAGTTGTTCCGGACCTCCACGGATATCTCAATCGGCGACGGCGTCAAGTGTTCCTTTTGGCAGGATAGATGGCTGCCGGGAGGGGCCCTAAAGCAGCAGTTTCCTGCACTTTTCGCCATCACAACAAGGAAATAAAGATCGGTGCAACATGAGCTGCGGAACCAAAACTGGATGAGAGCGTTGTTCTGTATATCCACGCCAGAGCAGCTACTGCAGTTCACTAAGCTGTGGGCGACCTTGCAGGAAGTGGTGCTGCAGCCCAGCCCCGATGCAATCTCATGGCGTTGGACGGCTTCGGGTATCTACTCCACAGCTTCTGCATATCGTTGCCAGTTCGTGGGGGCCTACCCACCCTTCCGTGCGGCCGAGATTTGGAGGGCAATGGCGGAGCCTAAATGCCATTATTTTGCTTGGCTTGCTATCCATGGCAAGATCCTCACTGCGGACAATTTGGCTCTGCGCGGATGGCCCCATGACCCCATTTGCAAATTGTGCAGGATCCATCCCTGAGACGGTGCATCATTTGCTCCTTGACTGCAGTTTTACTTCGAGGATCAGGGAGCTGATTTTTGGGTGGAATGGGAGCATCGGCTTGGCACCACCACCTCTGGGGCACTCCTTGGATGGATGGTGGGACGACATGATCGCCGGAATCCCAAAAGAACGAAGGCGGGAGGCAAGCGGAGCTTTCACATACTCGATGTGGGGTACTTGGAAAGAGCGGAACAAGCGGGTCTTACGCAACACCGCCTTGCAGCCGGACGCGGTGGCACACCTTGTGTGTGAGGAGATCCAGCAGCGTGCATTGGCACACTCTCAAGACCCGGGAGGATAGGCTTTAGTTAGTTTTCATTTCCGTTCTCAAATTACTGTCATCAGTTTCTTGCCGATAAACTTCTATACATAACACTCTATTCTATCTAATCGGACGGCAGACTACTTTAAACTTAAAAAAAAAGAAATTCTCGGATGTCGTTACGTCGCGTTCAAACGAAACGCTGGCCGGGCCGGCCGTTCCGCCGGAAAACTCCAATCGCTCCCACCACGTTCTCTCCGTCCCAACCCCAGCGAATCACACACAGCTGTCGCTGACACCTCACGCACAGCCGACCAACCCAGAGCAGCATGTGTGGCCCGGGCCCACGTGGACGTGGAACAGAACGGAGGTATGGGTACATAATACTGTACACAAATAAATGGAAATAAATAGTTCATGGCTGGCCAGGCGTGGGCGCCCAGTCGTCGATCCCCACATCCGGCCGTCCGTCGCGAGCCGCCGGCTCCATCTCGCACGTCCGTCGGTTTAATGCACATTCCCGCAGCTGTTCCCCCTCGTTGTGCCCTCTATTAAATGCCAGCCAAGGTTCCTTCCTCTCTTCCCTACTCCTTCCGTGTGGCTCGCGACGGCAAGGTCAGGAGCGAGGAGTGTGGCGCGACTACGCGGCGGCGGCGCAAGGTCCGGCGCCGTCTCCGAGGAGGATTGCGGTGCACGGCCGCTCTGATTCCTTCCCCTCCGGCCATTTCAGTGGTATGCCTCGGAATCATTCTGTTTCCTTCCTGTCCTGAATTTTGAATCATTAATGGGTCTTGGGTGGCCAAGATGAACTCGAAACGCATCTCGATCCGCACATTCGTGCCTGGACAAGAAAAGATTCGTTTTTGCCATCCAGATTTACCTCTGGGTTACAATCTCAGCTCCCAGATCTCTCGCATTTTGAATTTTTCTCCGCCGTTATTTCTGACCCACAAAATCCGCGTCCTCTTCGATCTGCAGAGACAGCCATGTCGTCGACGGAAGGCACCACGCCGCCGGCCGCCGGTGCCAGCGCCAGCCCCGGAGAACGACGCGCGGAATCCCCCTCGTCGCCGCGCCGGCTGCCGGACTTCCTGCAGTCGGTGCGGCTCAAGTACGTGAAGCTGGGGTACCACCACCTCATCACGCACGGGATGTACCTGCTGCTCACCCCGCTCATCGTGCTCATCGCCGTCCACCTCTCCACGCTCTCGCCCGCCGACGTCGCCGACCTCTGGATGCACCTCCGCTTCAACCTGCTCTCCGTCGTCGCCTGCTCCACGCTCCTCGTCTTCCTCTCCACCGTCTACGTCCTCACCCGCCCGCGCGGGGTCTACCTCGTCGACTTCGCCTGCTACAAGCCCGGCCCCGAGCGCCGCTGCTCGCGCGAGACCTTCATGCGCTGCTCCAAGCTCACGGGGAACTTCACCGACGCCAACCTCGACTTCCAGCGCAAGATCCTCGAGCGCTCGGGCCTCGGCGAGGACACCTACATACCCCCTGCCTTGGTCAGCATACCGCCCAACCCGTCCATGGACCTGGCGCGCCAGGAGGCGCAGGTCTGCATGTTCGGTGCCATCGACCTCATGCTCGCCAAGACCGGGGTCAAGCCCAAGGACATTGGGATTCTGGTTGTGAACTGCAGTCTGTTCAACCCGACGCCGTCGCTCTCTGCCATGGTGGTGAACCATTACAAGCTGAGAGGGAACATAATCAGCTACAATCTGGGAGGAATGGGGTGCAGTGCTGGGCTCCTGTCCATAGATCTGGCCAAGGATTTGCTGCAGGTGCATCCCAACTCGTATGCCATGGTGGTCAGCACCGAGAACATTACTCTGAATTGGTATTTCGGGAACAACAAGTCGATGCTCGTGTCGAACTGCCTGTTCCGGATGGGCTGCGCTGCAATCCTGCTGTCCAACAAGCGGTCAGACAGGAGGAGGTCCAAGTACGAGCTGGTGCATACTGTGAGAACTCACAAGGGTGCAGATGACAAGTGCTTCAGCTGCGTCACCCAGGAGGAGGACGACAGCGGCAAGGTCGGCGTGGCGCTCTCGAAGGACCTCATGGCGGTGGCCGGGGATGCGCTCAAGACGAACATCACGACGCTTGGCCCGCTCGTGTTGCCATTCTCGGAGCAGCTGCTATTCATGGCCACGTTGATTGGCAAGAAGTTGTTCAAGATGAAGATCAAGCCATACATTCCTGACTTCAAGCTTGCATTTGAGCACTTCTGCATCCACGCTGGTGGGCGCGCTGTGCTTGATGAGATAGAGAAGAACATGGACCTCACCGACTGGCACATGGAGCCGTCCCGGATGACTCTCTTCCGCTTCGGCAACACGTCCAGCAGCTCTCTCTGGTACGAGCTGGCCTACAGCGAGGCGAAGGGGAGGATCAGGAGGTCTGACAGGATCTGGCAGATCGCCTTCGGTTCAGGGTTCAAGTGCAACAGCGCTGTCTGGAAGGCGCTGCGGTCGGTGAACCCAGCAAAGGAGATGAACAACCCCTGGATGGACGAGATCGACACATTCCCGGTGGAAGTTCCCAAGGTTTCAAATGTCGTGGTCGCCTGAATAACTTTGCCTGCTCGGCACTGTCATCTGGCGGTGCGCACATTCTTACCGCTGTTTGCAATTTGTTTGGGTGATCTGTTGGGGGGATTAATTTTATTTAGATGATTCCATTTTAGGTGGTACAGGGTGGGGTGGTGGTGTTGTGTTCACTTTATGCCATTGATGATCAGTTTTTAACATCTGGTGTTCCATGTGGATCTAGAATCTTAGCCCCAAGGGAGGAACTGAGTTGCATTTATTTTTCCATGTGTACTAGTATGATTTGTTACGACTTGAGAGTGCTGGCGATCGTATCCTGTGCTCACCTGTCGTCTGTGTTGAGTACTTGAGTTATGTCATCTCTGTGAATTCCGGATGAAGTTCAGATTTCATCTGGTATATGGTTGATAAATGATACAGTGCGAATAATTTTCTACTCCGAAGAAAATTGATGAGAACAGGGATAGTAGGCGATGAGATTTTGAGGGAGGAACAGTTCCACTGTCTGACTTTTATTTTGCAAGGTCCAAATGTCTCACTGAAATCTGAACAGAACATACATATACGGAAGGGGCTCCCTAAAAAAAATAACAGCTTGCATTCCATTAGGTTGGTCGGATTGCTGCATTAGTCCTTTTGAGTTGATTATATCTAAAGATTACAATTATTATTCAGACGCATTCCAGCCTGACAGGGCTAAGAATAGCATTTCCGATGCCAAATGTTCCCAGCTGAATCGCAGATTGAAGCACCAAGCACGCACCAAAAAAGTAAGAGAGCGCCCTGCGCCCACATAGCATAGGGAATGACGGATCCGCTAATCTTGGTTAATAAACAAGAGGACGTGGGATCCGCTAATCGATGGGAACGTGGAAGTGTCTTAGGGCCTGACTAATTTATAGGAGTAGTAATTGCACCCGAAAACAAAAGTCATGTTTCCAGAGATGTTGTACGGTGCATTTTACTAGCGTCAAGATGACTCCAACAAGTCGACGCATTCAGTCAGCGCGAGTCCGTTTTTGTCTGCGTAGCCAAAAACCAAGGCCCAACGCGGCGATGCAAATGGACCGCTGTCCGTCCTTCTCTCCGCCGTGACCCATTCTCGGCCCAAATTTAGGCTAGCTTTGCGTCAGCCGCTGATACGCGCGGACAATATTTGTGTCCTCCCTTTGTCCGCCCCTTGCCCGCTCAAGAGTCCATTCCCACCCCAATCTTCTTCACCTCCCTCGCCCTTCCCGCCGCCACCCCGCCATCGCCACCCCGATTTTGTACTCTAGACCGTTCCTCGGGCGGCCGCCTATTCCTCTTCTCCGCCGTCACCGGAGCAGCTTCCTCTTTACTGCAGTCGGTGAATCTCGTGGCTCGGAGCGCTCGTGACCCGACGCCGTCCACAAGGTCTTCGGCCGTTCGCCCCGGCCACAACTGAGGTACGGTTCCATCATGGATAGCTCTGATGACTATTTTTATAAGAACTACATCATGTACCAGTCTTCCTCCGATGATTCATCCGATGATGAGAGTGATGCCCTTGTTGCCACCCTCATCGTCAATGAACACATGGAGAGGAGGCCATTCTACAGA
Source organism: Poa pratensis (assembly GCA_947311845.1). Classification (NCBI taxonomy): domain Eukaryota; kingdom Viridiplantae; phylum Streptophyta; class Magnoliopsida; order Poales; family Poaceae; genus Poa; species Poa pratensis. The sequence continues at coordinate 32,836,829 of CAMZMU010000034.1, read as the reverse complement.
GGGTCGTTGTCGGGTCGTTCTCCCGCCTTGGACCTCAACAGATCAGTTGACCACGTCCAGATCTATGGGCACTACTTTAGTCGGGTCAAACCAACATATCCTTCCAAGATTTTCCGTGCCTGTTCCGGATGAGACAGTCGTTGTTCAACCGTATCCGATTGGGGGTGATGCATTTTAATGATTATTTCATATGCAAGAGAGATCCCGTTGGTACCCTCGGCTTCTCCTCGTATCAAAAATGCACCGCAGCTATTCACATGCTTTCATATGGAGTTGGCGGTGATCTTGTGGATGAGTACGTACGGATGAGTGAGTCCACGTGCCTAAAAGCAATGTACAAATTTTGCAAAGATATGGTTCATGTCTTTGGCAAGGAGTGCTTGACGGAGGCCAGTGTTGAGGACACAGCTTGGCTGTTGACGATTAACGAGTTCAAGAGGCTTTCCTAGGATGATTGACAACATAAATTGCATGCATTGTGAGTGAAGGAACTGTCCCATTTGTTTGGCAGAGGCAGTACAAGGGACATGTTGGAGACTGGACTGTCATACTTGAGGTCGTGGCATCACATGATAAGTGGATTTGGAACTCTTCTTTGGCATGGCAGGTTTGCACAATGAAATCAACGTGCTTCAGCGGTCTCCGGCGTTCAACAGGCTCTCCAATGGCAATGCCCCTGAGGTGACCTATGAGATCAATGACCACACGTGCAAGAAGCCATAATATCTAGCTGATAGGATCTACCCTACATGGATGGACTACATTTGTGAAGACAATCTCCAATCCACATGATGAGAAGAAGAAAAAGTTTGCCAAAAAACAAGAGTGCTAGAAAGTATGTGGAGCGTGCTTTCGGTGCCCTCCAATCACGATGGGCTATTGTGCGGCACACTGCTAGGACATGGAGCAAGAAGACCATGGGGAGGTGATGACAACTTGTGTGATCTTCCCTACATGGATGGACTACATTTGTGAAGACAATCTCCAATCCACATGATGAGAAGAAGAAAAAGTTTGCCAAAAAACAAGAGAGTGCTAGAAAGTATGGGGAGCGTGCTTTCGGTGCCCTCCAATCACGATGGGCTATTGTGTGGCACACTGCTAGGACATGATCGTGGAAGATGAGCGCGATGACAATATATATGATCAGGCATGTCAGTTTCAAGGTGAGTTGACTGAGCCTCAGAGAGTGTCATCTTTTGCTCAGTTACTCGACTTTCACAGTGATATTTGTGAGAAGGAGACTCATATTCAACTCCAAAATGATTTGGTGAAGAATGGGTGGCAGCACCACGAGAACCAGTAGTTCCCTTTGCTACAGTTTATTATTTTGGATTTGCTAGTTCTAAGTCGCCTGAGAACTCGTTAGTTCTCAGTCACGTCTGTCACCATTAGATGTGCGCTTTAAGATTCATGCATTTTCCTTTTTTTCAACACGTTGTCTGTTGGGAGCGTGCGACCGTGCTTGCCCAGATGTGTGGCTGTGGGACGCAGTGTCCTGTATCGTGGGCTTTAGTAGTAGCTATTTTTTTTATTTTTATTTTTTTGCTCGTTGCTATTCTTTTGACTACGGCTCATTTTTTTATTTTTTCTGTTGTATTCAGCTGCACGATATATTTTCCCTTTTTTTTTCTTCTGTTGTACGTTCTATTTTTTCTTTTCTTTTTTGCTTGTTGTATTTGGTGTGCACCACTTAGTCGTACGACTATATTGTCTCTCTTTTAAACATTCTTTTTTGATTGATGGTTACATCGCTTCAAAATGATGGCACGATAATTATTTTCGTATCTTTCTTATCGTCTATTTCTATGTCTTATTTTTTTCACCGTTGTAACAAGTCACTTTTACATTGGTTTTCTCTACCTTTTTATGTGCAAATTAAACAATATATTGAAGTTGCTTTATCATGTGTAACTAAGTAGAAATTACATGTCATGTCTAACTAGGTGCTTGTCTGGTTTTAGTGGCTGCATCCGTGTTTACTCCAGTTTTTGTTTTTATCTCACAATTAATATCAATTTTTGCATTTTGTTTTTATTTGTACGTTCCTAACTTGGTGTACATCTATCTTGTGCCTTTTGTTGTGTCTTCCTAATTTTCTTGTTTTGTTATTTTACGTTGATAGATAATGAAGTTAGAACTCGGTCGACTCCTCAATTGTTGAATCGCCCCTTCATTCGTGCTAGCGTGAAGTTTACAACCGGATTTTTCAGTTGCAAGTAGGTTGGAACTGAGTTTTTACTTTTCTAATTATAATTTCGTTGTAACTGGGAGAAAATGTTTTTGACCGTGGGATTTGCGGTTGGTTTGTGCTGGTTGGGAGTTGCAATTGGGTTGCAAATGAGTTTTTCCGGTTGAAAGTGGGTTGCAGCTGAGTTTTCTCTAGTTGCGAGTGTGTTGCAATTGAGTTTTTTCCAGTTGCAAGTGGGTTGCATATGAGAAAAAAATGTCCGTCTTTGTTTTTGTGAACTGTGCTGGCTGTGAGTTGCAAGCGGGTTGCAACCAAGTTTTTTCAGTTGGAAGTGGGTTGCAACTAAGGAAAATATTAATTCTTTAGTTACAAGTGGGTTGCAACTAACATTTTTTCAGTTACAACTAGATTGTAACTGAGATTTTTTTTTAGTTGCAAGTGGGTTGCAACTGAGTTATATTTAACAATTTTGCCGATTCTTGGTCGACGAAGATTTAACTTAGAGCTCGGTCAACTCATGAAATGTTGATTGCGTCGTGACGTGTGATAGCTTGCAAGTTGCAGATGGGTTATAACTGAGCTACATGTGGATTGCAGTTGAGTTTTTTTTCAGTTGAAAGTGGGTTGCAACTCATAGTTAATTTTTTCAGTTGCAAGTGGGTTACACCAGACATTTGAGTTTTTTTCTAATTACAAGTGGGTTGCAACTGAATTTTATTCCGGTTGCAAGTGGGTTGTAACTGAGATATTTGAGTTGCAATTAAATTATTTTACGAGTTGCAAGTAGGTTGCAACTGAGATTTTGAGTTGCATTTTTTTGCAAGTTGCAAGTGAGTTGAACTGAGATTTTTGAGTTTCAAATGGTTCGCAACTGAATTTTTTTAGTTGCAAGTGGGTTGTAACTGAGATTTGTTTTAATTGCAAATGTGTTGCAATTGAGTTTTTTTTTGAGTTGCAAGTGGGTTGAAACTGGGATTTCTGAGTTGCAAGTGGATTGAAAAACTGAATTTTTTCCTGTTGCGAGTGGGTTGCAACTTAATTTGCAGTTACAAGTGGGTTGCAAAATAGTTTTTCCCATTTACAGATGGTTGAATCTAAGATTTTCCAATTGCAAATCAGTTGCAACTAGGGTTTTTTTGTCAGTTACATGTGAGCTGCAACTAAGGTTTTTATTTGCAAGTGGGGAGAGAAAAATATGAATGTTTGATTTATGCCGTGACTTGCTAAGGATGAGAGTTATAAGCGGGTTGCAACTAAGACTTGGTGACATCATATAACTAATAATTACTTTTAATAATTCTAAACTATTTTTTATGAGGAGCGTCCTTTTTTTGTTAGTGTATCATATTATGTAGCTACCTTCTGTGCATTACCGGAAAAAAAATCCATGCCAACATGCCCTGCGCCAAAAACAAAAGAGAAGCAGCTAGCAGCCTAGCAAGCCCGAAAAGCAAAGGCCCATAATCCATGGAAGCGAGTACGTATAGAGCTACTCCTACGCATTGACTGGACAAAAACGATCGCTCCACGGTCGACTGAAGAACTAACGAGTTCTCAGTCCACTGAGCACCAGACAGTCCCTTATTTGGTTTGGAAACTATTTTGGGACAATTTGTATTATTTGCTGAACAATTTGGATTGTAATAACCATTTGAACTATTTGGATTGTAATAACGTTTTGAACTATTTTATTTGTATTGTTTGCTTAAATTTATGTTATATGGAATGACTGAGTCGGAAAAAAGATCAGACCCTGCACGTGCGGACTGGATGCGTCGGCCCGTTGGCTGCAGTGGTCAGGGAGCGGCGGATAAAGGCCAGACGCCTATTCGTTTGATAGTTTTAGAGTGAGTTGGTTGAGCCTGTCGGTCGAGCGGCAACATTTGCCAATTTTATACACTTTCATGAAAAGATGCGAGATTAGGATGTTCACAAGCTACTTTAAAATGACTTAGTTGAACATATGTAGCAATAATTATGGAACCAACCAGCGGCAAACCAATTAGATGCCTGATTTATTGCTACAATATTATTTCAACTAGCTAAATGTCCGTGTGTTGCTACGGAGAAACATCTATAAAAATATATTTGAGAACCCATTCATACCACGTGTGTCGCTATCCTACTCTCCCCAAAGCCACGAGCAACACACTATACAAACAAATTTTCGAAACTTTGGCACACCTCTCTCAGCACCTAGCAACATTTTTTGTTCCGGTAATGCATAGGCCATGCCTCGAACAACTGCCATAAGCATTCCTTCCGACCATACCATTTTTGCCATCGGTTTTCCTAGGAAAACTAAATACCAATGTACAAATGTTTTGATAAAAGGGTGCATTTGAAACCCCATATAAAAAGGTAAGTCAAATAGTTCTAAGATTTGCCAGGAACAGAAGCTCAGTTACTAGGGACATATCGTTAGCAGTGAAGGTGTGGCAACAGATAGTTCTAAGATTGACACCATCAGAACCTGGCCTTCACCCACTAATGTTAAGGAATTGCGTCGCATACTGGGTATGACTGGATACTATCGCAAGTTTATCCAGCACTATGCAATGATCTGCAAACCATTGACCAATTTGTTGAGAAAAGGCAGTCTGTTCATTTGGACAGTTAAGGAGGAACAAGCCTTTCAGACACTTAAAACAGCTATGTGTTCGTCCCCAGTACTGGCTTTACCAAACTTTCAGAAACCCACGGATGTCTGTGATGTGGGAGTAGGAGCAGTTCTTATGCAAGATGGACACCCACTGGCCTTTGTGAGCCGTGCTTTGGGTCCTAGAAACCATACCTTGTCAGTATACGAGAAAGAGTTCTTAGCTATCCTTCTAGCTGTGGAGCAATGGCATTCATATTTGAAGCTGCAAGAGTTTATCATCTATACTGACCAGCGTGCATTATCCAATTTGATGGAACAACGACTGCACACTGATTGGCAACAGAAGGCGATGACAAAAATGATGGGCTTACAATACCGTATTGTGTACAAGAAAGGCGTGGAGAACAGAGTAGCTGATGCTCTCTCCCGTAGGCCACATGACTCAACTGATCTTCTTGTCTTGTCAACATCGCAACCAGCTTGGACAAGAGAGATTATGGACAGTTATGTTGGTGATCCTTTTGCTACTGAGTTAATCCAGAAGTTGTCCATCGATCGCACTGCTGAAGCACAATTTACTCTCCACAATGGTATGCTTAGAAAGAAAGGATGCATTTGGGTTGGCACTGATCAAGCTTTGCAGAATAAATTGATTTTGGCCTTTCATGCTAGCTCTGTTGGTGGACATTCAGGGTTCCCTGTAACCTATAGACGTCTGAAGCAAGTCTTTCGTTGGAAGGGAATGAAAACAATGACCAAAACTATCTTGAGCCAGTGTGATACATGTCAGCTTGCTAAACCTGAGAGAGTACCTTACCCTGGGCTCTTGCAACCTCTGCGAGTTCCTAAACTTCCTTGGGAAACGATGACAATGGATTTTATCGAAGGATTGCCGTCTTCTGGCAGATATAACTGTATTCTGGTGGTTATTGATAAGCTGACGAAATATGGGCATTTCATACCACTCAAGCATCCCTTTTCTGCTCATGATGTTGCTGATGCTTTCGTTGATAGGGTTTATCGCTTGCACGGATTTCCTCAATCGCTGGTGTCTGACCGTGATCCTATTTTTACAAGCAAGTTTTGGCAAGAACTGGCACGGTTAACTGACATCAAATTATGCATGAGTTCAGGCCAGCACCCACAAACGGATGGTCAGACTGAGCGTGTGAATCAGCAAATTGAGTGCTATTTGCGCTGTTTTTTCAATGCACACCCAACTAAATGGTCTCAGTGGTTGGCCTTGTGAGAGTTGTGGTATAATTCAAACTGGCATTCCACTCTAGGCAAATCTCCATTCGAGTTGGTGTATGGACACAGTCCACGCTATTTGGTATTGCTCCTACTGATGCAATTGTGAATGAAGATCTTCGTCAGTGGATGGAGGACATGCAAGTAATACTGGATTCAGTCCGTCAACACTCTCTGAGAGCACAACAGCGTATGAAGGCGCAAGCTGATAAACATCGTACAGAGAGGCAATTCGCTGTTGGTGATAAGGTATTCCTCAAAATGCAACCATATATTCAAGCATCTATTGCTCCTCGTGCCAACCACAAGTTAGCATTCAAATATTTTGGGCCGTTTGACATTCTGGCTCGAGTTGGTGCAGTGGCGTACAAATTGGCATTGCCAGAGAAGTGTCGAGTTCACCCCGTCTTCCATGTCTCTCTGCTCAAACAGCGGCTCAAGCCTAATGTGCAGGTTCAGTCTCAGTTGCCCTCACCTCTTGCTCGTGTGCAGTTTCCTGTTCGTTTCTTGCAGAGGCGCCTCGTCCAACGCAACAATCGCACCGTTGCTCAAGCTTTACTGCAGTGGAGTGGCCTCACTAACGAGTTGGCAACCTGGGAAGACATTGAAGCGCTGAAACAGGACTTCCCGAGAGCACCGGCTTGGGGGCAAGCCGTTTTTGAAGATCAGGGGATTGTCAGTGACACCACACACCGGGACGACAGACAAGCCACACCAACAAGTCCAGGAAGCATAACGCATGAAGACAATGGACTAGGTCTACGCCCCAGACATACACGACGTGCACTAGCCTGGTTGGTAGCTGGAGAGTGGGCCCGCTGAAGGCGATCCCTGTACAAGAGCAACGAGGGAGGCGATGGCGTAGTTGGCTTGGGCGGAATTGGCTTCGGCCTGGCAGGATAGAGAGGAGAGAACGTGAGGCTAGAACAGCCAGATCTGGCTCATTCTTGTAATCGAATTCATATGTACTAGACCACAATTCCTCATAGTTCATATCGATCATAGTAGACCTCACAGTAAGTGGAGCATATTAGGTGCTTTCTGGATTGTTGGATTTTCATTTTTTTTTGTAGAATTTCAATTCTTAGCATTTTTCCTATGAATTGGCTTTGGATCAAAGGGATGGTCTACCAAAAAATTCCTAAGTATTGGATTCCTATGGCTCAATTTAATATGTATTTGAACATCCACGCCAACTTCGTTTTTTAAACACAAATGAGTACCAGTCGAGGCACGTTTGCTGTGTTTTTTCAGCACTTTATACAAACGGCTATTCCTACATTTTTCCTCAGTTTTCGAACCTCTATTTTGCACATGCAAATCCATGAGATTACTACGTTTTTCTTATTCCTGTGTTTTTTAGCCCTGCAATCCATCTCATTCATGTTGCAAGCGGGGGGGGGGGGGGGGGGGGGGGGGGATTGGGGGGCATTTCAGTCACCCCCTCCACGGATCGAATTCGTTCGCGTAGACATGCAAGACGCGTGGTGACTCGTGGAGGAGGCATTAAAGGTTTTCATGGCAGATATGGATGGTTTCAAACCCAGGCGGCGTAGGGAGAGTGGAATTGGAGAGCGCAAGCGCCCTTGTAGTGGAGGGGTTTTTGGGCAGGGATTTGGTTATGGCAGGCAGTTTGGACAACCCGTGCAGAGAGGTAGGCAGTTTGTACAACCCGAGCAGAGACTACCGTTGCAAGGAGATTTTGGCCTGGGAATGTTTTTCAACTACAATGGAGGCTACCAGTTCTCTCAAAAAGCAAATTCCGATATGAACAATAATTTTGAAGAAAATGTCAATCAACCTGTTGGCGGAACAGTGCACTAACTTGGTGGAGCCATGCTTGGAACTATTATGCTTTTACTCCTTGCTAGGGGTGCTAATTTCCAAGCTCCAGAACCAAATTTGCATGTTGCTTAGTCGAGCTCAATCCCTTTTGCTGAATCACATTGTACCAAACCTGTTCAGGGATTGTGTTATACGTGTAATAAACCAGGTCATGGGATTAAGGAGTGCAAAGCAGTTGTTCTGTTTGTATCAAGAATGCTCATATACTCCTTCTGCCCATAAAAGAATGTCTCAACTTTGTCTAAATTTACATTTATCTACACACTAAATCATGTCTAAATATATGTAAATTTAGACAAGGTTGAGACATATTGCCAATTGCACCCTACAAAACCAGCCAAAACCTATTGCTCCTCTGATTGGATGTGTACGGAAGGGACTTAATATGTTCATAGCTTTGACATGCTAATTTTCCATCGCCTGAGTTAGTCCCACGGGATGTTGTCTTTAGACAGCCGAAAACTGCCAGATATTCAGGAACCGGGCACTCCTGGACAGCGCCCTGCTATATTTTGTCCATGGATTTTGCTGATGCTCACCCTGCTGATGAGGATCCAATGCCAGTTAATGGTAATCCTCACCCGATGCCTGGGCAGTTTCAACCTGAAAATCACATGCATGCTTTACCTGAATACCCTGCCATCGGTTGAAACATGCCTCCACCTCCTCCGTTTCAAGCAAATGTCCCAAATGACAATCAGCAAGATCACGAACCGGTGCAACCAATCCCAATGCCACCTGCACAGCAGCAAGCTTCAGTTTCTGTTGGGGTTCTGTCTGTAGTATCCTCAGCGTCAATTCATGCATGGTAACGGTGTCCCTATGATTGAAATCTCTGATGATGTCATGCACACTGGGGTATGGAGGATGTTCAGGATGCAGCCCACGATGTGGAGATGGTTGAAGCTCAAGCTGAAAATCCTCTGGAAGTTTCCGCTGGTCAGATAGCGCCTGCAATTGATGATGTTCATGCTGAGGTTCTAATTGAGGATGTGGATGATCAAGTGCTAGATGATCATGCTGAATCCGATATGGCTTTAGATGCAGCTATGGCCACTTGATGCATGTAAAATGCATACATGAACTTTACATTTTATTACTTGATATTCCAACTTATTTGCAACTTATATGATGTTATATTCATGTTTTATAATGATTTCGGGGATTTTCTAAACAATCCCCCCTCTTTTGGTTCTAACTCTGTTTTCCAGAAAACATCTTTTTTAGGGTTTCGGACTTTCCGGGAGCTTCGGGACTCCAAAAAGGGCAAGGACAAAGAGCACGGTTCAGAATTTTCGAGACGAACGCAATGGGCCTAAAATGAAGACCAGCAGCCCAGCCAGCTGGAAGCTAGAGGGTCCCACGCGGTCAGATTCCCTGGCCGCGTGGGACCACCTCTTTTCCCCCTCGTGGCTCCGATGCCGTCCGTTTTCGTCTCCGTGGCTTCGTCTTGACCTAAAACCAACTATAAAAAGAGTCCCCCGAGGAGTTTCGCGAGGAGGCGGCGGAGAAACACGAAACACACGAAACAGAAGACAGAAGGCTGCCGCCGGAGAAGATCGGAGGGGGGAAACGCTGCCGGAATCACCTCCGGTAGGCTCCTCCATCCCCCCTCCGGAGTCTCCATCAACACCAACGTCAAGACCTGCACCATCTCCATCACCATCTTCGTGATCCACTTCATCCCCCTCATAGTTTGAGATTGTTGAACCCTAGCTATTGTTTAAGTGCTATTCTACCTATGTATGATTAGTTACTTGTCATTGTTTTGTGGTGAGACTATAATTTCAGATTGTGTTGTATCATTTATACCACTGAATCATATCATGTCTTCACATTGTGAGTGGTTCTCTCATGTTCCTGGGGGCATAGGATGGATTGGCAATGATCTATATATAACATGTGTTGGTATTTGTCTAGTGTTTATCTTTTTATGTAATTCTATGATGGTGTTGTGCGAACGTCGACTGCACATCACTTCACCTAGATGGGCTCATAGGAGAATACCGTAGTGTAATGAATTGAGGGAGACTTGGGAGGACATGTAAAACTGAGACCGAGTCATGAAGTTACATTATGAGGGTATTAATATCGGGGACCTTAGAGTGTAATGCTATGGTGGGACTCTATGTCTTAATAAATCTTGTGCGGTCATTTACTTGGCCACATGATCCATCATAAGGGGTTTTGGTATATTTATTTAGCTATACCTAATAACGGCTCCGTCCGAAGAAGATTAAAACTTGACAAAATGCTACCTTGTTGTTCCAGAAATATTTATGCCATGAAATCTAGGTAGCCCCTGGGAACGTTCTCCACTTATAAGAAACACACACTTGAGCTTGTCCTCTTGCTGCATAGAGGATTGGTCTTTTCTCTCTTTGAGAGCTTTCACCTGCTACTATTTATCTGCTGCATTTTTACTTTATTGCAAACTCTACACCAAAAACCCAAAAACACTTGCATCATTTAATCATTTAGTTTGTCTAGTGCATAGATAATGTGGGGACCCCAGACTAGCTGTCCGAAATACCCGATTATGCTTAACACAACGATCCCGTGATCAGTCTGTCGTTGCACATAATCCGAATTGGATACCAAAGTTTACATCCATTACAGTACCGAATAAAAGTCTTACATAAATGGTCATTTAGACCAAGTCTTACATAGGTGCCTTCATGGGCCAAACCAAAATATCAGCGGAAGCTACGGCGTAGTAGACATCATATTCTAACGATGATAACCCGACAGGCAGCTGACTTGTGGAGATCCTTAGTTGGCGTAGAAGTCGCCATACTCCTGCTCGGCGTAGTGCTCCTCCTCGTAGTCTGGCTAGTCAATAGCCAGGGACGAAACCAATATGAGTACATTTGAATGTACTCGCAAACTACCCCAACATGAGTATGCACTAGTTTTATTTTAGTTGACAACTTTTATTTATTTAAAACATCTCTATATCTTTATTGAAAAAGGTAAGAAGAGTTTTATAACTATCTTTAAAGAAATCACCATTTTATCTGTTTCTCCAAAACTCCTCCTTTTTCCGACCATAGCCCGTCATGGTCCACTTTCATCCAACCACCTCATACCGATCCGTTGGTATAGGTGTGGAAACATTCTCCACTTCATTTTTCTTTTTAAAACTCAATTCTTTAAAAACTTGCACATGGTCTTAGGACAGTCTCCCAATTGTCCATATCCGAGGACTCGGCTATTCGAATAGTTTTAACACTCTGCAGAGGTAGCACGCTTTTAGCCCACATCCATCCGGCAACTCATCGTGTCTGCCACGTCTCGCCATACCAGGTGTATGCGAAGTAAGCCGCCGGCCATAGCCTCTTATTTGCTCATGCTAGTATAGGATCCTTCCCATATGACACTTTCCATCGACACCCAGTCCAGTTTCCCGTCAGAAACCCTAAGTGTGAGGACTCATAGTTTTGTCCGGCGGTTTATGGTGGAACCTTCTATCCTCCCCACCAACTTGTGTGAGGACCCGGGTCAGGGGGTAGGTCCTCGGACCATCCCCTCATGCATAACGGAGTCATCTCCGTCGATGAGGTATCCCATACTAATAAGAGCAAACTACATGACTAAGCCTTTTCCCATATATGGTAAATGTGGTCGCACAGGGTAAGATTGGTCGTCATAGTACTAGGACACTGTGCATTTTTCATAAACATCACCATTTTTCCACTTCTCCATTCCAACACCGACATCTCGGCATTTCATAATCTCACAAGTAATTGCAAAGGAGTTTTGAATAAATCATATTTGTTTTTTTCCCATCCTATAATTTGATATAACTATCTTATATTTCTACATAGGTGGCAAAATAATTTCACATACTTTTGAAATGGGTTTTATAAATCTTGCCTTGAGAGTAAAACATGTTATGAAAGTAGATGCATATGTTTGTAGTGCAAGCTCAGAGAATAGCTTGCCTTGCTCGGCAAAGTGACCTTGATCTTGTTCTTCAGTTTCAACAAACTCTCCTTCCTCGATATATCCGACAACGTTCTCGTCTAATTAATAAACAAACAATGCAAACAATCACTAATCTATACAAGCAATCATCTCAACATAACAATCATGAACATCACAAATAGCTACTGCACACATCAAACCATACAATTTGGTTTTCAAATAATTGAACTAAACATTATTTAATTACTTCTAAATTATGGCAGAAACTTGTTGAACATGTTTAATTCCACAACTTGAGTTCTGTTGGTCACAAAAATACAAACTAAAATTCTATGGAAAGCTACTGATGTGTAGAAGACATCTCAATTTGATTTGGATCAATTGGAGTTACTAAACTCCCTACACATTTGTTTGAATCCAGTAACTTAATAATCAAATTTTAGCTACCAATTAAGTTCTGTTGACCCTAAAATTAAATCCTTTTAGGGGTAACTAAACATGGCTAAATGTGATCTAACAAAATTGGTCCTAATTCATTTGGGTTAACCATTAAACATATTTAAATGTTTGAGTGCAGAAGGGTGTTTAAACTTCAACTTAATACTAAACAAATACTACTGCACAATAATTCTACCAAAATTAGGGAAGCTAATACATGGCAGTACTAAGCTAGCAAAATTGGTTTGGAATTATTTGGACTAACAGAGTATCAGAAACAAACAAGTTTAGAATTTAAACCTTCTGTAGTATTTTTAATAATACTTTTTATTTATTTAATTAAATGGAATGAATCCAATTGGGTTGGTTAAACATTTTCATAAGCTTTCCAGAACAATTGAGTTTGATTTATTTGGATTCCTAAATCTCGAGATATTGAATTTCAAAGTTGGATCCAGTACTGATTTCATATTTCCATTTTAAACAGAGAAATCCAGTTATGGATAATGTTTAAATCTCTGACTAGTGGGGCCTACATGGCAGCGGCACAGCGCGCGCGGAAAATGATTTAAAACCTGACGAGCGGGGCCCGCCCGTCAGTCTCTCTCTCTCTTTCTCTTCTAATCGAAGCGGTACGCGGCCGTTGATCAAAGATCGAACGGCTCACGGAGCCCGCGATCATCGACGACCTAAAAGTGGCGTCGCCGGAGCTCCGGCGACGGCGAGGGTGGCCAGTGGGGGTACCTGGGTGGTCTAGGGACGGTGGAGATGATGCGGAACGACGGCGGCGGCGTGGGGAGAGCTTCTGGTCGAGTGTCGCTTGCTGGGAGGGAGTGCAGCGTCCACGGCGAGCTGCTGCACTTCCGCGGCCACGGGCAGCACTCCGGCGAGCTCCTGGCGTCTCCCCTGTGCACGATACAGAGGGAAAAAGGATGCGTGTGAGGGCGGTGTCCAAAGGGAAGAGGGTACGGGCCAGAGAGGAGAGAAAGGGGCAGTGTGGCGTCGCGGCCACGACTGACCTCGACGGCGGCAGTGGCTGCGGCAGAGCACGCCCTCCTGGCGGTGCACGGCGAATCGAGAGGGAGAAGTGAGGGAGTGGGTGGTGTGGTGTTCCCAGAGGGGTGCGGGGGTGGTTTTATAGCGCAGGGCCGGCGTATCGTGGACGGAGTGCACGAACGACGTCCATGGCGCACGGCGGAGATATTTCTCCTCGAATCCGACGCGGTGGTGCGAGGGACGTGGAGACGCGGCGTCCACCGGGGTCCGGACACGTTCTAGAAGCTCTGGCTCGAGTGGTGCGTGTCGAGGTGCAGAGAGCTGCGCGAATTTGGGCCGGCATCGCCGCGGCTGCCACGGCGGCGCTGGGGTGGATTCGAGGCGAGGGAGGTCGTGAGTGCTCTCCTCTGCGGCGCCGCGGCTGCAGAGGCACGGGAGCGAGGGAGAGCGCGGCCAGGGGGGCCTGGGGAGCGCGGGAACGGCGGGGAACGGTCACGGCGACACGGCGTTGCGTCGGGGCGAGGGAGAGAGGTGGACGACGACGTTCTTGCAGAACGCCCCCTGGATTCTTTTTTCCATTTACAACTAGGTCCTTCTCTGCTTCTTTTTCTTCTTTTCATTTCCAGCAGCATTTCTGGAATTTCTTTGAGGTACTTAAACATTTTAGAAAAATTCACAAATATTTGTGAGGCTTCCACATAGCATGTAGTAGCTCCACAAAATTTGGCATTTCAAAATAAAATGTTTTGAATCATTTTCTTTCATAGGGTTTTAATTATTGCATTTTGTTTTATTTCAATTGTTTTTACTTTTGAATTTTAAAATAGGTGTAAAATATTATTTGGAAGAGATAAGTGATAAGGATGTAAATGAGAGGTTTCATATACCATTCCTCTGAATTTTGTTTGGAACATTATTGAGTTTCTTATTTGTCACTTTTATTTTTCTTGTTTCACTTTTGCTTTTGCATTTTCTTTCTATTAATTCAAGCAAACAAGCAACACAAGCAACAAGAATTAATTACCACAAGCAACAATTGACAAACAACACATAAAATCAACAAAAGTTTTTGTTGGCTCTCATTTTTGGAATAATAATACTGATTAATATTTTTGGGATGTTACAATCCTTCCCCCCTTAAATAAATCTCGTCCCGAGATTTGCTAGGCTTAGGTACTAAAGAGGTCTGGGAATTCGCTTCGAAGATAATCTTCGCGTTCCCAAGTTGCTTCTTCTTCAGAGTGGTTAGTCCACTGGACTTTGTAAAACTTGATCGCACGTCTTCGGGTAACACGAACATCTTCTTCGAGAATTTGAGGGTCTCTCACGATAGTCAGGTCTTGGTTCAGGTCGATGGAGAGGTGGTCGATGTTTTTGAAAACATCAGGCTGGTCAGGAACTTCAAGACACTTCCGGAGCAAGGAAATGTGGAAGACATCATGATAATCTCCTAACTCCTGGGGCAATTCCAGCTGATAGGATACTTCTCCTCGACGAGCAATGACCTTGAAGGGTCCAATATACCTTGGCGCTAATTTTCCTTTGACATGGAAACGCTGCATTCCTTTAAGGGGTGTCACTCGGAGATAAACATAATCTCCGACGTTGAAGGTGAGGTCACGGCGCTTGGTGTCAGCGTAACTCTTCTGACGGGATTGGGCAGTTTTGAGGCGTTCACGAATAAGCTGAACTTGCTCTTCAGCTTCACGGAGGGTATCTGGTCCGAACAATTTGCTTTCTCCGGTATCGGACCAATTCAGGGGTGTACGACACTTCTTGCCGTAAAGGGCTTCAAAAGGGGCCATTTGCAGACTAGACTGATAACTGTTGTTGTACGAGAACTCTGCAAACGGAAGACAATCTTCCCACTTGGAACCATAGGATAGAACACATGCGCGAAGCATGTCCTCCAATATCTGGTTCACTCGCTCAGTTTGGCCATCGGTCTGGGGATGATAAGCTGTGCTAAATGCTAACTTGGTTCCGAGGGCTTCATGAAGGGATTTCCAGAATCTTGAGGTGAATTGCGTGCCTCTATCAGATACAATCTTCTTAGGCACACCATGCAGGCTCACTATTCTGGAAATATACAGGTCTGCTAACTGAGCTCCGGTATGAGTGGTCTTGACAGGAACAAAGTGGGCAACCTTGGTCAGTCGATCAACGATGACCCAGATTGAATCATGGCCTCGGTTGGATCTTGGAAGTCCGGTAATAAAATCCATTCCAATCTCATCCCACTTCCACTCGGGAATTTTCAAAGGTTGAAGCAATCCAGCGGGTCGCTGATGTTCAGCCTTAACTCGCTGGCAGATGTCACACTTGGCTACGAACGAACCAATCTCTCGCTTCATTCCATGCCACCAAAATCTTTCTCGAAGGTCTTGGTACATTTTGGTTCCGCCGGGGTGGATTGAATAAGGGGTCTCATGGGCCTCCTTCAGGATTAACTCCTTAAGTTCCGTGACATTGGGCACACAGATACGGTCATTGAATTTCAGCACTCCTTCAGCATCTTCGGTAAAACCGGGTGCTTTGCCGAGGGAAATCTTCTTCCTAATTCCTCTATGCTTTCATGACCTTTTGGGCTTCTTTGATTTGATCCATCAGGGTTGGGGTTAACTCTAAATTGGCGAGATAACCATGGCTAACAAGCTCTAGTCCAAAATCTTGGAACTCTTTGAACAAGGCTGGCTGTTCGGCTTGGATCAGGGCATTCAGGGTGCAAGGTTTGCGACTAAGGGCATCGGCAACTACATTAGCCTTTCCAGGGTGATAATGGATTCCAATATCATAATCCTTGATTAATTCCATCCATCTCCTCTGTCGCAGGTTCAGATCTTTCTGGGTGAAAATATACTTCAAGCTTTTGTGATCTGTATAGACCTCGCAGCGATGTCCCGCAAGATAGGGACGCCACGTTTTGAGAGCAAGAACAACAGCAGCTAACTCCAAGTCATGGGTTGGGTAATTCTCTTCATGCGGTCGCAACTGCCGGGACAGATACGACACAACTTTGCCTTCTTGCATCAGAACGCAACCAAGTCCGAGGCGTGATGCATCGCAATACACGTCGAAACTCTGGGTGACGTCTGGCATGATCAGGATTGGGGCTGAGGTTAGTCTCTTCTTCAGTTCTTGGAAACTATCCTCACACTTCTGAGTCCATTCAAATTTCTTGTCCTTCTTCAACAGTTGGGTCATAGGTTTGGCTATACTGGAAAATCCTTCAACGAACTTGCGGTAATAACCGGCAAGTCCGAGAAAGCTTCGGATTTCAGTCACACTGGTTGGGGATAACCAGTCAACAATGGCTTGGATCTTCTCTGGGTCCACAGAAATTCCTCCGGCAGATACAACATGTCCGAGAAATGCCACTTCACTGAGCCAAAACTCACACTTGCTAAGCTTGGCATACAGCTGGTGCTCTCGGAGTCTCCAAAACTAGACGCAGGTGTTCAGCATGCTCTTCTTCGGTCTTGGAATAAATAAGGATGTCATCAAGGAAAACTACCACGAACTTGTCGAGGTACTCCATGAAAATCTTGTTCATGAGATTCATGAAATAGGCTGGGGCATTGGTCAGACCAAAAGACATCACGGTGTATTCAAACAAACCGTAACGAGTGGTGAAGGCGGTCTTGGGAATGTCTGTCTCTCGGATCTTCAACTGATGGTATCCTGTCCGAAGATCGATCTTGGAAAAGACTCGGGCTCCGTTCATTTGATCGAACAGATCCTCGATCTTGGGAAGGGTACTTATTTTTAATGGTCACGTCATTCAGCTTGCGATAATCCACACACAGGCGTGTGGTACCGTCTCTCTTGTCCACAAAATAATGGGTGATCCCCAAGGTGAAGCGCTTGGGCGAACAAGTCCTTTGCTGAGCATATCTGCCAATTGCTTCTTCAACTCAACCAGCTCTTCCGGATTCATCCGATAAGGTCTTTGGGATATAGGGGCGGTTCCTGGGATAAGCTCAATTATGAACTCAATTTCCCGGTCTGGCGGCATACCAGGCAATTCTTCTGGGAAAACATCCTTGAACAGGTGAACAACACGGATCTCATCTAGGGCAGGTCGAGCTATGCTCTCATGGCAGCCTGGGTGAGATTGACTAGTTTCAGACACATACTCCACTTCTACTTCTTTGTCGGTGGTGATGGATACAGCTCTTCTAGCACAGTCAATTCGACCATGGTACTTGGCTAACCAATTCATACCGAGTATAACATCGATGCCTTGGGTTCCCAGAACAATTAAGTTAACTGGAAACTTTTCTCCTTTGATCTCAAGGGGTACATCGGAGCAAAACATCTTGGTCTCTACGGTGGATTCTGGGATTTGGATGACCATGGGTTTGGGTAAGAGGCTCTCGACTAAACCTCCCTTAGCAACAAATTCTTGGGTAACAAATGAATGGGTAGCACCAGAATCAAACAGAACAGTTGCAGGTACTGAGTTGACAAGGAACGTACCCAGCACAACATCCGGAGCATCCTGAGCTTCTTCAGCATTGATGTGGTGCAGACGACCCTTGGCAACAGCAGCATTTCCGCGGGGTGCGGCATTCTTGCCATTTCCATTTCCATTGCGGCCTTGACCATTGTTCTGTGCCGGCGCATTGGGGCGCTGGACATTCCTCTTGGGATTGGGACATTCTTTGGAGTAGTGACCCTTGTTGCCGCATTCAAAGCAGATCACATTGGGATTGCGGGTGAAGTTGTTGAAGTTTCCTCCGGGACGGTTATTGTCATTGGGGCGGTTGAAGTTGTTTGGGCGGTTAGGGTAATTGGGGCGTGGAGCTTGGGGTGGACGATAGGCAGGCCTGGTGTTCTGCTGAAAGATACGAGGTTTCTGGCTGCTCGAACCTTCCTGAGCATTCATCCTCCTCTTGCGACCTTCATACATAGACTTGCGCTTGGTCTCCAGCTGGATGGCTTTGTCCACAAGTGACTCCAGATCACGGAAGTCATGGATAACCAGAGCACACTGCAGTTCATCATGAAGTCCACTCATGAAACGCTCCATCTTCTTCTCTCTTTGTCGGTGTCATCAGGAGCATACCGAGATAAGTCGGTAAACTCATCCAGATAACCGACCACATCTTTACTTCCCTGCCTCAGCTTGCGGAACTCATCCTTCTTCCTCTCAATAAGTCCGCTGGGAATATGCTTCTTGCGGAACTTCTCCTGGAACTCAGCCCAGTTGATGACATGACCAGCTTGCTGGAGAGCCTTGGTAGTTTCCCACCAAGCTCTTGCAGGTCCAGCGAGATAGTGGGTTGCATACAACACTTTCTCATTCTCTCCCACAGCAGCAACTTCCAGATTGTTGTCGATGGTGCGAAGCCAATCATCGGCCTCCAGTGGGTGAAGTCCCTTGGAGTAGGTGGGTGGGTTGGTTTTCTGGAAATCGCCTAAGGTGGATCGCTGGTTTCCATCGTCATTGCCATTACCACCATTGTTGTTGTTGTTGTTATTGTTGTTGTTGTTATAAGCGGCTGCGAGTTGTTGTAGGGCAACGAGATGAGCCTGGCGCTCTTGCCGGGCATTTTCACGTTCCTCCATGATAAGCGCGAGAAGTTGGGCGGGGGTTGGGTCCGGTGGTGGTGGTGCTGATCCTGATCCTTCCGCATTGCTGCGACGGGGCGGCATCCTGAAGCACACCGGGTATAAGAGGCAAGGCAAGAAAAGTTCGACTAAGGGAAAAGACGATCTCGCAAGTGGTTGATTAATTTAAGGTTTATATGAAAATATTTCACACAGATTTAAACAAGACAAACATACTTATATATTACAACAACACATCAAGGAGTTCACAACAACATCAAGCTTACAACATCACCTTACATCTAAGATACATAACATCTGGTTTCCAAAAGAACCACTACTTCGACTCGACTAGCGATAGGGGGTCAACCTAATCCTGCGGTAGTGATCAAGTCACTCGCCTACTGAGGTGGAACCTCCAGCTCTAACACGTCAGCATCTGACTGGTAGGTGGCTCCTCGGGATCCTCCTCCTCGTCCTCGAGAACTGCTCGAGTGGCTCCTCCTCCTCGTCAACTAACTCCTCCTCATCATCCTCCTCCTCACAGTCCATCTCCTCCACGAAGTCATCATCGTCACTGAGGAAAGCGTTGTTCTCCTTGCGGAGATCCTCGCCCTCCTCCTCCATCTCGTCAGTATGGTGCTCTAGATCCTCAATCAGCCCGTCCTGCTCGCCACCTTCGTGCGGAGCTTCACGATAGTCCTCCTCAGCTCTGCCCTCTTCCTGAGAAGAGCGACCTTCTCCTCCATCAGCTTCTCTCGTTCTCGCGAAGCTCAACGAGCGACTCGCGGTCAAAGTGAGCTGAATCCTAGTGCGCAACAGATCATCCTGAGTGCACTGAAGTAAGATCTCCATGTCCATGATGTAGCTCCCAAACATCGGGTGGTAAGGGGAAGGAGTAGGGTGTCCGTCGCAGTTGCGCCTCCCGTAGAACCGGAAACGGGAGTCTACTAACTCCGCCTTGTGCTCCTCACAAAGTCGGGCTAGCATCCTCTGTGTAGCAGTACAGAGACCGTCAACCCAGGTGGCCTCCTTGGTGGTGAAGATGAGCGTCCTGGAACTGGGAGACTTGATGTTCCTGCGAACTGACGACCTGATGAGCCAGCTCAGCCTTCCGACACCGTGAACATCAATCTGAGCTCCCTCAAACTCTGGAGCGGGGCGACCTAACAGCTTGGTCAACTCGAACAAGTCCCTCTCAAACGTCAGCTTGCTGTCCTTCTCAAGCTGAACGAACTCAGTCCAATGGAGTGCCATCTACAATTTTTAACAAAATTTTAAGTTAGTTAGGTGACAAGTGTATCAAAATTTTAATATAGTAGGGCAACAAGTGAGTCAAATTTTAAGCTTAATGAGAGGTGTGCAAAATTTTAGGATAAGGAAAATGTAATATTTAATGAGAGTAAAATTTTGCATAAGTAAGAGGATTGGAGATAAGCAGTTTTCAAAAATACTTCATTCCTTTCTTTTTAGAAATTCATCTTTTTGTAACATTTGACAAACGACCATGCTAACTAAGGTTTCCTAAAGTCAGGATGGCTCTGATACCAAGTCTGTGGGGACCCCGGACTAGCTGTCCGAAATACCCGATTATGCTTAACACAACGATCCCGTGATCAGTCTGTCGTTGCACATAATCCGAATTGGATACCAAAGTTTACATCCATTACAATACCGAATAAAAGTCTTACATAAATGGTCATTTAGACCAAGTCTTACATAGGTGCCTTCATGGGCCAAACCAAAATATCAGCGGAAGCTACGGCGTAGTAGACATCATATTCT
Source organism: Poa pratensis (assembly GCA_947311845.1). Taxonomy (NCBI): domain Eukaryota; kingdom Viridiplantae; phylum Streptophyta; class Magnoliopsida; order Poales; family Poaceae; genus Poa; species Poa pratensis. The sequence goes on along the minus strand of CAMZMU010000034.1, from coordinate 32,816,241 downwards.
AACGATGACAACCCGACAGGCAGCTGACTTGTGGAGATCCTTAGTTGGCGTAGAAGTCGCCATACTCCTGCTCGGCGTAGTGCTCCTCCTCGTAGTCTGGCTAGGACAATAGCCAGGGACGAAACCAATATGAGTACATTTGAATGTACTCGCAAACTACCCCAACATGAGTATGCACTAGTTTTATTTTAGTTGACAACTTTTATTTATTTAAAACATCTCTATATCTTTATTGAAAAAGGTAAGAAGAGTTTTATAACTATCTTTAAAGAAGTCACCATTTTATCTGTTTCTCCAAAACTCCTCCTTTTTCCGACCATAGCCCGTCATGGTCCACTTTCATCCAACCACCTCATACCGATCCGTTGGTATAGGTGTAGGAAACATTCTCCACTTCATTTTTCTTTTTAAAACTCAAAGTCTTTTAAAAACTTGCACATGGTCTTAGGACAGTCTCCCAATTGTCCATATCCGAGGACTCGGCTATTCGAATAGTTTTAACACTCTGCAGAGGTAGCACGCTTTTAGCCCACATCCATCCGGCAACTCATCGTGTCTGCCACGTCTCGCCATACCAGGTGTATGCGAAGTAAGCCGCCGGCCATAGCCTCTTATTTGCTCATGCTAGTATAGGATCCTTCCCATATGACACTTTCCATCGACACCCAGTCCAGTTTCCCGTCAGAAACCCTAAGTGTGAGGACTCATAGTTTTGTCCGGCGGTTTATGGTGGAACCTTCTATCCTCCCCACCAACTTGTGTGAGGACCCGGGTCAGGGGGTAGGTCCTCGGACCATCCCCTCATGCATAACGGAGTCATCTCCGTCGATGAGGTATCCCATACTAATAAGAGCAAACTACATGACTAAGCCTTTTCCCATATATGGTAAATGTGGTCGCACAGGGTAAGATTGGTCGTCATAGTACTAGGACACTGTGCATTTTTCATAAACATCACCATTTTTCCACTTCTCCATTCCAACACCGACATCTCGGCATTTCATAACTCACAAGTAATTGCAAAGGAGTTTTGAATAAACATATTGTTTTTCCCATCCTATAATTTGATATAACTATCTTATATTTCTACATAGGTGGCAAAATAATTTCCATATACTTTTGAAATGGGTTTTATAAATCTTGCCTTGAGAGTAAAACATGTTATGAAAGTAGATGCATATGTTTGTAGTGCAAGCTCAGAGAATAGCTTGCCTTGCTCGGCAAAGTGACCTTGATCTTGTTCTTCAGTTTCAACAAACTCTCCTTCCTCGATATATCCGACAACGTTCTCGTCTAATTAATAAACAAACAATGCAAACAATCACTAATCTATACAAGCAATCATCTCAACATAACAATCATGAACATCACAAATAGCTACTGCACACATCAAACCATACAATTTGGTTTTCAAATAATTGAATTAAACATTATTTAATTACTTCTAAATTATGGCAGAAACTTGTTGAACATGTTTAATTCCACAACTTGAGTTCTGTTGGTCACAAAAATACAAACTAAAATTCTATGGAAAGCTACTGATGTGTAGAAGACAACACAATTTGATTTGGATCAATTGGAGTTACTAAACTCCCTACACATTTGTTTGAATCCAGTAACTTAATAATCAAGTTTTAGCTACCAATTAAGTTCTGTTGATCCTAAAATTAAATCCTTTTAGGGGTAACTAAACATGGCTAAATGTGATCTAACAAAATTGGTCCTAATTCATTTGGGTTAACCATTAAACATATTTAAATGTTTGAGTGCAGAAGGGTGTTTAAACTTCAACTTAATACTAAACAAATACTACTGCACAATTAATTCTACCAAAATTAGGGAAGCTAATACATGGCAGTACTAAGCTAGCAAAATTGGTTTGGAATTATTTGGACTAACAGAGTATCAGAAACAAACAAGTTTAGAATTTAAACCTTCTGTAGTATTTTTAATAATACTTTTTATTTATTTAATTAAATGGAATGAATCCAATTGGGTTGGTTAAACATTTTCATAAGCTTTCCAGAACAATTGAGTTTGATTTATTTGGATTCCTAAATCTCGAGATATTGAATTTCAAAGTTGGATCCAGTACTGATTTCATATTTCCATTTTAAACAGAGAAATCCAGTTATGGATAATGTTTAAATCTCTGACTAGTGGGGCCTACATGGCAGCGGCACAGCGCGCGCGGGAAATGATTTAAAACCTGACGAGCGGGGCCCGCCCGTCAGTCTCTCTCTCTTTCTCTTCTAATCGAAGCGGTACGCGGCCGTTGATCAAAGATCGAACGGCTCACGGAGCCCGCGATCATCGACGACCTAAAAGTGGCGTCGCCGGAGCTCCGGCGACGGCGAGGGTGGCCAGTGGGGGTACCTGGGTGGTCTAGGGACGGTGGAGATGATGCGGAACGACGGCGGCGGCGTGGGGAGAGCTTCTGGTCGAGTGTCGCTTGCTGGGAGGGAGTGCAGCGTCCACGGCGAGCTGCTGCACTTCCGCGGCCACGGGCAGCACTCCGGCGAGCTCCTGGCGTCTCCCCTGTGCACGATACAGAGGGAAAAAGGATGCGTGTGAGGGCGGTGTCCAAAGGGAAGAGGGTACGGGCCAGAGAGGAGAGAAAGGGGCAGTGTGGCGTCGCGGCCACGACTGACCTCGACGGCGGCAGTGGCTGCGGCAGAGCACGCCCTCCTGGCGGTGCACGGCGAATCGAGAGGGAGAAGTGAGGGAGTGGGGTGGTGTGGTGTTCCAGAGGGGTGCGGGGGTGGTTTTATAGCGCAGGGCCGGCGTATCGTGGACGGAGTGCACGAACGACGTCCATGGCGCACGGCGGAGATATTTCTCCTCGAATCCGACGCGGTGGTGCGAGGGACGTGGAGACGCGGCGTCCACCGGGGTCCGGACACGTTCTAGAAGCTCTGGCTCGAGTGGTGCGTGTCGAGGTGCAGAGAGCTGCGCGAATTTGGGCCGGCATCGCCGCGGCTGCCACGGCGGCGCTGGGGTGGATTCGAGGCGAGGGAGGTCGTGAGTGCTCTCCTCTGCGGCGCCGCGGCTGCAGAGGCACGGGAGCGAGGGAGAGCGCGGCCAGGGGGGCCTGGGGAGCGCGGAACGGCGGGGAACGGTCACGGCGACACGGCGTTGCGTCGGGGCGAGGGAGAGAGGTGGACGACGACGTTCTTGCAGAACGCCCCCTGGATTCTTTTTTTTCATTTACAACTAGGTCCTTCTCTGCTTCTTTTTCTTCTTTTCATTTCCAGCAGCATTTCTGGAATTTCTTTGAGGTACTTAAACATTTTAGAAAAATTCACAAATATTTGTGAGGCTTCCATATAGCATGTAGTAGCTCCACAAAATTTGGCATTTCAAAATAAAATGTTTTGAATCATTTTGTTTATAGGGTTTTAATTATTGCATTTTGTTTTATTTCAATTGTTTTTACTTTTAATTTTAAAATAGGTGTAAAATATATTTGGAAGAGATAAGTGATAAGGATGTAAATGAGAGGTTTCATATACCATTCCTCTGAATTTTGTTTGGAACATTATTGAGTTTCTTATTTGTCACTTTTATTTTTCTTGTTTCACTTTTGCTTTTGCATTTTCTTTCTATTAATTCAAGCAAACAAGCAACACAAGCAACAAGAATTAATTACCACAAGCAACAATTGACAAACAACACATAAAATCAACAAAAGTTTTTGTTGGCTCTCATTTTTGGAATAATAATACTGATTAATATTTTTGGGATATTACAGATAATAAGGGAAGTGACACTCTTATTTGAGAGGATAAATAACTTATACCTTCTACTCCTCGTGGGATCGATACTATACTTACACATTGAAGATTTCAACGATCCCCTATACTTGTGGGTATCAAGACATTTTCTGGCGCCGTTGCCGGGGAGTGTAGCGCTTAAGTTTTTATTCTTGTTTGCACTAGATTTTTATTTTCAGTTTTGCATATACTCTAGTTTACTTTCAGTTTTGCATTTAGTTTAGTTTTACCTTCAGTTATATATATCGAAAACACAAAAAAATTAGAAAATGGAAAATACCAAAAAAAACTCGTGTTTTGGGCATAAGTATGGATATAAAAGATGCTTTGTTTAGACACTTGAATGCTGCTAAGATTGCCAAGGAATATAGAGAATCATAGGAAGGGAAAATACTAAAAGGTTTCATGATGGAATTAAATTATATTGCTAAGGAGTTGCTTTTACACCATGATGTACTTGTATTTTTTGCTCTGAACAAAAAGATTGACATTTTGAATTTCAATGTAGGTTCCATGAAGAATGTGTTATTGCATCTTACCTTACTGGTGATTATGCTTATTTAGGAATGGAACAAGTAGAGGAATTTGTTACTTTCAAGGCATCTTTTGAATTGCAAACCTTCATTCATGAAAATAAAACTTGCCTTATAGCTAAAAAATTTGAAAGAGAGATAGATTTTATTCTTGAATATTGCATAGACAACTTCTCTCAAAATATTTATGTTGTTGAATATAATGAGGCTCCCCAAGAGAGCACTGATGTTTTGCAGGAAGAAGATGATGAAAACATAAGCTTGGAAGAGGAAGAATGTGAAGAAGAGGATAACAACCTAAGCTTGGGGATGCCCGTGCAACCCCAAGAAGATGATGAAATTGATGAACAACTAGAGAATGAAAGAAGAATCATCCACCTTCACCACCCATGGATGAGGGTAACACTTAAAATTTTGTTGATGATAAACTTTGCTTTTATGATTCTGATGATGAGGAGGACTATCAACCTATGCCTAATGAGAACATTATTGATAATAATTTTAAAAATGATGAGGAGTATGGTTTGGACATGTTTTATGATAGTACTCTAGATGATGATCCTCCATGTTTAGAACTTACTACTTCATGTGAGGATAAAAATGACATACTTGCTGTTGGTGAAAATACTCTTACTTATGAGAGTCCTACTTTATTTCTGAACTCTCCCATTCACACCGTGGAGGAGAAGCTTTTATGGGTTGAAAAGTACTTATGTGGGCTGAAATTATCTTACACTAATAATCATTTCACCCATAACCATCATGTTTATGGTGCTTCTTGCAATTATTTTGAGAGAGGAAAACACACTAATAGCTCACATAATAGTTTTAATAATCCTCTATATGTTCCTAAGTTTGCAAAGTTGCACCAATCTAATAGTTCTTCTATCAAATTTGCTTCCACTACTTGTAACTATTATGAGAGAGGAAGAAAGACTTGTCTTTATGTTTCTATGTTATTTAAAATGCAACCTACTGATCACCACATGCATTGGTTACCACAAAATTGCTGCTATTTATTCATATATAAAATGCCAATGCATAGGAAGTGGGTTAGACTTAAAAGTTAATGGTTTAATGTTTTGTGGTGTGCTCCTTATGCTTTCATTTCCTATTCAGTTTGGGCACACCTTTATATCATGAAAACATGTGAAACAACTTTACCTACTGTTATCTAATTGCTAGTTTAAGATTTTCACTTTATATAAAATTTGGGAAAGTAAATGAGAAGGATGAGTAATGGAGATGTTGGGGTCGACCTTGAACATGTGTTGTTCATGCCAATGGAACCATTGCAAAGTCTCTATCATTAAAACTTTTCCCAAAGCTAAAACCAAATAAAAAGAGTGTTTATGTTGTATATATTTGCTTCTTCTTTTGCCTTTGTGCTAAATCAAAAACAACAAAAATATTTTTTCTTTCTTCCTTGTTTGTTTCTCTTGAATTCTTTCTTGGTTCTTTTTGCTTCTTTTTTATTTTTATCTTCAGTTTCAGTTTTGGTTTTTGAGTCAAGGTGCTTGTTTACTACTGTAACATCACCTTTGTATCTTATTTTTCATCTTTATGGCAAGAATAACCTCTTTTGAGAGGTGGGATCAGACAATAGTGATTTGCTGTCCAGAAAACAGATTCCTTAGCTTCACTGCGGAAAATGTTAAAAATCACAGAAAAGGAATTTTGACCTGAAATTTTACGACAGCAATCTTCAGTTATTATTACGCATTTCATTAGTTAAAAGTTTTCTGATTTGAGCAACGTAAGTGACTCTGAAAATTCACTCTTTACGGGCTGTCCAGTTTTTGACAGATTCTGTCTTTATTTTGCATTAGCCTCATTACTTGTGTTTTGTGTGGTTCTTTTGATCAATGAACAATACACAACCATAGTAACAATAGTTAAGTTTTAGAATCAAATCATGATATGTCTTTGCTGTACCTATGTGGATTTAATTTATGGAGACACTAACCCCTCTAATCAAGTTTTATGATGAGTTTTGTGTGAAGAGAATTGTCAAGTGGAAAAGTTGAGGGTGATGAACAAAGATCAAGAGGGACAAACACTCAAGCTTGGGGATGTTACCCCTAGGCTCACCCTACATGTATCAAATAAGTACAAGAACTCAAGCTTGGGGATGCCAAGCCACCTCACTCCAACCATCTTGATACCAAGTAAGTAAGCCTAGCTATATGGCTATAAAGAAAGCGCTTTACGGGAGGCAACCCGGTTGTTTTATTTTTGATTTTCTTTGTGTCCTCTTGCTGTAACAAGAGACTTAGTTTTTAGTTTTGTTTCTGGAATTTTTAATAAAGTGCCAAGTTTTACCCGTTTTGGTTTGAAAAAGTTGCTATTTGTATTCGGAGATTTTATTCCAGCACGAATCTGTGCACGGTATGATTTTTCATTTCTATTCTGTAACTCCGAATGAGCTGATATTTTAACTGTAGTTGCAACTTTTCATCCTCTGTAATCATGAATTTTTTCAGAATTTTGACATATTTAAGTAGGGTAGAAAAATGCGTTTTGCTGCTGCTGTTTTTCTGGACAGATTCTGTCCCATTTTGTTTGATGCATTCTTTGAACTTTTAACTTGAATCTTTTTTATCCAATTGAGTTTATAAGTAGGCATACAACATTATACACTTTCTGGACATTCATATGAATTTTTGTTTAAGGATTTTATGCAGCAAGCAATTCATTTGTCTATCACTACTAATGTCACCCCACAGAAAAGAAATGGGAGAAACGGTGTTTTGAAGTTTTTTCACAGGGATTAGAGGAGATGCACCAAGAGCTATCCAAGGATGGTGAAGACCATAAGCTTGGGGATGTGAAGACAACCCCACTGGACCAACACACTCTCGGTTTGCACACGTCTAACTTCTGTTTTTCGATCAATGCACTTTATCGCATAAACTTGGAGCGTCTTTTATTTGCTTTTTATTTCGGTTTGATTTTTGTTTATTTTCTTGAGACCACCACTTTTCATTTATGTTATGAGAGTGCTACTGGAAAATTGGGTTGAATTATGTTGGATGCTATTAAAAATATTGGGATAGGGATGTTTGAGTTGATTCAAAAAGATACATATAGTTGCATGATTCATGTGCTTTTTAATGAGTATTAATTTGCAAGTGTTTTATCAAGAGCTATCTTTTATTCATGTTTCGATGCTGAATGTTACTTTACTTTGTTTAACATGGATTGATTAGTTCTATGGACACTTATGCATGCATTTAGACGGTCAACTTTCTCCCTCTTGCTAGCCCAAAAATTCCAACAAGTAAAAACTTGTTTTCCAACACCTTCAACCAAAGTTTTTCTAGTGAGTCCACCATATCTACCTATTAGCTTTATGCTATTCCGAGTATGTTTATCATGTTATATTGTATTATCTATACTTCTGAATTAAAATGCTTATGTTATTGATTGTTATGGGAAAAGTTGGTTAAAAAGCTCTCACGAACTTGATGCACACTTTACTTTTATTGCACTTAATAAGCATGAACCATTGTGATTAAAATTATGAAGTTGTGGGCTTGACAATAGTTTTGGTTGGGAGTTAGCCCATATGTGCTGTCACATGGCAAGCTTTCAACATTGCACTTATTTATATTTAGTTGATGTCATGTACTTTTGTTTATGGATGCCTATCATGGGTGAAATGAATGTGGATACTTAGTAAGTTCAAAGAGTTTGTATAAATGGTTAGAGAAATGCCTGGGCCGCTAATCTAAGCCATGCATCATTCATGGTGGAAATTTACAGCATAACCATAATGTTCATTCAGTGATGCACCTCATAATAAAAAGCTATACCCATAGTAAATAAAAGAGTGCTGAGATTGTTCATTGTCTGTTTGTCTTGTTGTTTTGACATGGGCTTGTTCATGTCAAGGGGCAAGAGGTACCCCAGTGCAGTTCTTGATGATACTATTATTACTTGCAATGACCTTTATTTGAATTTACTTTGTGGACCAAAGTGAGTAACACATGGTGTAGGTACTTGTATTCAAGGGACATGAGACATTCAACCAATACATTGTCAAGCACACCACTCATATTTGCTTTCACTTTAAACATTAATCATTCAAGATGCTATGATAGGGGTAATGAGAGCTCCACACCAATGACTACCACATTGCAAGCATTAACTTAAGTAGAAGTGTTTGGAAGTTAGATGAAACTTATTCATGCTTTACCTCTACTTATTTATATATCTTTCCAATGTGTCCACCTTTTATATTCAGATTTGCAAGAATACTCTATGACCATTATAGGATGTTTTTACTTTTCATTATGCATACATTTGGACCATAGTACTTTCTTCTATGTTACACTTTGTGAATTATCATTGAACATCCTTACATTGAATATTTGATATCACTTCATAATCTATCTTGTATATTGCTACTCCTTTGAAGAATGAATCATTTGACTCTATGTAGCAATAATAATCATCTTTGATATCCATTGATAGTATTAAAATGCAAAGTCCATGTTAGTTTTATCACCTTCATACTCGAGGACGAGTATTGGTTAAGCTTGGGGATGTTGATGCATGTAAAATGCATACATGAACTTTACATTTTATTACTTGATATTCCAACTTATTTGCAACTTATATGATGTTATATTCATGTTTTATAATGATTTCGGGGATTTTCTAAACAATCCCCCCTCTTTTGGTTCTAACTCTGTTTTCCAGAAAACGTCTTTTTTAGGGTTTCGGACTTTCCGGGAGCTTCGGGACTCCAAAAAGGGCAAGGCCAAAGAGCACGGTTCAGAATTTTCGAGACGAACGCAATGGGCCTAAAATGAAGACCAGCAGCCCAGCCAGCTGGAAACTAGAGGGTCCCACGTGGTCAGATTCCCTGGCCGCGTGGGACCACCTCTTTTCCCCCTCGTGGCTCCGATGCCGTCCGTTTTCATCTCCGTGGCTTCGTCTTGACCTAAAACCAACTATAAAAAGAGTCCCCCGAGGAGTTTCGCGAGGAGGCGGCGGAGAAACACGAAACACACGAAACAGAAGACAGAAGGCTGCCGCCGGAGAAGATCGGAGGGGGGAAACGCTGCCGGAATCACCTCCGGTAGGCTCCTCCATCCCCCTCCGGAGTCTCCATCAACACCAACGTCAAGACCTACACCATCTCCATCACCATCTTCGTGATCCACTTCATCCCCCTCATAGTTTGAGATTGTTGAACCCTAGCTATTGTTTAAGTGCTATTCTACCTATGTATGATTAGTTACTTGTCATTGTTTTGTGGTGAGACTATAATTTCAGATTGTGTTGTATCATTTATACCACTGAATCATATCATGTCTTCACATTGTGAGTAGTTCTCTCATGTTCCTGGGGGCATAGGATGGATTGGCAATGATCTATATATAACATGTGTTGGTATTTTGTCTAGTGTTTATCTTTTTATGTAATTCTATGATGGTGTTGTGCGAACGTCGACTGCACATCACTTCACCTAGATGGGCTCATAGGAGAACACCGTAGTGTAATGAATTGAGGGAGACTTGGGAGGACATGTAAACCTGAGACCGAGTCATGAAGTTACATTATGAGGATATTATATCGGGGACCTTAGAGTGTAATGCTATGGTGGGACTTTATGTCTTAATAAATCTTGTGCAGTCATTTACTTGGCCACATGATCCATCATAAGGGGTTTAGTATATTTATTTAGCTATACCTAATAACGGCTCCGTCCGAAGAAGATTAAAACTTGACAAAATGCTACCTTGTTGTTCCAGAAATATTTATGCCATGAAATCTAGGTAGCCCCTGGGAACGTTCTCCACTTATAAGAAACACACACTTGAGCTTGTCCTCTTGCTGCATAGAGGATTGGTCTTTTCTCTCTTTGAGAGCTTTCACCTGCTACTATTTATCTGCTGCATTTTTACTTTATTGCAAACTCTACACCAAAAACCCAAAAACACTTGCATCATTTAATCATTTTAGTTTGTCTAGTGCATAGATAATAAGGGAAGTGACACTCTTATTTGAGAGGATAAATAACTTATACCTTCTACTCCTCGTGGGATCGATACTATACTTACACATTGAAGATTTCAACGATCCCCTATACTTGTGGGTATCACCGCTCATGAGATGATAGATAATCAAGCAGAAATTGATGACAATGTGGTTACGGTTGCAGCTGCTAATGGTGAAAACAGTATTGTTGCTACAGAGACACAGATGGTTTCAGGTGCTGGGCCGGTGGGTGACTTGGGCAAAACGGTGGGTGACTTGGGCAAAACGGCACCTGCTGGTGTTACTGACTCATAGGCCGAGATGCTTGTTGGGCTGGATGGGCCTGTGGAGGCCCATGTTGTGTTCGATCCTATGCTTGCTCTTGTGCCGTTTGAACATACAATGCAGTTCTCTGAACCCATTACAGTGGTGGAACCTCCTCAGGTTACAGTTTCAAGGAAGAGAAGCGCAGAGCTGGCGTTTGACCTGGATGGTACCTCTGCGACTTTCAACCCACAGCACAACCAGGCAATGGAGGACTCTGTTAGGAGGAACATCGCAATTACTCGGGATAGCAACTCTGTTAATTCAGTTCAGGACACTCAGAGACAGGAAGATGTGATCTTCCAGGCTGAAGAAGGAGTAGCGCGGACACGTACGAGGAGGGGATCAAAAGCCACTCCGATGGTGAACAACACGCCAAGAATGAAAACTCGCAGCCAGCCTAAGCTGGATGGTTTCAAGCGCCTGTGGTGCAGGGAGCTACCACTCAGAGGAAGAGGGCGAGGAAAGCTGCTCCTGCCAAACCAGCTGAGAAGAGCAAGAAGACCGCTGTCAGGCCGCCAACTCCTATTCCTGTTCTCCAGAAGCTGGGCGCCATTCTGGAGATTGAACCTGCTGGCTTAACTGTGGAGAAGCTTAATGCTACGGCCACTGCTCAGCCTTCCCAGGATGCAGTTTCCAATGATTAGTGCACCATCTTGGTTTCATAGGGGTGGATATGACCCTTTGTCTCACGTTATCTGTTCCTTCACTTTCATGAGACTGTCATCGTTATTGTAATAGCACTAAATAGCTGTTGGTTGGACACCTGGTTGTGCCCAAGCTTTTGCGTTTATGCATGTCTGGTTATCAATGGATTACAACATTAATCATCTCATTTGGAAAGTGTTGTGTTGGAATATTCGGGGCCTGAATGCGGATGATAAACAAATTGCTCTTTATATAAGATAGTTGAAAGCGGTTGTGCTGTTGCATGTATCCAGGAAACAAAAAAGGAGAATTTTGACAGAAACTTTATTAAGAAATGTTGCCCTAGACAGTTTGATAATTTTCCGTTTGCTCCATCTGTGGGAGCCTCAGGAGGTATTTTAGTGGTTTGGAAATTGAGCATCTTTGATGGCACTTTGATTGAGGCACAAAGGTTTGGGTTGGTTATCTCTTTCAAATCAGCACACTCAAACCAGAAGTGAACTTTAGTAGTTGTTTATGGGCCTTGTGAAGGTGAATAAAGGGATCTTTTTGTGCAATGGCTATATAATGTAACATCCCAGGTTTTCAAAATTTTGAAAATTCCGAAAAATCAAAAACTTTTTGAAAACTATATATATTTTGATTTGCAAATTTAAAATCATGCATGCATTCATCATCTTCTTGCATTGTTTGCATTAAAAATTTCAAAAGTTGGAAATATAATTCCACTTGAAAACATATTTAAGAAAATATATTAAAAGGGCAAGTTATGCCCTATATATTGTTTTTGATTATTATGGTTTTATTTGTTATGTCTAATTTTTGGTTGTGATTTGATTGTACTTATTTGGAAAATAAATTATTTTCAAATATTTACATTTGTGGTGTTTTACTGGTTTTTATTTAAGCCACAAATATTTTAATTTAAAACCCTATTTTAAAATTGACATAAAGTGTCAATTATGCAATTATACAATATTTTAAAATTATAGTTTTGAAATTCTTTTCAACGGTGTGACCAAATAGTATATTTTGATAAATATTATTTTACAAGATTTTACAAATTGGTTTGAACTCATTTGGAGGTTTAAAACCAAAGTTATGAAAAAGAAAAGGTTTTGTACAAAAAAATAGGAAAGAGCAGCCAGCCATGCAGCCTAGCAGAAGCCCAGCAGCAGCCCGCGGCCTCCCTCTCTCCCATCTCCCTCACTGCCAGGTGGGTCCCACAGGGTGACGCCAGCCATGACGTCATCACCTTCAACCTCCAGCCCAAGAAATCCGCCCCCGATCCTATCTCGATCCCGGATCAAATTTGTTCGTTTAAACGGATTCTATCCGATCTCTCTGCCCCCATATACCCCACGAACCCCTCTTCGTTTCCCCTAAAAAACCCTAGCCCGAAAGCCCCCAGGCTGCCCACAATCCGCCGCTGTCGTCCGCCATTGCCGCCGGCAAGAACTTCAAACTCCGGTGCACTCCGGCGACCCCGAGCCCTATCTCCACTCCCTCTCTCTATTTTGATCTTGCGCACCTTTCTTACTTGGTGCGGTATTTTATTTCGCAGCGGAACGTGCCGCCCGTACTCGGCCGAAGCTCGCCGCCGCTTCTTCAACTCCGGCGAGGGATCGACGACCACCCGCAGCGCCCACGCCATCCACGACCTCGTCATCTTTCTCGCCTCGACGTCCCGCAACTCGTGGTAACGAAACCCCTCTCCAGCCCCCTTGCTCTGCACCAATTTCTCGACACCGGCCATGGCGCCACCGCGGAAGCTAGGTCACCGGAGTAACTCCGGCCGGCCGCGCCGCTCGGTTTATGTCCTTTAGATCTAGACCGTTAGATCTAATTCGTACGGCCTAGATTAGATGACTTACGTGAACAGGTATCGGCGAATCGGAGCGCGCCACGTCGACGACGAGTCAGCAGCTTCGTCAGAGCCAAGTCAAGCCCCGTCAGCCAGTCAACGCCACGTCAGCGCCATCGTGGAAAACGATTTATTTTTATTTTTATTTTATTTGACAGTTTTGCAGAAAAGACCCTAGATCTTACATCTATTACTACTTTTTATTAGTTTGGCCAAAGTTTACAAATTTTATGTTTCTGAAAAGCTCACGACGTGTAGAATCTTTTTGCGGTATTAGTTTTACGTTTTGTCAAACTTAGATGTATTCAAATTTCAAATGGGAAGTTTGAGTATTTTTGACATAACTTTTGTTTAAAAATAGCTTTTTGAGTAATTCCAATTGCTACAGCTTTGTTTAGTTATCCCCTGGCCGTAGGAACACCCCTTTTATGTTTGTATATTAATTGTTGCGCAATAGTATTTAATTTGTAGTTATTCCCTTTTTAGGTGTTATTTTATTTATAAATAATATTAAAAATTATTTTTATTGCATTTTCGACTCATGCATGACTTAGTAAAATTTAGAAAAGATAGTATGGTTTATTATGGTGTTTCTAAGTGCATCTCATGCATGTCATATTTTCCTTAGAATTGTTGGTATGCTTGTATGTTTATTTGTTGTGTTTCATGTGTTAGAATTTTCGGAGGGAAACGAGGACTATTGCAACTGCTACTACTGCTCTCCTTGTTGCCAAGGCAAGTGGCACACCTCATAAATTTCCTAAGTATTTTGTCTATGCATGAGTAGAATATTATTCTTAAGCATGTGTAGGACTTAGTAGAATTGCTATGCTAAAACTGTTTAGAATAGCTCCCCTTTACTAGATGGTCTAGCATCCCATTTTAACTTAGTGGATTATTGAAGTGCAATGCAAAAGATGTTTTTATGAAAAGCTAAATTCTACTAAGTTAAAATGAAACACCTGGGTGGAGTTGGTTTTGATAAGAGGATGTTTGAGTTGAGTGTTGTCCCCAGGGGTTTTACCTGAGGGATATTCACTTGTGGATGGCCACCCAGGAACAAAGGGATCTGAAGAACTTCAAGTGAAGATTGCTTCCAGTGCAACCATTGGTCATATGGGCTCTGTCTTGATGGATTAAGTTGCGTGGACTCGCCTCGGCTTGACAGGTGGTGGTAGAGGTTTGTAGGTGGAGCGCGTCAGGCCGGTATGGGGTGGGAAAACGCTTCTGAAAAGTCTCGTCTCAATCTTCTCCTTTTCCTTAGCACTATTGGAGTGTAGAGGATAGTTTGGGTTGATTGGGTCTAATGGTGAACGTGCACAACCTCTCGAGAGTGTCAAACTAAGTACTTAAGCGTGTCCCCGGTTACGGACAATTCTGAGCAGCTGATCAAGGACGTCAACGGAGGATCCCAACATTCCAACTTCTATATAAAACTTGAAGGGTGAACAAGGGTAGATGAGACTATGGTTTTCATGCCATACGTGTCTCAATTTGAAGAAAATGTTTTACAAAGTGTTAGGAAAAAATTGGCTTTATGCAAAATAGCCTTGAACTCCACCAGCCAAATATGCATATAGGTTATTAGAGTTATTCCACTAAGGGTCCACAGAGTGTCACTTGCCAGTTCCATTTTATATGGTTCTGACCCACCTTGTTGCAACATTTTTCTTGTTGCAGGATGTTCAGATGACGAGTGAGAATACGTTTAAGGGTTTCGAGTCTGCAACCAACATGTTTCGCCTGTGGCACATGAAGATGATGGAGACTCACTGCTACTTTATTTTCGCTGCTTTACTCTTTCAAAGCTAGCTTCGTGCTATGCAATTTGTAACGAATATTTTTCCTAAGTACTGGATCCACGTGTAATAATTGATACTTTGTTGTGATATTCATCTTAAACTGTGTGTGCAAATGAATCGATCCAGGGGTTTGCACTATACACAGGGATCTTGCCAATTTTTAAGTGCAGGTCCGCTACATATAACCTTGATATTCCTGACGATGAATTGTGGCTCTTCATGGGTGATTTCAATTTCATAAGGTCCCAGGAAAATAGAAACAGGCCAGGTGGAGATGTCAATGATATGTTTCTATTTAATGAACTAATCGATCACCTGGGTCTGTTGCAACTTCCTTTAAAAGGAAGGTCGTATACTTGGTCAAATATGCAGAAAGATCCTCTTCTAGAGCAGCTGGATTGGTTTTTCACCTCCCCTTCTTGGACTACAGTTTATCCAAATACAGTAGTTTTGGCTATGGAAAGACCCACCTCTGATCACGTGCCCTATATTGTCAGCATTGATACAATTATCCCTAAGGTCAATTTGTTTCGGTTTGAGAATTTTTGGGTGAATCAGCCGGGATTTTATGATTGTGTTAAAGATGCCTGGAACCAACCCACCCGTGCTACTGCCCCATCGGCTATACTGACTGAGAAAATGAAAAGGTTGAGAGTCTCTCTGAAGAAAGGGAAAATGGGTCTGTTTAAGCTCAAATTGCTGATTTCGAAGTGTAATTTGGTTATCTTGTACTTTGATGAACTAGAGGAGGAGAGGCAGCTGTTTGTGCATGAGGCCAATTTTAGGAAGATTGTAAAGCAGCATTATGAGAACCTTTTGCGGTTTCAGTATCAGTACTGGAAGAAACGATGCACAGTTAGGTGGATGAAGCTTGGGGAAGAAAACTCGAAGTTCTTTCATGCAATGGCAATAGAGAGATACATGAGGAACTCCATTGCCAGCTTAATGCTCCCTGATGGTCGTGTTGTAACTGATCATGATCAAATGGCTGCTGTGGCTTGGGATTGCTACAAACAGAGGATGGGAACATCACATGGAATCAACATGCTATTTGACCTGCCAGCGTTAATCACACGTGTGGATGATTTGCAAGATTTAGCTGCTGAATTTACTACTAAAGAGATGGATGATCTAATTAGCCATATGCCTGTTGATAAAGCACCCGGTCCGGATGGCTTTAATGGGATGTTCTTGAAGAAGTGTTGGTTTATTGTTAAATCTGATTTCTATGCGCTTGCTACTGCCTTTCACCAACAGACCATCAACTTGAAAACATAAACTCCTCATTTATTACTCTTATACCAAAGAAGCCTTCCCCTGAACAGATCAATGACTATAGACCAATTTCTTTGACTAATACTTGTCTGAAATTCCTCACCAAGATGGTGGCTGATAGACTGCAAGGAAAAATCATAGACTGCATTCATAAAAATCAGTATGGATTCATCAAAGGGAAATCAATTCATGATTGTTTGGCATTGTCTTTTGAGTATCTTTATTTGTGCAAACTATCTAAGTAACCAATTGTCATTCTGAAGTTGGATTTTGAAAAGGCTTTTGATTCTATTGAACATGAGGCAATTTATCAGGTTCTTCGACAGATGGGTTTTCCTAAGAAATTCATTTATTGGGTGAAGATACTTTTGGAGACAGGCACATCTTCAGTTCTTGTCAATGGGGTCCTTGGAAGGAAGTTCAAGTGCAAGCGAGGAGTCTGGCAGGGTGACCCTTTGTCCCCTCTCCTATATGTTTTGGGTGCTGAAATTCTGCAATACGTGATTAATGATCTGAAGGCAAGGGGCTGCTGAAGTTACCAATTGAGATTGGCGGTGATGATTTCCCTGTTGTACAATACGCTGATGATACACTCTTGATTTTAGAGGCTGATCCTACACAATTGGCAGTTTTAAAGCAAGCATTACAGGACTTTAGCACATCGACTGGTGTGGCCATAAATTTTCACAAGTCTTGTATGCTTCCTATTAATGTCTCAGATGATCTAGTTACTCAACTGGCTGCTAGTTTCGGATGTATGGTGGGATCCTTCCCATTTACCTATTTCGGCCTCCCTATGGGAACTACTAGACCAAGAATGAGTGATCTGATGCCCCTGGTTACTAAGATAGAGAGGAAGTTAACTGCTAGCTCATTTTTCCTGGCTTACGGTGGGAGGTTACAGCTGATTGGTTCCTGCTTGTCATCTATGTCTATATATTTCTTGTGCTCCTTGGAAATATCCCCTGGAATTATTAAACAGATATACAGAATTATCAGGCAATGTCTCTGGCGCGGCAATAATCCAGATTCAAAGAAGCAATCTTTGGCTTCTTTGCAAATGATATGTAAGCCAAAGAAAAGTGGGGGGCTAGGAATTATTGATTTTCAGAAGCAGAACCAGGGACTCCTTCTTAAGCATCTTCACAAGTTTTTCAATAAAGAGAAGATACCTTGGGTACAGCTGGTGTGGCGTTACTATCCTGAAGGAGTTCCCCAAATATCCAACCTATGTGGCTCATTCTGGTGGAGAGACATTATGAAGCATAACCTAAAAAAAACATTATGAAGCTAGCACTATATCAAAGCATATGCACTGTTCAGGTTGGCTCGGGTGACACAGTCCTGTTTTGGTTAGACAAATGGAATGGAGAGATCCTTCAGATAGTATTCCGAGACTTTTTTCCTTCGCCCTGGATGATAAGATCTCGGTGAAAGAGATGCTCTGTACCGGTGATCGTTCACAACTATTTGCTCTGCCTTTGTCTCAACAGTCGTTTGAAGAGTATCAGAATTTGGATCAAATGTTAGCTGCGATAGCTTTGGTACCTGAGGTAAATGACGAATGGAAAACTATTTGGAAGGATGGGGTGTACACATCTAGCAGATACTATCACCACTGTTTCAGAGAGCAGAGAGCTAGTAAAGTCTATGATTGGATTTGGGCAAGTAAGGTGATGCTTCGGTTGAAGGTTTTTTGCATGGCTGATGGTTAGCAACAGGCTCAATACGAGAGATATGCTCCGTCGAAGGCATTGGAATGTCACTGATGCTTTTCACTGTGTTCTCTGCCCCACTCATATCACAGAGGACTGGCTACATTTATTCTTCCACTGTAACTTCAGTGCTCGAATTTGGAACTATCTGCAGATTCAATGGGAGGATGGAGACTCTTTTGAACAGGTGTTTCACAAAGCTAAGCAACAATTCAATAAGCCTTTCTTAGCAGAAGTGGTTATCCTGGCATGTTGGCATATTTGGAAGCAAAGGAATGAGGCGATCTTTCAGCAAGTCATGCCCACTTTCAGAGGTTGGAAAAGAGGTTTTGTTAATGAAATCACCTTGCATATGCATAGGGTGAAGGCTAAGCATGTTCACGAACTGTCAATATGGATTGACAATCTGATTTAGGTCCCCTGTATATTCCCTACCTCCCTCTCCTCTGTAATTATTTGTACATACTCTCTGGTGCTCTTTAATTTTCAATAAAATACTGTGGGGCTTTGCCCTACAGTCAGTGTTCAAAAAAATTATTTAATGGTCAGTCCTATGTATTCCTTTAGGATGAATGCTAGGGTGTCCTCCTGCTCCTGCCCATGACTTTGTATCTTCTATCTCAGGTGAAGATCTTCAAGATGTTTGCAAGCAAATATTGCTTCACAAAATATTATTTGAAGGGCACCAATGCAATTTTTTATGATGAGATGTTTTCGCTCCATTTTCTACACCTGCAAAAACATGGCAAAACCATGCCATTTTCACATGTCCCGACGTCAGTCCGCAATTCTCTCTTCTTCCTTTTCTTAGCCTTCTGCTCATTTTCCTTTCCTCCCTTTTCTCCCTTTTTTCATGGTGGCTCGCCTAACAAGATAGAATAGCCTTGGGAGGTAGCATGGTGAACCTATTTGCCACTAGCTAGTACATCAATTTCTACATGCACACACACACACACACACATGTTGTTGACACATTTTCCA
Source organism: Poa pratensis (assembly GCA_947311845.1). NCBI lineage: Eukaryota > Viridiplantae > Streptophyta > Magnoliopsida > Poales > Poaceae > Poa > Poa pratensis. The sequence goes on along the minus strand of CAMZMU010000034.1, from coordinate 32,797,338 downwards.
CCACGAAGACTATATACACGGATGGGTGTCCCATGGATTAGACCTACCGACCCACCATCCATCACCATACATGGTATCAACAAGACCGAGTAAGAGAACATCAATAGTGAATAAGGGACTAGATGATGGTGAAGGGAATCGTATGCAGAAAACCAAAATTTTCCTAACAACGATAACCATAATAGCCAAAATCTATTACTATGCAGATATAAAGTAACGGAGGGAAACAGTATTCATACCCTTGAAGACCGAAAGCGTTACGTCGCAAAGACGTTGACGATGAAGATGGCGGCGCCGAGCTCAAGGTCGTGTAGTCGTACCCTCGACAAGTGCCGCACGCGCAGCACCTCGTAGCTCTACACACGTACGATGTAGACGATGACCCCCGGGCACTGGACCAGCGAAGCAGCGGAAGTTGGAGACTTGGACCGAAGAACTAGCAGCACGGCGGTGTGCGTATGGTGGAGAAAACCTCAACCTATGCGCAACTCCAACTGCGGAGTCACGTCCAAAGGTGAGAGAGAGAGAGAGAAAACTGGGTGAATTTCCAAAGCATGGGGGCACCTTCTTATATAGGTGGAGGGAGGCTGCCAACCTTGCTGGCCGGGCGGTGTTGGACTAAACCCCACACCAGCCCCACCAACATGGTGCACCGGCCTAGGTGGCCCCCATGTGGCCCACCCGGCCACCTCCCTTGCTGCGCCTCCTTTGGGGGGGGGGGATCTCCCCCCTTATGGGCCTCCCCACTTGGGTGAGGCCCATTTAAAGTGGGCTGCCTATTAAAAATAAATAAAAATATATTTATTAATTAGTTACTTTGATTAATAATAAATACATATTATCTAATTTTATTCTTCTCCGAAACACATTGCGTTGCCCTCCGATCTCCATCGGATATGTCCCGGAATGATTCCGGTGCTCTTCTCTATTTTCTCTTCGGTGTCAAATCAAAACTAACCGTCGTCTACCCTTAAGTGTGCCACCCTACAGTTCGGGATCACTCCAAACATGATCGAGACACATCTCTGATCAATGACCATCAGTGGGATCTGGAAACCCATGATGATCCCTGTGCGTCCACGATTATCTTTGTCGCTTGAACCTTAACGTCAAGTCCCACTCCCTTTGCCATGCGATACTTAGTTTGTCCGAGACTCGATCTCCGGTATCTCAATACCTAGCTCGATCTCGTTACCGACTCGTGAACTAGTCACATGCTTGCAAGCTCATTGATGCAATCTCACCGAGCGGGCCCAGAGTATCTATCCTGTTATGTGGATTGGCAAATCCCGCTCTCGATCATACGCCTCAACCTATTCCTTTGGAAACCTAATAGAGACACTTTTATGGTCACCCTGTTATGGTGTGACGATTGATGCAGTCAAGGCAACCTCTAGAGATAGTGATTAAATATGATCTCACGGTCGAAGGTTTAGGTACTACGTTTTCCTATACAATGGGTGTGCGTCCATCACATCATTCATCTAATGATATGACTCCATTATCAATTGACATACATGTCCATGATCAGGAAACCTTGATCATCGGTTGATCTCAATGGACTAGTAAGAGGCTACTAGGGATCTGGTTTATATACCACACGTGTATTAATGTTTCCGCTCAATACAGTTATAGCATGGTATAAAACACATTATGAACAATCGAGATATGGTAAATAAAATATCTTTATTAATTGTCTCTAGGGCATATCTCCTTCAGATGGAAGGTAGGACCAACAGAAAGACACACATTAGAATAAAAAAGTTGATGCCACTTCCCGAGACACCGGTTAAAACCGTGAGAATGTAATGAGTCTGTGTGTAAGAGAAAGATTTTAGCTGCCAATGAGAAGAACGAGCTTCTGTTACTCCCTCAGGTACAGTTCATAAGGCATGTACATAGTTTAACAAATAAATCTGTTTGATCAACAAAAATATCTATATGAATCCAATGGTATACTTTTTGTGCTTTCAGAATATACATATTTGCAAGTTTTTTCGCTTTAAAACTCGATAAAACTTGAGTAACGATCGGTTGAAACTTTCCTTGGCCCATTTTTCTTCGACGTTATTCTAGGATATACTTTACTAGTTTAAAGCATTTCGTAAAAAAGGTTATTCCATACTAACTTTATTTTATTTTGATTACTTTGTTTATTCTGAATTTAGTTAACGACGAGATTTAGTATCCTTTATTACATTTTCATTACTCGTGAAATGCCGAGTAAACGATTTTCCCAATTGCGACCTACCATAGGTTTTTTTTGTAAATAGGTATATGTTCCTTTCCATTATGAATCGTAATGTATGGCTAACCATTGTGGGTAGAATGGAAGATTCCCGGGACCACGTCACTATTGTTTTTTTCTCCTCCTTCATATTTACCTTTTCATTAATAGATGATGAGCTATAGAAGGATTTTTTTCGTGTCACAAACGATTACTCTTTTTTCTTGATCAGTTTTTTTTTATTAATTTCGTGTGTGCCTTATAAACTGTACCGAAGGTAGTAAAAAAAGAAGAAGAATGAGCCACTAGAGTGAGTTAGCACGTGTCACGGACTCGGGTCCATATCCATACCCTTCACCGACTCGGCTTCCCGTCCTCGCACAAAGCGGGTCGACCGGCTATAAGATAGAGCGCATAGAGTCGTAGACAAGCCCAGGCATAACCCAACAAGCAACCCGCTCCGCAACCGGGCCGAGAAAAAAACGTTCTTCTTCCTGCGCAAGAAGAAGGCCGGCGAATCAAAGCTTTCCGTCGACCGCAACTATAACCCAAACCAAACGAACCCAGCCCCCGATGGCGCAGGAAGAGGCCGACGAATCGACCTCCCGTCCACCGCAAGCTCCCGAGCCGGAGGAGATGGCGACGGTGGCGATGGACATCTCGAAGCCGCCCCCGCCGGCCGCGTCCGGCGACGAGGCGGCCAAGGGCGCGCGCGGGGGAGGGGAGGGGCTGCGGCAGTACTACCTGCAGCACATCCACGACCTCCAGCTGCAGATCCGGACCAAGACCCACAACCTCAACCGCCTCGAGGCCCAGCGCAACGACCTCAACTCCCGAGGTGAGTGACGACCTTACTGCTCGATCCTTCACCTAGCGCGCTCCCCCCTAAACCCTATCGGTAGCGGCTTCTGCGTCGACTGTTGGATCGCGTCAGTCAGTGGAACCCTAGCTTACTCAGTGCACGAGTCGTAGCAAAGCTTGCGATTTTGGGTCTCGTCGTTGACCCTGCGGTGATTGGCTGTGTTGATTGTTAGAACCTCTGTCAAATTTCTTCTTCTTTTGTCAGTAATCTTGATTGGAAGATGCCCTGTTTATTTTCAGTTATTAGTTAGCTTTGTCTTGATATTAACCATGCATTGAATTGTTCATATTGTGTGCATACACTCTGTTGTCTGACTGTGGTTGGATTTTCTAGTGGTGTTGCCGTATTTGTCTAATTGTATTGTTCTGTTGCACGAACTCGCAAGGTTGGAAGGAACAACGTTAACCACTGATTACCTTATCCTGCCTTCTACTTTATGGCTAGATTTTCCTGAGGATATCCATTATCATTTAATGTTGCTTTCTTTGTGAGAAATTTATGTTGTTATTACTCCGATGCATAACTTTGCTACCATTAGTCCAAAACATGGATATTCTTGAGCATTGGGACTGTGAAACTAATCTGTTGATCTCCCTATTGCCCCAACTTTTCTCTTCGTGGTGATGTATAGCAGCACATGTATATTACTTGTAGCATAATCACGTGGTCACGCCTATTAAACGTTCCAGTTACCTGGAGCGACGCTTCTTTTTGCATGTGCTATATTCATTTAGTACTTGCCTCTAAATTTGTCTGGAAATTTTCGTTTTGCAGTTAGAGCGCTTAGGGAAGAGCTACAGTTGCTTCAAGAACCTGGCTCTTATGTTGGTGAGGTGGTGAAGGTCATGGGAAAATCAAAGGTTCTAGTCAAGGTAAATTTATTTCTTCTTTTACAATCTGTCTTCTCCTATCGATACTTATCTATCTGACACTAGTCTACCCTTTATTAGTTGGAATCATATCACTTATTCAAATAGGTTGAAACATTGCATATACATAGGGAGAAAGAGTGATGGGCTGCTTTCTTTATATTTTAGACCTAACAGTGATAGTTACTTATTCAAATAAGTTGAAACATTGCATACATAGGGAGAAAGAGTGATGGACTGCTTCCTTTATATTTTAGACATAACAGTGATAGTTTGAATGCCATTGTATGATGAACTGTGTGATATTTTCATTGTCGCAATGACTGCTCTATTCATGTTTTTGTTGCTTTTTTTTTTTGGATTTAGTGCCGTTCTGAATGGATGTTCTAATTTCTTTGGCCGTCAAAGGGTTATTAACCTTTTCAGATGTTATTGTTCAGGTGCATCCAGAAGGCAAATATGTCGTAGATATTGATAAGAGCATTGATATTAATAAAATCACACCTTCAACAAGAGTTGCTCTTCGGAATGATAGCTATATGCTCCATTTGATCCTGCCAAGCAAAGTTGATCCTTTGGTCAATCTTATGAAAGTTGAGAAGGTCCCAGATTCTACGTATGATATGATTGGAGGTCTTGATCAACAGATCAAGGAGATCAAAGAGGTTTGTGTAGAACTTGAATGCATTGTCGATGCATAACATTTGACATCTGACTCATGAATTTAATTTTCAGGTTATTGAGCTTCCAATCAAACATCCCGAGTTATTTGAAAGCCTTGGAATTGCCCAGCCAAAGGTTCGAATTTGTTACGAGAGTATCTTAATTGATTTGTTTTTATATGTAGCAGGAATAATTTACTCTTTTCTTTGTAGGGTGTTCTCCTTTATGGACCACCAGGCACAGGAAAAACCTTATTGGCGCGTGCAGTTGCTCATCACACTGACTGTACCTTCATCAGAGTATCTGGTTCTGAGTTGGTTCAAAAGTATATTGGTGAGGGCTCCCGGATGGTTCGTGAACTCTTTGTTATGGCTAGGTAAGCTAAGTAAAAGGATACACTTTTTTTTTGCCTGTGATGTGAAATGTAGTTCTACTTACATTCTCTGTTAAAGTAGGCTAATATTTTGGTTAAATTATTGCAGGGAGCATGCACCATCCATTATATTCATGGATGAAATAGATTCCATTGGATCTGCTAGAATGGAGTCTGGAACTGGCAACGGTGATAGTGAAGTGCAACGCACCATGCTTGAGCTTCTTAACCAACTTGATGGTTTTGAAGCTTCAAACAAAATTAAGGTATGCATCACTTAATAACTGATGTTCCCGTGTGTTGATTATACAAATGAAGTAACATCATCATGGTGCCTTATATGTTTGTTGCAGGTTCTGATGGCAACAAACCGGATAGACATTCTGGATCAAGCCCTTTTGAGGCCTGGCCGCATAGACAGGAAGATTGAATTTCCGAATCCTAATGAGGATGTACGTGTTGCTTATACAGTTATAGTACTTGTTAACTCCGAATGATGGTTTGTGCTGACTATGTGCGTAATCTTTTGCCCTTCAGTCACGAGGTGATATCTTGAAGATTCATTCAAGAAGAATGAACTTGATGCGTGGAATTGATCTGAAAAAGATCGCGGGAAAGATGAATGGGGCTTCAGGAGCTGAGCTAAAGGTTTGTTTAGTCTATACGTTATATTTTGCTGCATCAAGTTTCATTTTTCCTGGCTCTTTGGTCTGTCTTCGTGCATTGTGTAGAACATTATAATTGTTTTGAATCTCTTCCAAATTTAATATTGCACCCCACACTTCTGCTCATTATAATTTTGAGAATCACGGTTGCTTGGCAGTCTCCTGTTGAGACATTTTTGGAAAGTCTCTAGTTTCTTGCATGATTACCTTATGGGTTCCATTCCCATTTTCCATGTAGTTAGATAAACATTAAATCAGGTTAATTTAGAACTTTGAGGGTCTAAAATAGCTGGTTAACTGTATGGTATTAATTGTGCTGTTTGTTGACTTGAAATTCGTTTTTTCTGCCCTAACATTGTCTTAGGCCGAGTGAATTGTGACATCAAAATGTTGCCTTGACAAAGCAAATTCTGTTTGTTGAAATTCTGCATATGTGCAGAAGCATGAGAAGTTGTTTGAACCAATTGAATCACTTTTGTGGCATCAAAGCATAAATTTTTAACATTCCCGTGTGCATGGCTGACATATGCACAACATCACTCCTCTTTTCACATTGTGTTGCTATGAAGTTATTCACTCTGGTTTTTGTCCGTGTTGTTCAGGCGGTCTGCACCGAAGCTGGAATGTTTGCTCTCCGTGAGAGAAGGGTGCACGTAACACAGGAGGACTTCGAGATGGCGGTGGCCAAGGTGATGAAGAAGGATAATGAGAAGAACATGTCCCTGCGGAAGCTGTGGAAGTGAGGACTTCCACCTCCTAAGACTCTTAGCTTTCACTGCCTTTCTGAAGCCGAGGACCGTGTAACTACACGTTGCTGGACATGTACTGTCAAGTTATCTGATGCCACGGAAGCGTGTAACTGCACGTTGCTGCACTTACTTTCGAGTTATGTCTTTAACCTGGTTACCAAGGTTTTTTATGAAACACATCTGGTAGCATAATGATATGATGTAACAGACAGTAGTTAAATTAAACTCATTTAATTGTCTATGCAACCTGCATCCTTACTGTTCGTTTTGCTTAGCTGGGACCTGCAACGTGAGCTTATCGACCTGCGTTGATAGGTTCTCCAGATTTAGAGGATTAGAAAGGTTGAACTGAACTGAATGGCTATTGGCATATGTTAACATTGGGCTTACCCCTGGGAAAGGCATTTAGAAATTAACAACAGATGGTAATTTCAGACAGATGAACCGACAAAATCAATAGGGAAAGAGCATGGACTGTTGCTAGAAAAGATAGTGGCGCTGAAGGTGACTGAGCACGTAACAGAGGAACTGGTGTTACACATGACCAAGTATGGAACGGAGCATCAACCCACTAAATTATACTCCCTCCGTTCCGTATTATCTGGAGTAACGTTGAAAATAGAGTAACCTCTGACGAGACAGATGAACCGCAGAATAACTGGGCAAGACACGTTTTTCCTGCCTCTCACAGTTTTCTTTTGTTATTACCACATATGTGCATCTCTCGTGAGCACGGCAAACTCTCAACTCAGATAAGGACTTGAAATTTCCAGATCTTATTATAGCACGGGGACCCCAAACCATGCATGAGTTTAGAGTTAATGGCACCAGCGGTCACACAACTCGTCGTCGATGTGCACTTAAGTCACACTTCTCCAGAACGTGATTATTTGGTCACACAACTCGACAAGTGCGTGCACGCAGGCCACTGACCCCACTTGTCAGTCCGTTTTGGACGGTAAATTTTCAGAAAACCCCGGAGTAATATTAATTTTCAGAAAACCGTCCAAAACGGACTGACAAGTGGGGTCAGTGGCCTGCGTGCACGCACTTGTCGAGTTGTGTGACCAAATAATCACGTTCTGAAGAAGTGTGACTTAAGTGCACATTGGCGTCGAGTTGTGTGACCGCGGGTGCCATTAACTCCATGAGTTTACTCCATACCTGTCCAACCATCGTTTTTGGTGATTTGGTGTCATCCATCATGGCCTCAGTTTCAGGGCTCCCTATTGTTTCGTGCATGCAATATAGGTACATACCCAGATGATGCATTGGCAGTTATTGTGTTCTCCTACCATCTTCTGCTGTCTTCACTCCCGTGCCTTGAAGGCTTGACAATGAGCACATGCCCCCTATAGAATAGAACCAAACAAAAACCAAAGGAGAGAGTTGAAGATGAATACAAAAAAGGCATCATGTACTTATAAGACTGAAGTACACAAGCCTGTAATGCTGCTGTGTAATCAACTGTATAACTGTGGTGCCAGGCTCCGGTGAGGGAGAGACGATGACCGGGGCACGTCTTCGGTTCACGCTGGTGCTTGTAGTCGACGTTAGGTGGTCTATAGATCTGGATGTAATTTTTGTAACGTCTAGTGTTCTTTGTACTCTCTTGAGATGAATAGATCGGAATTTTCTCCCGGAATTATTTTTTGTTCCTATTCGTTGAATTTATAAACTCCCCTATGCCAACATTCAAAAATATCTCCGTGGAACCATGCGCGCCAAAAACAGGTCGTGCAGGAGCGCAGCACAAACACATGTACACATGCATATGTATGTGAGGTAACCCTGAATCCACATGCAACTGCACATGCCAAGGCGCAGCATCTGTCCCCGGCCCTCTCGATGAGCTCAGCTCCGAGGCTCCGGGCACATGATGATCCAAGAGGCGCTCACATGCATGGGCCTCCCTGCATGTATGCTTGCCGACCTGTGCCGCCATTAGAGAAAGAGGTTACAGAACATTGCATGTGTAGAACAGGATGAGTCACCCATGAAGACAATAGTCCCTGAATAATTGCCTCCTGCATACAGTCAATGTATTTACAAGATGTGTTCTTGAACAGATTACAGATTACTGCAGGGTAAATTTCATACAGTACTAATAATGGTCGGTGGATCGGGTCCAGAGCCAGCCAGGAACCCCTTGGGACAGGAGTCTTGACATTATCACCACATGGAGTGTTTAGAACTAGCCATGCAAAGGTTCCCTCATGCGAATATGTGATGTGTTCTTCTTTTCGTCATTAGATTGGTCCCATGACAGACCAATAAAGGATCTTTCAGCAAGGCAAAACCGCCATCACAAAAATTATAGAGCCGTTCGGGCATGCAACATGCTTACGGCCTAAATGTTCTGCGCATTGACGGGAATTAATGTGCTGAAAACAAAACCTACTCTGAATTACAGCATGGAAAGACTACTCATGGTTTCGAGGAAAAAAAAAGGGAGATAAAATCATGTTGCTTTCTTACAGTTCAAGATCTTTTAAGCAGATCGATTAACCTTATGCAATTTGAACGTGGCGAAATAATAACAGATCTTTGCATTGGTTTGCATAACTTCTTTTAAATGTATGTTTGCATAAGGGCAACTCTAACAAGCCGACCCAAACGGACGCAACATATGTCCACTTTTTATCTGTTTTTCTCAGGTGGACATGTGTCCGGCCTTTTCTAACTAGTGCACCCAAGTGGGTGACCCATTTGCCACATCCTGATTTTTTTCCTGAATTTTTGAAACTTATAAATATGATTTTCGAATTTCTTTAAACGAAGGATCACTGGAGCTCGGAAGCCAAAAATCTGTACTCCGCAAGATATGTAAAAGTAAAACCAAAAGACATCTTTACAAAAATAGTATAGATATATCTAAAGAGCCATTAGACATGGTTAGAAAATTACCACTAGTGGAAGAACACGGACTCATGTTCTTGACCATGTTCTGCTCATGAAGACCGCACGTTAGGAGACCTGACACATAACTGAACCTGGTCCTAGCCGGTCGTTAACTCCGCGCACATCCAGGGGCAGTTTTGGAAGCGGAGTCCATGGTCATGCGCACTTAAAAGAGCTAGGCCACATTGTACAGTCGGAGCTGCACGATTCACGCTCCGGTGTTCTTCGTCTTCAAGATCAAGCTAGGTTACTCTGTGGTCCTCGTTTCTTGCAGATCGGCCGGAGCAAGATGACATTGCCCGCCATGGCTGGGTCAGTGCTCCTGCTGCTACTCTGTGCAACCTGCAGAATGGCGCTCGGAATCACCGACGGTAACTTCACGATTTAATTTCATTTCAATTTGTAAAAAAAAAAACATTTCAGTGTTGCTGTTCGGTTACACTGTCAGCTGGGTGATCTGAGCTGACGAGTTCGAGGATCCGTGATTGTGTGGTGCGTCTCAGGGCTGCTGGCGAACGGCAACTTCGAGCGCGGGCCGCAGCCGTCGGAGCTGCGGGGGACGCAGGTGGTGGGCGCGTCGTCGATCCCGTCGTGGAGGACGTCGGGTTCGTGGAGTACATTCCGTCGGGGCAGAAGCAGGGGGACATGGTGCTGGTGGTGCCCGAGGGCGCCTACGCCGTGCGGCTGGGCAACGAGGCCTCCATCGCGCAGCGGCTCCGCGGCGCGGTCCCCGGCGCGCGCTACTCGCTCACATTCAGCGCGGCGCGGACGTGCGCGCAGACGGAGACGCTGAACGTGTCCGCGTCCGGCCAGGCCGGCGTGCTCGCCATGCAGACCATGTACAGCAGCAACGGCTGGGACTCGTACGCCTGGGCCTGGGTCGCCAACGCCGACGAGGTTGAGGTTGTCATCCACAACCCCGGCGTCACCGAGGACCCCGCCTGCGGGCCCCTCATCGACTCCGTCGCCATCAAGACCCTCACACCACCTCGCCGCACCAACAGTAAGTGCTCGTGCACTCTGCCATTCTGTCTATGCCACCGGTTCCTTCGCCGTGTAATCAACACCGGTCGAGTGTGTAATACTGTGATTTTTCTACAGAAAACCTGGTGAAGAATGGTGATTTCGAGGAGGGACCGTACATCATCCCGGGGACCAGCAAGTGGGGGTTCTGATCCCGTCGATGATGGTGGACGACCACTCGCCGCTGCCGGGGTGGATGGTGGAGTCGCTCAAGGCCGTCAAGTACATCGACAGCGACCACTTCGCGGTGCCGCGGGGGCGCCGGGCCGTGGAGCTGCTGGCGGGCAGGGAGAGCGCGATCGCACAGGTGATCCGCACCGTGCCGGGGAAGCAGTACGCGCTGTCCTTCAGCGTGGGGGACGCCAGCAACGCCTGCCGCGGGTCGCTCATGGTGGAGGCCTACGCCGGCAGGGAGTCTGCCAAGGTGGCGTACGAGTCACAGGGGAAGGGCGGCGCCGCCAAGCGCGCGGTGCTCCCGTTCCGCGCCGCGTCGTCTCGCACGCGCGTCATGTTCTTCAGCTCCTTCTACAGCACCCGGAGCGACGACATGAGCTCGCTCTGCGGGCCCGTGATCGACGACGTCGCCGTCGTCAGCGTGCGCGCGCGTGCGCCGCCGAAGCGCGGCTAGAAGGCTAGAGCTAGCTGAGTGACCCAGCGATCGATCGAGAGCGTGCGCTGGGCACGCACGGCGTTGTTGGTGTGGCATGCGTCTGTGTGCAATGCAGGAATTTACCTTGCTTATAATCTCACTACTTAGGCGCTCAACATTTTTTGAGATTATATTTTTAGATTACTGTGTCACGTGGTACTTAGAGCATCTCCACCGCACGCTCCCAATAACCGGTCCACCAACTATGTCAGATGGAGCGCCGACACATGGTGCCGTCCTATTGGAACCGGCTGCCCCAGCGGCGATCCAGTAGGGTTTCGCAAAAAAAAACTTAAAACAAGAATTTAAGCGGAACTAGCGAATTTCATTCAAATGTAGTATATATTTTACAAATTTGAATGAAAAATATAAATTAAATCCTAAATCTAGCGGCAGTAGTAGTGGTTAAAAACCGAGTAGCAAGCTCGCCGCCATCATCCCCGTCGTCCCCGTCGTCCCCCACGTCGTCGTCATCACCTCCGTCGTCGTCGACCGTGAATGTCTTAGTCCAGCTCCGACCATCGGCACTGCGAACTCGAGGGCTAGCTGCACAGTGATTATCATCTCCTCGAGGCTTCTTGAGCTCCCAGTTTTTGTCGCGCACCAACGATTTCGACAGCTTTGGCGCGACATGCTCCTTTTCAACCTTTTCCGGCCAGCCGAGGAACAGCCGGCCCCGCTGTGGCGAGGCCTACTCCCCAAAGATGACGCCTCGCTGCGGCTTAGACGTCCACGACTCCTACTTGGGAATGAGGGGAGTCGCCGCCACGTGCGAGGAGGAAGCAGCCACGACTGCTGTTGTAATTAATGGATTCTCTAATGTAGGATTACCACCCTTCAAGTATGTCACGAGTCACGACCCAGCATAATATCGTATGAGTCTGTCAAAGTACATGGTGTGCCAAGTAAATCTAATACTATGGTTGCAACCTTTGTGAAATTTTTGAGCCCAACATGGAGGAGACAAATCAATCTGTATTTTTTGATTTGTTCAGCTGCAACAAAAGAATTTCACCAAATTTTGACCCAAGCAAATTGAGTTGGCCAGCATGCAAGCAACCCAACAACTCCATGTGTTCATCCTTACGATATCCAAAACGTTATAAAGAAACTCAGTGTGTAACCTGTTAGGACCAGGGAGCTTTGTTGTGCTCTAGCTATAAAACATCCACTGTCATCTCTTCGACTCTTCCTCCATAGAAAAAGGTGGCCCATAAACTTAATCTTGGCCTCTGAAATCTAAGGAATATCTCATGTTCGAGACTTGTCGACTGACAAGTTTGCTTCCTCCAGCGCCCCAAAGAGACTCTGGTTATATATGATTTGAGCTGCTCGTGCCCTCAATTCTACACTCATCTTGTTCGGCACTATGAATATACTTCTTCCTATTACGTACATTAGCCACCATATGAAAGTATCTTAAATTAATAGCTCCTTTAAGAAGGAACTAGTTGAATTTGGCGCGCCGGCACGGCGCGCCCTTGATGAGAATTTTTGTTGTACAATGTGCATCTTTCTGACATGAGACACTAAATTGCAGTACTAATTTGAGCTAACAGTGAAAATAGGAAAGGAGAAAAGCTCAGCAAGTTGATCTCTGACTACTACATGTTGGATGGAACCTGACACCTATTCTAATATTTTACAAACATTAGAAATGATGGTCCAATGACCATTGAGCATACAAATATCCTAGGTGATATCATGCTTGCATATAAAAATTCTGAGATGCAAATTTCACATGTTTTACAAATAGAGCAAGTGGAGCAAAGATAAGAGGAAAATAAATAAAGCTTGAAAACTGTTAAAGGAGAGTAAAATGACAGCGAATGTCGCAGGAGATATAAGCTTGACGGTCTTTCCAATATTGTATAGTTTCGTCGCAAATATGGTTATGCATGGAATGTGATATACCATACTACAGAGCATAAGAAAAGGAACTCTTCATCGACTATCTTTTGTTAGAATAGTTACCTGAAGATATGTAGACCTAACATATTCAGCTGTGCCTTCTGCAAGCCAATATTTTATAATCTATATCTATCAAACTTGTATGTAAGAAACAACATTTAGAAACCAAAACAGTACTGACCTTATTGTACTCACGTAGGCTTACCTTCTCAAATTAGAGTAAAATTCTAACCTAACCAATAGACACCTAGCGAAAAAATAATCAAAATCTACGTGTCTCTATTGATGGATGCCTCCATATTGATGAGCCTATCAATCAGGTGTGGATCTATCTAAGCCCTGTCTCTTTTGAGCTATTACGTTATCATATATGTGCAAGGCAGCGTATATCTGCATATACATAATTTTTATTGCGCTAGTGGTTCAACATAGAAACCTTTGTTTGTCTTGTTCAGTAGTAGGTTTAAATTGGAGATAATTTAGATAATGCTGAAATTAGTTATATGGTATTCACATATAATGTAGTTGAGTTGACCCATAGAGCTAAAGCAAAAAAACTGAAAGAACAATGACCATTGTTCTGCAACAAAATAAGTTCATTCATTTGTTATGCAAAGAGAAAACATGTGAACAGTGAAATGGCTTCAGAAATATACAAAATGATGACTCACGAATTTATGTACGATCTAAATGTCCATTACAAAATTAGGAGAGGGGATGCTAACCTGGTTGGCATCATCCCTAAATTTGTCCTTGCCTACAGCCATTCCAGAAAGACTAATACACTCCATAGAATTGGCACGGAGCATTCTATTAGACTTGTCAGTTGCATTCATTAAAATAGCTTTCAGGTACGGCATAACAGCATTATAGTATTTCTTGAAGTGATCCTGGAAGACAAAGTGTATATTAGAATGTTGTAAAGTCATCACGATCAGCTAATTAGAAATAACATGTCACAGCCCATTGCAGGTGTATATAGCAGTTTACTTCCACAAGAACAGTTACCTGTGATGAATCAGCTACTGATGCTAAAGCTGTCAATGCTCCCTCTTGCACCATTTTGCTTACCATTCTGAAAAATAACGTGGAAAGCTAACATATTTTCCAGCGACACAAATCTGGGCAACTTGATGTATACCTGAAGAAGAACATTCGGAAAGTAAATGTCCAGCATCTAATGTACAACAGATAGCAGGAAAAAATCTGGAGAATATGAAGAAAATGTGTGTTGTGGCTCACTTATTTCCACAACGATAACGGAGGTGGGGCTTGAGGGCGTTCTGGCCGGATGGGGAGAGGAGGGGCCAGATGAAAGTAATGTTACCTTGGAGACCTGCCATAATTTCAGTAAGTTTTGCAAATCACCCTTAAGAACTGAAGGAGGATCCTGCTGCAAGGTTATGCAAGCATCTCTGAAACCACGTTATTTTACTGTGTATGCTATACGTGTAGACAGTAGACGTCTAGAAATCTCACAGGCCACAAAACCTGATGTATCCCCTTGTCGTTCTCAGACTGAAGATGATGCAGAGAGGCCTCCCATCTGAAAGCACCTGCTGCATCCCACGTTTCTCCACACCTGAAGGACATGGCACACATGCAAGCAAGACTTTAGAAGGCATCAGAAGTATGAGGTTAATCAGCAAGAAGAAGATGACCCATCTCATTTAGATGACTTGATCAGATGAATAAATTACTTTAGCACAGACGAACAAAATGATAAATCTGAAAGTACACTGATTTGTTCTTATAGGCATAAAAATGAACACTTGTTAGGCACACACAAAGTTAGCAGAATCTGGCTAATAAATCGAATCCACTCACCTAGAAGAAGAAGCACATCAAAAGGGCCAGGAAAAAGAAGTAGCAGAACATCTCGCTTTCGATTCAAGAATAGTACGATCCTTGGTCTGCCCGGCCGTCTCCGTCGTCGCCCCATCTGCGGTTGCCCGAACCTGGAAATGGAGGCAGAGACGCGCCGACGGGAAGATGACGCTGCTGACGGTAGTCGTGGAGTCGCGGACGCGTCGCTGAGCATCGAGATCCTCGCGTACGGCAAGGAGTGGGGTCGTTGCCGTCCACGGCTGAATGAGACAGAAGAGGGAGTTGGGGAGAGGAGCTTGCGGAGGAGGACGGCGGCCATGGCGCGGAGCTCGGCGGGGGTGGCGAGCGAGGAGGCGAGGCGCAACGCGAGGGGCTCCGGGCGGGAGGCGCGGAAGCGGTGGAAGGCGGCGTCGGCTTGGGCGCGGTCGGCGTTGGAGGCGGACATGAGCGTGGAGAGCAGCGCGTTGAACGCCGTCGGGTCGCCCCCCACTCCCCCAGCAGCGCGGCCGCGGCCTGGTCGTCGGCGGACGGCTCTCCTGTGCTAGGGATTGTGGCGTTGCGGGGTATGGAGGATTTTGCAAAAACATCCTTGGATTTCACTAAAATTGCAAATAAGTCCCTCCGATGCGAAAAAGGCATGTGGACCGTCGGATGTGGATCGCACGGTGCGGAGTTGGTCGGGCACTGTAGCTTTCGCGACGCTACAGTGCTCCGAGCGCGGAGAGGCCGCGATCTTCCGTCTCTTTAATATACTAGGTAAGATGGCGCGGCGGCACGCCGCACCCGTGTGGTTTTATTGATGTAGTTCATTTTAATTTTCTGTAATTTTTGTAAGGATGGAAAATAGTCATATACATTTGAATATTCTGTAGCCGGTAGAAGTGTGGAAATACTCATATACGTTAAAATTCTCCAAAAAAATAAACACATTGTGAATTAGGGGGAAGTTTTGGCATTTTAAGTATGGTTAAAAGTTGTTTAATTTTGTTGTGTCAAATAAACATGGTTAATTTTCCGACCATTCGTGAATTCGGTATAAATAAGTAGGATTTATTTTTAAAAACATTTTGATATGCTCAACATATTTTTACCGTGGATAATGAATTAGTTACGAATTTTTTGGAAATTAATCTAAAATTCTGCGGTATTACTGTTATTTTTCGTCGGTGAATTAGTTCATTTGGAAATAATTTGAGAAAATAATATTGCAGCAAAATATGAAATATATATGCTGCTAAAAATAATGTTAGTAAAATTAGTTTTGGAAAAGTTATTTGGTGGTGATGTTACTGAATTTAGTTTGTAATATCTGGAGAACGCAAGGACCTTTGCGTAAAAGAACCACGCATTTTTATTCCGGGAGGCAGATTTATATTTTTTTGAAAACGCGTGGGCTTTTCTACAAAAAGTGGCGAGCGGTGCTTTGTTCCAAAAAGTTTTATTCCGAAGGGCCGATTTATATTTTTTTGGTCGGGAGGCCGATTTATAATTTTTAGGAAAACGCAAGGGCTTTTCTGCAAAAAAGTGGCGTGCGGGGACTTTTTTGCAGAAAGTTTTATTCCGAGGACCGATTTATATAGGGTGATATACATCTACTTGTGAAATGAAAATTCAAACAGATGACCGAGTGCGATGAATTGGACAAAATTTGTCAAATGTTTGTGCGAATCTAGATATGAAATTAAGGAGCTAGACTCGACTAAACTCGAAACCGATCACGGGAATGAAACCTACTCATCGGCGCGCATATAATTCATGTATATAATTTTCGGAGAATGCGAAGGTTTTTTTTGCAAAAAGAAAAAAAAAACGACCACTGTAGCATGCCAGCACTGTAGCTACTGTTACACTGTAGCACGCTACAGTGCTGCGACTCTTCAAGCCATTATATACAGTAGTGTATAGAATTTTCGGAGAATGCGAAGGTGTTTTTGCAAAAAAAAAAAGAAAAAAAATCGACCACTGTAGCGTGCTACATTACACTATAGCTACTGTTACGCTGTAGCGCGCTACAGTGCTGCGGCTCTTCAAGCCATTATATATATAGTAGTGATTTAGTAATCCTATATAACTAAATAGTTCATCCCCGCAAACGGAGCTTGGCTCTGATGGTTGGGTTCCCTGTGGT
This sequence comes from Poa pratensis, assembly GCA_947311845.1. Taxonomy (NCBI): domain Eukaryota; kingdom Viridiplantae; phylum Streptophyta; class Magnoliopsida; order Poales; family Poaceae; genus Poa; species Poa pratensis. The sequence goes on along the minus strand of CAMZMU010000034.1, from coordinate 32,780,491 downwards.
GGAACCAGCCCACCCAGGTTCAAGTCCTAGACTTGGCATGGGCGTTTGCATTTACCTGGATTTATTCCAGGATTATCCGGCGCTATTCTTTCAGTGGTAGGTGACGTGCCCGTCAACAGCGAGGCGCCTGTGGTGACTTCGTCAACCTCAAGATCTGCCGGCTCAGTCCTTCAGAGGTGCTCATAGGGGTAGGGTGTGCGTGCGTGCGTTCATAGGGGTGAGTGTATGTGCGTATTTGTGAGCGTCTGTGTTGTACTGTGTTCTCAAAAAAAAAAAAAAATAGTTCATCCCCACTAACTAATTCTCTTGACATGCAGCATATCCAATTCAGCAAAGTGACACATCAGCAATTCCCCCGGTTTTTTCTTTCTATTTTTGTTTATTTTCTTTGCCAAATCTCACTTCTTTTCCCACGTTAATTTCTTTTACCCTGTGGCCTGTGCGATAAGCAGAACAGCCAGCCCATACAATTTGTTTGGCCCATTCCGAAAAGTCCAATTGATCTTCTCCACCGAAGAGTCGTTATTTCTCGAACGAACCGAATCCAGATCGACTGACCAGCCGCTCCTCCTCTCCATCAATGTCCACCACCGCCCTCTCACTTCCTCCACTCCGCGATTCCCGCGAGAAACTGCTCCGCATCTACCAGGGGTTCATGTTCAACTCCCCCCTATAAACTTTGTCATGCGCATTATCCGTCTGCCTCACACGCGCGCCGCCAGTGAGCCGCTCCGTCCCGTCTTCTTCGCTTACCCTGTTGCCATTTTCGTCACAATTTTTGATTTCCTCATCCTCAGGTTCTGGCGACCTTGGACGCCGAAACAGTCGCCTCGGTCCTTCCTACCTGCTCGCTGCTTATCAGCCTGTGGCGAGTTCGACACGAAAGCAGCCGCCCTGATTCTTCTTGCTGCTCGCTGTTTACTCCTGTTTCACTGCTCCTATTGGTACGTACACCTCACATGTTAGCTCCGTTCAGTACAGTTTAGCTACATTCAACGAGCATCCTTGCATTTTTTTCTTCTTTTGCTTGATTGAACACAAATTGGAATGTGCTCACGTTTACCATTCAGTAGTAATTTTCAATTGTACTTTAATTTATCTACATCTGAATTCGTTTTTGGTGCCCCTCACACTTATATCAGCCGCTCCGCTCCTCGTGATCCAATCTCCTTTTGCTGCCCATCGGATTCCATCCGTTTCATCTTGCCACCGCAGGTCGCCGCTGTTATCCTAAGGAAGACGACGCCCTTCTGAATCTGATGCCCTCTATAGCAACCGTGCAGTTCCTGACCGTCCAGGTCCGTGCCAATCCCGGTTGGATCGGCTTCGATCTTGGCTCCCGCCTCCTTTGGTTCAACATCAGGCGGTCTCCAGCACAGGCGATTATCGACCACACACCATGATGCCATCGTGGCCGGCCACCAAATTTGCAGCCCCGATCAGTATATACTGTCTTAGCCTATGATATCTCATTAACGTCACGACCTATTTATTTATTAGTCCCCGATCTATCCATAGTTCGTTGATTCTCTCTTCACGTTTGCTATGTTCAGGTATTTGATTCTGATTATTGACAATGTATTTACTATTGGTCCCCTATCTCTCCATAGGAGACTCTTTACCTGTTTGATTTGTTCATGATTTAGATTCTGCTTATTGACGATGTATTTATATATTAGACCCCTATCTCTCCATAGGTAGATGATCTCTTCCTGTTTTATTTGTTCATGTATTAGATTCTGATTATTTGTAAGTGATTTTCCTATTTCGTTCGCATCTGCACCATATCTGAAGTACTTGATTTTCGTTTGGGACACCTGAATGCTTCCACTTGCTGATCTATTTCAGTTGGTAGAGGATGAAAGATAATGATGCATGAAAAAGTCCCTTCTAACATCCCGACGATGCTTGAGCACAATCAGGTTTCATGCTTCTTAATCTGGATAGTAGACTCTTAGCCTAATTGTATTATTTCCTTTGCAGGGAGGCATTTCTTACGAATACCACAAGAGCACATAATTGATTTCCTTTTGTTGGATCAGATGAATACCCCCCTCTCTCGGTATGTGTTGTAGTTTTGAGGACATGCATTGGATTAGATGTTTTCCAAGAATTCATCACCCTTGCATTTTTTTCTAGATTAATAAACCTCTGTTTCCATTAGTACAGGTATAGAAAAATTCAAGATTTTCATTTGGAAAAGGGGTCAGCAGATTGACTGTTAGATTTTGTGTTGCAGATGTAGTGTGAATCTAATGTGGTAAGCACATCTTTCCCGCGGGTCCTTTTGTCTTCCTTGGCCATCTTTCCTTCCACTTCTTCTAATTTTTATATGTCTTGGATATTCTAAACATAACATGTGTTTTCCTTTTCTTGCCCGGAATACAGAGTGAAGTGGAATCTATAATTGAATTGTTGATGTGCCCACACGAACATGTACGTTTCATGCGTTTGCAGATCATGGCAAAAATTATCAATTCATTGATTTTCTTGCTTATCCAGAAATAGTCCAATTCAATCAGGTAAGGGCGTAAGGCAATGCTTTCAACTTAATAATCCCCCTAAGAGAATTATGTTTCATTATCCGTACCTTCCAAGTACTTAACGTGCTCATTAATGATTCAGTGTGAGGTGAATTTGTCCTTCTGCTCCAGGATTGTTATTGTCTAATGAAGTACACTTCTCAGGTTATTAAACATGCCAACAGTTACATGAATGTACAAGGAAGTGCTCAGTTGGAGATAATTATCCTTTCATTATATAGTTATTTGTACAATTCATTTTACCTGCTTTTCATTTCCATATATGCCTCCATTGTTCCTGGCAAGGATTACATGGTGAATTGTTTGTGTCTGTTTTTCTGCTCACCTTTTCTTACGACCACTCTATATGGGTCTGAACACAAACCAAGTTTTATACAATAATGAATTAAATCTCTGACAGCGATTAATTCTATATCATAAAAAATACAAGAATCCGGGTTCAAGCTATGGTTACTTTTTATTTAGACCGATTACAGATTAATTGATAGTTAATTCCGACCAATTATTAAATTTTGTAGGACATTGTCTCCTTTCACAGATAGCAGGAGTATCTGTGTCAATGATTTCTCTATAACATTTCAGTAGTATGTTTCTCCATAAAACTGAATTAAGCGGACAACCTAAACGAACTCACGTGTCTATCAAAAGTGAATATATTGCACTCTTAACTAAAATGTGTCTATTTGTACTGTTGAGCAAAATAATATAACGATTCTTAATATATATTCGGTAATCTGGTAGAATGTTTCTGATATGTACATCGAGCACTCAAGTCATATATGGGAACAACCAGGAAATGCAAAATATACTTAGCCAAATATTATTTCATTGGATTTTATCGTATATTCCACCCAATACCACTTCTATTTCGGTATTTCTCTGTAGATATACTTATACATTTCCGCAGCAACGCGCGGGTATCATCTAGTTGGGCTTTAAAGTATGGGTACCACTTCGCTCCTCCTCGTGAAGAATACGTTCATTTTTTTTCATTTGATTGGCTCTTAAGCTCACTCTCTTGATAGATAATTGACGTGTTTCCGCAAGTTTATTGAGTTCATCAATGATAGTTGAAAGCCTTTATTTTGTACAAATGCGGCACTAGTATGAAGCGCCCATCCTCTAAGAAATTGCCGCGACACATATTTTATTGTTTCACCTTGCGATGGGCGTTCACCTAGTGACCAATCTATTCCCAACGTCATTAGGTAGATCCACAAATCCATCCTGGTGTAACCAACACAATTCAACTAAGTTTGGAAATGAGTATAGCAATACTTTATTGAAAGTTAAAATTTTCATCTGGAATGCTACATGGAAATTGCTCACATCTGTTCAAATGCATTTTAAAATCATTTTTGATCCTTGATCAATGCTTACTAGTACGGTGTACTATATCAATGCGGATCGAGAAATTACCACAGAGGCACACAATGAAGTAAGCTTCGACTGGAATATTAGCAAAGAACCATATAAAGACTAATAGACTAATAGCAATGCTTGCTCTTCTGTTAATAGAAGAACATTTTGATTATTGGACGATCTTTATTAATGACCATTGCTATTAGTGAAGGCATAACAAGAGGTGTAATTGACCTTTTGTTGTTAATGTTGTAGTTTTATGTCAAATAAAAAAGTCATAGCTTGGACAAACATTATTTGTTTGTAAAAAGAAGATTTTTTTTTTGCATCAGCATGTAATAATGAGATCGAATAACGTATATCATTCAAACAGATGAAAAAATCACATAGTTTAATAGGACAAATAGAGAAAAAGAGCCAGAACAAACAGTAAATGATATTAAAAAAAAGATAGAAACAATGAAAGAGAAAATAAAAGGAAAATGGTCGATAAGTCTTTGGAGTTTTCCCCTATGTGCATGTTCCATTTTCCCTTCAAATGTTCATGTGGCACAAAATATATCCAGGGCGGAGGCAGAAAAAATACATGAGGGTGGCCTATCAAAGAAACCGGAGCACAAAATTACTGGGGAGGGCCGAGTAGCAAAATTCATTTTTTGAGGAGTTTTTTGCTTAAAATCTGGGTTGTAAATGCAAAAATTCTAGTGTTAGGTGGGTGGGCCGGGGGGGGGGGGGGGGGGGGTGGTGTGGTGGTGCTGGCCCCTCCCTGCCCCCGTCCCTGAATATATCCACACAACATGTGACCACTAAAATCTCCGCATGTAACAAAAAAAATAGTTTCTACATTTATAGATCTGAAAAATATCCACTTGGTTGTAAGCTATGGATATTATTTCAACCTACTTGTACTACCCTCTTACTTCTTACGTCAAAATATGAAAAATCGGTTGGATCACACCATATGTACTGGTGAATACAAAAACATGTGATGTGATTTTTTTATAAAGATGACGCAAAGAATATCTACTGGTAAAATATATGAATAGCAAAATTTTGAAAAATGAAAGTGAAACAGAAAACTCTATGATTATTGAATAAAACTCCATATTTCCCGCAAAAAAGAAACAGAAGAAAAAATGAAAGAGAAAACGAGAATAAAAAGGAAGTAAAAACGATACAAACTCTGAATGGGCTGGCCCAGGTAGTCTGACGAGGTACGCAGGGCTTTGTTTTTTTCTCTTGTCCCGGAACACAAAAAATACAGCAATGGGCTGTAGATGAATCTCGTTTGTGTCAGCTCTTTGGCCAAAGTTGCACTCTGCTTTGTTCGTATAGTCGTTCTGATTATGAAGGTTAGCAAACAAAAGCGTTGCGCATCCCCTGCGAAAACTGAAGTCAAGGGAGGAGTTGCTGCAATTGCTCGAGACTGGGAGGGTAACTTTCTTGGGTGCTCTGTTCTGACTATGGGAGCCATTACAGACCCGGCAGTTTTGGAAAGCCTGGCGTGCCGTGAGGCTTTGGCCTTAGCGAGTGATTTAAACCTCCAACGTTTGAAGATTTCAACTGATTGTCTAGAGGTGGCAAATTCTCTTCAATCTGCTGTTATGGATCGAGGGCGATGTGGAGCTATTGTGAAGGGATGCATCGAATGGGCTGATCAGTTTTCTGAAGCTTCCTTCTGTCATGAAGGAAGAGTTTCTAATGGTGAAGCGCATTCCCTTGCTAGATTTGCTTACTCTTCAAAGACAGGTTTGCTACCAGCACATCTTTGTAAAACATTATGAGTGTAGAATTATGAGATTGACGAAATTGGTGGATGTATTATTGAGCCTCATGGGCGAGTATATATAGGCGTACAGGGATCATCTTGGAGTACAAGTCAAGTTAGGTCCGTATGGAAAGAGAAACCCATCTCTATCCTAAACTACCATAACAATCCTATAAACGTATCCTCTAACATCCCCGCAGTCGTAGCAGTAGCGTCGTGAACAACTGGAGCGTCGCGGACGGTTAGACTGGAGAGAAACCGAAGTGCAATCCAGTGGGCTGACATCCCCCGCGGTACGAGCGGGAACGTCGTTGACGGTGTTGCGGCGCTGATGCTTGGACTATATAGAGGAAGCTGGTGAGGAGCTCAAGCGAGGTGATAGCACTTTGTGCCGATGTCGAGGGAGCCGAGAGCGTTGGGTAATGTAGCCTTGGTCGGGGTAGCCGTGCGAGGGGTCGTTGTGGTCGATGTCGTGGACGGGGTTGCCTATGTCGAAGTAGACGCACATGAAGCCGCGTGCGCATAGGGCGCGAGAAGAGTGACGAATACGCGTCGAGGCAGTCATGCGAGAAGAGTGACGAAGACGCGTCGAGGCAGTCATCGAGGATGACGATGCGGATCGACGCAGTACGAGCCGTCTAGGACGAGGTGCGGCCATTGCTTTGCCGGAACAAGGCGCACGTCGGGGACGAAGGCATACTCGGTTTTCCCAAAACCGAGTACGCAAAGACGAAGTCGGTGACGCGGTCGAGGCAGCCGGAGAGGAGGAAGTCAATGCCGAAGACGGTGCCGAAGCCGATATAGACGAGGCGCCGACCTGAGTTTGTCAGACCCGGGGACACGTCGAGGACGAAGGCACACACCGGTGTTGCCAGTCCCGTGCATGCGGGGGTAGGGACTGCTAGCGCTAAGTTGACGAGGGAATATCTCCCCGGCAACAGCACCAGAAACTATGCTTGTACGTCACACGTCAGTTGGGAACCCCAAGAGGAAGGTATGATGAGTGCAGCAGCAAGTTTTCCCTCAGTATGAAACCAAGGTTTAATCGAACCAGTAGGAAAACGAGGTTTGCTTCGAAGGTGTTGGTGAAGGAGTGTAGTGCGGCGCAACACCAGGGATTCCGGTGCCAACGTGGAACCTGCACAACACAATCAAATTACTTTGCCCCAACTTAACAGTGAGGTTGTCAATCTCACCGGCTTGCTGAAAACAAAGGGTTAAACGTATCGAATGGAAGATGATGTTTGTTTGCATAAAACAGTAGAGAACAATGATTGCAGTAGATTGTATTTCAGATGTAAAAGAATGGACCGGGGTCCACAGTTCACTAGTGGTGTCTCTCCAATAAGATAACTAACATGCTGGGTAAACAAATTACAGCTGGGCAATTGACAATTGATAAGTGCATATAACATGCATGTGTGAGTTGTGGTGTCTACTATGAGATTCATTTGGGCATTACGACAAAGTACATAGACCGCTATCCAGCATGCATCTATGCCTAAATAGTCCACTTTCCGGTTAACATCCGTACCCCTTCCAGTATTAAGTTGCAAGCAACAGACAATTGCATTAAGTAATGTGCGTAATGTAAACAATACATTCATCCTTGAATAAAGCATTGCTGTTTTACCCCTAGTGGCAACAACACATCTACAACCTTAGAACTTGCTGTCACTATCCCAGGTTAAATAGAGGTTGAACCCAACTATCATGCATAAATACCCCCTCTTGGAGTTACAAGTATTCACTTGGCCAAGGCTTCAACAAGTAACGGAGAGCATGCAAGATCACAAATGACATAGACATGATAATATAATATTCAGCTCCACATAGGTATCAATATAAGTCAGATCCCAGCAAACACAACATGTAGCATTACAATAAGATGATCTTGATCATGATAGGCAGCTCACAAGATCTAAACATGATGGCACAAGTGGAGAAGACAACCATCTAGCTACTGCTATGGACCCATAGTCCAAGGATGAACTACTCACGCATCACTCCGGAGGCGGGCATGGCGATGTAGAGCCCTCCGGTGATGATTCCCCTCTCCGGCAGGGTGCCGGGAAGAGCTTCAGAACCCCCCGAGTTAGGGTTGACGACGGCGGCGGCAGCGAATATGTTCTGGATGAAAGGCTCGGTGTTTTAGGGTTTTCACGTCTCGGGGAATAAATAGGCGAAGGGGCGATGTCGGCGGACCCCCGAGGGGCCCAAACCACAGGCGGCGCGGTGGGCCCCTGCCGCGCCGCCTGTGGTTTGGCCACCTCGTGGCTCTTCGTCTCTCCTTCGGACTCCGTGTACGTGTGGAAAAATAGGGACTTGGCCTTTTGTTTCGTGCAATTCCGAGAATATTTCCAGAAGTAACTTTCTGAAACCAAAAACAGCAGAAAACAGGGAACTGGCACTGTGGCATCTTGTTAATAGGTTAGTCCCAGAAAATGCATAAAAGTGATATGAAGTGTATATAAAACATGTAGCAAATGGTATAATATAAGCATGGAACAGCAGAAATTATGGATACGTTGGAGACGTATCAAGCATCCCCAAGCTTAGTTCTACTCGTCCTCGAGTAGGTAAAACGATAACAACAAATAATTTCTGAGGAGACATGCTTTCACACAATCTTGATCAATATATTGCAAGGCTCATGTCATGAATGAAGTGACTCAAAGCAATGTCTATAGTTTGCTAACAAATAGATAAAGAGTAAACAATGAATCATATAAGCAAAAACTTTTCATGAATAGTACTTTCAAGACAAGCATCAAAAAGTTTTGCATAAGAGGTAACTCATAAAGCAATAGATTCAAAGTAAAAGGCATTGAAGCAACACAAAGGATGATTAAGTTTCAGCAATTGCTTTCAACTTGTAACATGTATATCTCATGGATAGTTGTCAACATAAAGCAATATAACAAGTGCAATAAGTAAACATGTAAGAATCAATGCACACAAAGTTGACACAAGTGTTTGCTTCTAAGATAGAAAGGAGTAGGTAAACTGACTCAACATAAAGTAAAAGATAGGCCCTTCGCAGAGGGAAGCAGGGATTAAATCATGTGCTAGAGCTTTTTAAGTTTTCGAAAGCATATAGAGAGCACAAAATAAGTATTTGAGAGGTGTTTGTTGTTGTCAACGAATGGTAGTGGGCACTCTAACCCCCTTGTCAACCAGACTTTCAAGAGCGGCTCCCATGAAGGACGTTATCTCTACCAGCAAGGTAGATCATCCCTCTTCTCTTTTGTTTACACATGTATTTTAGTTTCTTTATAGATGACACTCCTCCCAACCTTTTGCTTACACAAGCCATGGCTAACCGAATCCTCGGGTGCCTTCCAACATTCACATACCATGGAGGAGTGTCTATTTGCAAATTAAGTTGCTTACTGATAAATCAGGGCAAAACATGTGAAGAGAATTATTAATGAAAGTTGTAATTAATTGGGGCTGGGCACCCCGTTGCCAGCTCTTTTTGCAAATTATTGGATAAGCGGATGTATATGCCACTAGTCCATTGGTGAAAGTCTGTCAGAAGTAAATGACAAGATTGAAAGATAAAACACCACATACTTCCTCATGAGCTATAAAACATTGACACAAATAAGGAGTAATAAAGTTTTGAATAGTTTAAAGGTAGCACATGAAATATTTACTTGGAATGGCAGGAAATACCACATAGTAGGTAGGTATGGTGGACACAAATGGCATGGGTTTTGGCTCAAGTTTTGGATGCACGAGAAGCATTCCCTCTCAGTACAGAGTTTAGGCTAGCAAGGTTGTTTGAAGCAAACACAAGTATAAACCGGTACAGCAAGAATCACATAAAAACATATTGCAAGTATTATAAGACTCTACACTGTCTTCCTTGTTGCTCAAACATTTTACCAGAAAATATCTAGACCTTAGAGAGAACAAATATGCATCCCAAGTCTCAACAAGCTCTACGGTAGTTCTCCACTACTAGGCTTTAACTACATGATGCAAGAGCTTAAACATGATCTACTTGAGAGCTCAAAACAATTGCAAAGTATCAAATCGAAACAAGACAATGATCTACAAGAATGCATATGTCTTTTCCAATACCAACTACTACATGTAGCATTTTCTTTCTTCCAAACAAACACCAATCAATTTATTTAAACATAAACTCTCCAAATGATAATATAATGCAGCAAGAGAGTATTTATAAACAAGTGCTAACAGCTCGAAGAGATGCATGAAAAACAGGAGCTAAAAGCACTGCAGTAGCTAGTTAAGAATACTCAACAAATATAAGTGAAGAACATGAGTATTCACATGAAAAAGCGGAGCGTGTCTCTCTCCCACACAAGGATTGCTAGGATCCGAATTTATTCAAACACAAAAAAAAATAAAAACACACAGACGCTCCAAGTAAAGCGCATAAGATGTGAAAGAATTAAAATATAGTTTCACTAGAGATGACCTGATAAGTTTGTTGATGAAGAAGGGGATGCCTTGGGCATCCCCAAGCTTAGACGCTTGAGTCTCTCTGAATATGGTTGGGATGAACCACGGGGGCATCCCCAAGCTTAGGCTTTTCACTCTTCTTGATCACATAATATCACCCTTCTCGCTTGATCCTTGAAAACTTCCTTCACACCAAACTCAAGACAGTTCTCATTAGAGGGTTAGTGCATAATCAAAAATTCTCATATTCTGTAATGATACAATCAATCCCAAAGCTTCTGGACATTAGCTACAGCCACCAATGCTTTGTGGAGCAAAGAAATCCACACAAACACAGTAAAAGAGCGAATGCAAAACAAAAGGCAGAATCTGTCAAAAACAGAACAGTCTGGAATGACGAATTTTTTCGAGGCACTTAAGTTGCTCAGATGGATCTGGCCTAAAATAATGAAAGTTGCGTACATATCTCAGGAATATGCGTGATTTTTTCAGAATTTTTTGAATTTTCTACAGGGAGATAAGCTCAAATCCGTGACAGCTAAAAATCTGTCACTGCGCAGAAATCCAAATCTTGCATCAACTTTCAATATAGAACTTTACTTGGCACAACATTGCGATAAAATAAAGATACAAAGGAGTTGCTACAGAAGTAACAAAACTCCTTGACTCAAAGAAAACAAAAATAACAGCAAATAAAAACGATGGGTTGTCTCCCATAAGCGCTTTTCTTTAACGCCTTTCAGCTAGGCGCAGAAAGTGAAAATCAAGTGTTGTCAAGTGGCAAATCATTCAAATCATCAAAAGCTTCTTCCAACACACAGCTTGTAACAATGGGTATCTTAGATGTTCCTGGAGGTGTTTCATTACCTTTAACCGTACTAAAAGTTTTATCAATTTTAAGCTCATAATGAGTCTTTGGTTTTGGCACTTTAGGAACATACATAAACTTTTGCTCTCTACCCACATAAACTTTCTCCTTTTTAGACTTAAGAGAAGTAAAGGTTGAACTTAAGGTTTCAATAGCTTCCTCTAACTCATCAATTCTATGATTTTGGGTGTCATGGATATTATTATCCTCAAGAACAGTGATTCTTTCATTGATGGTGGCTATTGATTCATTAGTCTTACCAATACAATCAAGAAAATTTGGAAAAAAATTCTCCATAGAGTCTAACTTATTTATAACATCCTCCAAGGTGATCTCAATTTTAATATCTTTAGTGGGTGGTGTTCCTACCAAACTTTCAATAATATTACAGGCTTCTAAAGCAGGAGTACCCAAGAAATTTCCACCTGTAAGAGTGTCTAGAACATACCTATACCAACTAGAGATACCAACATAAAAGTTCCTAAGGAGGATAGTGGTAGAGTGTTTCTTAGTACATCTATGATGAGCATCACTAATTCTATACCAAGCATCTTTCAAATTTTCACCTCCTAGTTGCCTAAAAGAACGAACTTCAACTTCAGGAGCATTCATTTTGAAAAACAAAATCAAACCGAATTAAACAAGTAACTAATTTTTTTGTGTTTTTGATAAAGAGAGCAAACAAGACTAAATAAAAATAAACTAAGCAAGACAAATAACAAAGTAAAGAGATTGGGTGTGAGAGACTCCCCTTGCAGAAGCAATTCGGTTTTCCCCGGCAACGGCGCCAGAAAACGTGTTGCTAGCGCTAAGTTGACGAGGGAATATCTCCCCGGCAACAGCCAGAAACAATGCTTGTACGTCACACGTCAGTTGGGAACCCCAAGAGGAAGGTATGATGAGTGCAGCAGCAAGTTTTCCCTCAGTATGAAACCAAGGTTTAATCGAACCAGTAGGAAAACGAGGTTGCTTCGAAGGTGTTGGTGAAGGAGTGTAGTGCGGCGCAACACCAGGGATTCCGGTGCCAACGTGGAACCTGCACAACACAATCAAATTACTTTGCCCCAACTTAACAGTGAGGTTGTCAATCTCACCGGCTTGCTGAAAACAAAGGGTTAAACGTATCGAATGGAAATGATGTTTGTTTGCATAAAACAGTAGAGAACAATGATTGCAGTAGATTGTATTTCAGATGTAAAAGAATGGACCGGGGTCCACAGTTCACTAGTGGTGTCTCTCCAATAAGATAACTAACATGCTGGGTAAACAAATTACAGCTGGGCAATTGACAATTGATAAGTGCATATAACATGCATGTGTGAGTTGTGGTGTCTACTATGAGATTCATTTGGGCATTACGACAAAGTACATAGACCGCTATCCAGCATGCATCTATGCCTAAATAGTCCACTTTCCGGTTAACATCCGTACCCCTTCCAGTATTAAGTTGCAAGCAACAGACAATTGCATTAAGTAATGTGCGTAATGTAAACAATACATTCATCCTTGAATAAAGCATTGCTGTTTTACCCCTAGTGGCAACAACACATCTACAACCTTAGAACTTGCTGTCACTATCCCAGGTTAAATAGAGGTTGAACCCAACTATCATGCATAAATACCCCCTCTTGGAGTTACAAGTATTCACTTGGCCAAGGCTTCAACAAGTAACGGAGAGCATGCAAGATCACAAATGACATAGACATGATAATATAATATTCAGCTCCACATAGGTATCAATATAAGTCAGATCCCAGCAAACACAACATGTAGCATTACAATAAGATGATCTTGATCATGATAGGCAGCTCACAAGATCTAAACATGATGGCACAAGTGGAGAAGACAACCATCTAGCTACTGCTATGGACCCATAGTCCAAGGATGAACTACTCACGCATCACTCCGGAGGCGGGCATGGCGATGTAGAGCCCTCCGGTGATGATTCCCCTCTCCGGCAGGGTGCCGGGAAGAGCTTCAGAACCCCCCGAGTTAGGGTTGACGACGGCGGCGGCAGCGAATATGTTCTGGATGAAAGGCTCGGTGTTTTAGGGTTTTCACGTCTCGGGGAATAAATAGGCGAAGGGGCGATGTCGGCGGACCCCCGAGGGGCCCAAACCACAGGCGGCGCGGTGGGCCCCTGCCGCGCCGCCTGTGGTTTGGCCACCTCGTGGCTCTTCGTCTCTCCTTCGGACTCCGTGTACGTGTTGGAAAAATAGGGACTTGGCCTTTTGTTTCGTGCAATTCCGAGAATATTTCCAGAAGTAACTTTCTGAAACCAAAAACAGCAGAAAACAGGGAACTGGCACTGTGGCATCTTGTTAATAGGTTAGTCCCAGAAAATGCATAAAAGTGATATGAAGTGTATATAAAACATGTAGCAAATGGTATAATATAAGCATGGAACAGCAGAAATTATGGATACGTTGGAGACGTATCAGGGACCAACATGAACCATACCCCAGTATCGGAGGGGCCAGCAGAAGAGGACTCGACAACGGTTGCGGCGCCAGTCGACGGGGGGTAGAAGGTGCTGATGTCGCCTGCGGTTGTCGGAGTAGACGTAGTCGGGGACAAGGATGATGACGCTGGCGACGAGGTCGTGGTAGACGAAGACATAGAAGGCGACGATGGCATCGGCGGCCTGGAGTAGCCATGCTGGGCGCCTGGACATGGGGTGGTCGGCGAAACCTGTGATGACCAGAAGTGGCCGTGCAGGTTACCTGTAGAGGTGCAGCGGCGGTACTCGAAGTAGGCGAGGAAGAACCCGGCGGCGTGACAAAGACCATGCGCAGACGATGGTGTTCCCGCGCTTAGTGAGACGGTGCGGCGCATACCATGTAGAAGTCGACGCGCGGGGACGGCGGAGTGGACCGCGTGCCGCGGCGCTACGACCCGAAGGGGCGACGCAGCGGCAGCGCGCGTGTCGGTGCAGCGGCTAGGTGTCGCCGGCGGCGTACACGCCTGGGAAGGCGCGCTGAGCAGCCGACAACATTGACCAAAGGCGGCGGTACGGCGGCCGAAGGGGCGACTCAGCGGCAGCCTGTAACTCGATCGGTGGTAGGCGCGTGCTCGGGGACGTGCTTGGCGGAGACGAGCATGATCGGTTGATCAGATCGACGCTGCGTTGTACGCGCCATGGCGGCGATGTCGCACAGATCGGAGTCGATGACGATGTTGTCGGTGAAGTCTCGGTCGATGACGGCAAAGACGAACATGCGATGGAGACCGTGCAAGCGAGGGAAGCCGGCTGTGACGCGTCGAGGCGTCCCTTGGACGACGCGTTCGGCCTTGCTGCGCGGTTTGTGAACATGAGCCGGTCGGTGCGGAGTCGACGCCGGCGTGTCGGTCGCAATGGCTGGCTTGGAGGAGCCGGACGGTGCGGAGTCGGCGGCGGCGAGTCGGCCGCGTTGGCCGGCTGTCGAGGTGCGGGCCGGTGCAGGTCGATGTCGTTGTCAAAGTAGAGGCGCGTGAGGACGACAGGTGGTGGGCGACACAAACCGATCTTAGATCGGAAAAAAAAAACGCCGATAAAAAACGACCGGCGAGAGAAATAAAACCGGATCAAGAGACCGAAAAACAAAACTCTAGGGCAGCCGGTCACACGATTTACGGACGAACCCTAGGTGTAGGGAGGAAACAGAAGCCGCGGCGCGCTCCCATACGGCCATGCCTGCCGGTCGAAGCAGATAAATAGATGGAGTATGCTGCGTGCTGTAGCCTGTGTGAGTGTGAGCACACGACATACGCTAATTAATCAGCCGGTACGCAGCTAGCATAGCATGGAGCCAAGTATTCGTACGTACTCAATAACATTCCAATCGTTCGAGACGCATGCACTAGTGATCTTCGCGAGTCACGGTGTCGCTGTCTCGGCCGGCCGGCGGCCTCGGGATGCATGCACGCCTGCCGGCGCCCGGCGCACCGGCCACTGCACATCGATCCTCGCCGTCTCGGCCGGCGGCCACGCACCCTAGCTACCGACGGACCACGTGTAGGACCTCCGGCACGTCGATCGGCCAGGCAATTCATCCGGCCCGCTGTCATTCACGTCAAATTACCGGTATATATCTCCCACCCCGCAGGCAGCCGTCTCCGCCCTCGTCCACATTACATGGCCGCGCACCGTCCCCATCACCCCTGGAGCTGGAGGCGAAGCTAGCTACCGTTACATCGGATGAGACCCGACGCTGCGTGCGTGCATGGGACACCGCGAGACGGGTGCATGCATGGCCTGGAGCGGCACAGGGCACCGGCAGACAGACATCCGCACGGGCCGGCCTAACCGCCGCCGCCGATGGACTGACCACCCCGTGCCGTGCATGCCTGAGTACGTCGTTCCAGCTGGGCTTCGTGGTGAGAGGCGCACGTCGGAGCGTCGCGCTGGTGTACATGGCGCGAGCGGGACAGGGCGAGCCGACAGGATAGAGACCGCGCGAGATGGCGGCCGGGCATATCCGTGGCAGCCGGAATGGATTGGGCGTGTCTGGTCCGTGGGCTGTACGTGGCCCCACCGGCCGGCAGGTACATGCCACAGCGGGCATGGAACAAGACAAAAGAAACAATCATCAATTCGGCCCATATTGATATCAATCACCACGCAAAAATATATGCATCTGGTCCGAAATTTGCTTAACCCAATCTATCAATCAACCACAATTGATCGCTGAATATGCTGTTTGAAGGTGATATGCTAGCTATATAGTTTATATACCACAATTAATCGACATGTAGTACTTTTGTGATATAGTATGTATATCCTTTTATGTCTCCAATTTTGGCATTTTCTTGAACCTCAATAGATTTAGAAAAGTGCAAGTTGGTAAAGTGTAAGCTCCACAATTGTTATAGCCTTGCTCCGTAATGTTTCGAAACGTCGCAATGTTACGATCTTCCACATGGTGTTTTACCGAGATGCTAGTGATTTGTTCGATGTAATATAGTTTCAATGAAGAATATCCTATATGATTTGGGCACGTCTAGGGCTCGGCTGACCTAGAATTTGCTTAGCGCTTGGTCGATGCTTCTTACTCTCCTAATGCCCTGCCCCAACCCATTCCGCCGCCAGTGCATCGTCACCCCGGTCATCCTCCTAAATCCCCCACCCCCGGCCATGTCTGCTCCGACGCCCACTCCCCCACCCACAGTTAAGTTCATTGCTCGCCTCCACTGCTTCCGTCGCGGCCAGCCACATCGGCGACAGCTCCGTCTCGCTCCAATCCTCGTCCCCACTGTGTCGTCCCCGTGCCCAGCCGTGTCGTCGCCGTCGCTAATGAGGAGCTCCGCTTTCTCTCGATCTCCACCTCACTCACAACGGGGTTCAACCGAGCATTTGGCTCTCGGTTAATCGAGAGCTAGCAAACGCGATATGATGCTTGGCGGTAGCGCAAACTATGTATTTTTTTGTCACTCCTCAATCCTTACTCGGTAAATTCTTCTGCATAGATAGGTTTTTTTACGTTAATATGAAAATAGTTCAGGCTGACGCTTTGCGCTCCGCCATGTATTCCAAAAAACAAAAATGCAGATGCAGATGTTAGGACTGTGGCTCTTTGGAGTACTAGAGAATTGACTTAATCAACATGCATGTCTTACTTGCATATTGTAGAGGCAGTCTTGCGAAGAACGATGACGAGGTTTCATTTTGACACGCGCGCAACAAACTCGACACGCAAAGGATTCAAGCGCGTAGCATCGATCTCCAACAACTGATTTCATCGCTTTAGTTTGGCATTTTGTTGTCGACCAAACGACAGAACAAGTCCAAAAGCACACAAAACCAACTACTACGTCTGATACATGTCTGCCTTGCACTTACCAACCTTAATTACTTTAACGCTTTCTGATAGCTTCCGTCTCCACAAGACAACGCGTACGCAGCATTTTTCGCCATTCGTTCATGCATGTCGCGACCAAATACTGACAAACTTCCAATGATGGAGGAAATATAAAAGCAAGGTGCAGTTGGTTTGGACTTCGGTTTCATATGCGTCACGAACCGGACAAAATTTGCCAGGTATTTGTTATGCATGCAGGTGGCACGTCAGAAGACACGCGAACAGATTACATATGATATACTTGTATGATTTATAATTGGAATGATCCATGTTCTTATTTTATTTAGAAAGTGAAAATGAGAAAATTTTAAACCCTAGCTTCTCTAAGATTCTCTAAAGGCGCTATTATACTAATAACCAAATAATTTGGCGGGGATTGATTAAGTTACCTGTCACTTCTAATGGATCAGACGTCCATGATCATTTCATCAATGTATTCTATGCGTGTCATTAGACACTGGCTTATTAATTGTGTGTTCATACAAACCTTGCCTGGTCTATTTTTTATATACTACATTCTTTTCCCAGTCATTCATGACGGCTGGTGACGTTGTAATTTGTTCTGTTGATATGCATGGATGCATGCATGTGAATGAAAAACTAGCCGGCTGACCTTACCAATCTATCTATCTATCTATCTATCTATCTATCTATCTATCTATCTATCTATCTATCTATCTATCTATTATCTATTTATCTTATAAAGTAAAATCCCACTAAATGCAATATAATTTTTTATCTCAACATGCAAACCATCTATATCACTTTCTTTTCTAGCCAATCAATTATCCACGTCATCCCACTAACATCATTACTTATTGTCTGCATCTACATGCAAGTATCCACATCATCCTTTTCTTTGGACTGAAGTTGTCTGCATCATATCATCTTTTTTTACCGTTCAAACGATAAAAATGCACCATTCGGAATGTAATTCCATAATTAAATAATGTGCACGTGGAACACCGGAATTAGTTATGACAATCAAGTGATTTTTGCCAAGATTTTCAATAATGAAAATCGTAGAATATATTCAAAATTATGTGCTCTTCTACATGTAACTTCTTACAACGTTTCTACAAATTATGCGGCGTATCTTCATGCAAGCCATCCACATCACCGGTTTCTTCAACCCACTGATTTCACTTTATCTACCTTAATCAGGTATCCCCTGAACCATAACGAACTTTAAAATATACAATACTCATGCATTTCATGTCTATTAAATTTAATTTAACATCTCAAATGTTATGATCAACTAAATTTTGCATTTCTATAGTCAACTTCACGAGTTTATATGTATGTATTAAATTAAATTTAGTGTCTCAACTGTTATGATCAACTAAAATTTTCATTTATGTACTAGGTTTCTTAAGAGGCACCCGCTGCAACATCCGGGGTATCGTTCTAGTGTTTATAGTTAATTTTGTAATACCCTCAAATCTTGTCATGTCTCTGTTCTCCGGCCAAAGTTAGATCAAAACTGGCGGCATATATAATCATAAATTCAGTACGCGTATGATGGGTGCCTTTTTGGGACTACACTAATACGTATGCATATGGACATTTCATGTCTGAGAAAACATATAGACTTTGATTTGGTCAGGACGTGACGTTTTGACTAACCCTGTTAGTTAACCTTTCAAATCAGAACCTCTGAAGGACTAAACTAAGTGGATATATATACGTGTTGTGTTGATTTACATCACATCTGACGACTGGACTGCCATCCGTCTCCGGTAGTCCGATGCATGTTAAGCAAGTCTTCTCAACGTAGAGGACGCGCTCAACGCCTTTGACTTGAACATCAACTATGATTTCAGCAACGAGGAAGAAGGAAAAACGATGATTCAATCAGGTAGTATATATTGGAGACTGGAAAGTCGAAAGAGACAGAATGCATATTTTGATCCAGAAGAGACATGCATGGGTGCTTTCTTCGCAGTTTCGCTATTTCGTTGTGATTAGCATGCAGATTTGTGTAGAGGCCATATATATACAGGCAGTATACAGGTACAGGCCGAGATATAACACTTCATGACTTCATGCAAAGGGAACCTGGTTCCATAGAGACGCTTTCCATGCACTTTCAAAAGGACAAAATTATTGTAACATATATTTCTGCACACATCAATCCATCACGGACAGTTATATATGGAGATGCTCTTTCGTAACTGACTAGCTAAATCTGCATATATTCTCTTGCACCATGCATCACTCTACATATACTGTATAGGATCGGATGAAGGTTAATAAGAAAATATATCCTGACTGGTGAAACTCGTCAACAAAGTCCAGCACCTAGATCTAGCTAGCTAGCCTTCGCTTTTTCAGCATATGGTTCGGCAGTTACCAGAGAAGAACTTGAAGCCGATTGGTGCATCTCAGCAGGAATTTGGAATATCAGAATCGCATTTCGGCTTCACGATGATATATTCAAATGTTTTTTCCTCCTTTTTGTCCCTAACCACAGACGTGGTGGTACTTGCAGGCTGTGTTGGAGGAAAGATGCGAGATTCATTAACTCATGATGAAGGGATATATGATCTACTAGAGATAAAGTGGGCACCGAAATCGGTCTATCAAATCAAGTTATAGTCAGTGTATAGAATTGCCACTTTTGCAAGAGATCTTCCACGCACCATCCCGAACTAAAGTTTGTGATTTTGCAAGTTTCACGGCACAGCGTGTAGAGCGGAGCAGAGGTAGGAATCTAGAGCTGCGTGTGCGTTCATGGCGATGGCATGTCGGTCACGACACTAGTAG